>OZ007570.1:56128579-56158579 GCA_963931925.1 Onchidella celtica | reverse complement strand
GGCAACAGCACCAAGCTGCTACTTACCAATAATAGCAATCCCAATTCTGTTCAGTGGTGTGGTTGAATAGAAGGGAATTATATGTTCATTCATAACTTATCACGGCCAATAAACAAGCTGTCAGTCAAGTCCGCTCCGACTGCAGTTTAAAGTTCTTTTCTAGGGCGAGGAACACATGTTGTTCTAAGGTGGGCGGGGAGATTGTGACTTCATTTCAGACTGGCAATGTGATAGCTTGAGCTGCGCTTGATGTTTGTTGCCCGTGATATTTTGAAGGAGGGTTGAGACAGGATAAAGAGATTTTAAGCAACCAGGATTGAAAATGACAATTACCAAATTTTCCAATACTTGGTTTGAGTTTCCTGTTCAAATTTGGGACAACAGTGCGCAGCGTAAGGGAGGTATCATACTAAGCCCGGTTAGACACAGTCAGATGCTGCGAGCAAAATGTACACCGAAGAAATAATGGCAGAAGCTGGCTGTGTCTTGCCGGGCTTAGTATGACAGGGTCTTTCCGGATTTACTGAGAAAATATAGGAAATTATGGTGTGTACATCTTGCCTACCAGCATCTGACTAGTCTATGTCTGACGGGGCGCGTAGTATAATAGAGTCTTGCCAGATTTGCTGAGAAAATATAAGGGAAATCATGGTGTGCACGTCGCATCTACCTGCGTCTGACTATGTCTGACCGGGCTTAGTATGACAGAGTCTTTCCGGATTTACTGAGAAAACATAGGAAATTATAGTGTCTACTTCTTATCTACCAGCATCTGACTGTGCCTGACTGGGCTTAGTATGATAGAATCTTCCCTGATTTTCTAAGAAAATATAGAAAATTATGTGTGCACTTTTTGTCTCCCAGAATCTGACTGTGTCTGACCGGCCTTAGTATGGTACCTCCCCAAGGCTGATGGCACGCTGGGTCAAGTTTGTTTTACGTCTGTTTTGATTCAGTTGCACGAAAGTCTGTTCTTCCACCAGCTGGCTTAAGACAGTTTCGACGCTCTGGAACCAACGGGACAGACTTGATTCGGTGGCGGTAGCGCAGGAGGTCCCGTTTAACCCTAGTGCACATCTCGGGCTGAAGCCGAGACAAAACAGACTTGATTCAGAGCCCCATCAGTCTACGCGTCTCGTACGACTTAAACACTTACATTAGCGCTTCTTAACTAGGGGAAATTTCTTCCTAAGGGGAAGTTTCGGGAATTTTAAGGGGAAAATATCGAGGCAATTAAATAATACGCTACACGTATTGTAAAAGTACAGAGTCGCTTTTATGTTCTTCATTCCTGGTTTATGCGCAAAATTTTCTACTAGCGTTCGGCTAAATCTTCATTGCGTAATTCCTCGAAAGATACTAGACACAATAAGATGAGACAGCTAGCGCGTTTAGCGTGCACAGATTTCGCACCGTCACCAATGGAAGTCATGAATAGTGCCTTATTATATCACGAAGTGAAAGACAAAGTCAAATAGGGAAAATTCTGAATTTTGTTCCCTGTTCACCTATCGCTGTAGGCCTTGGTTGACGTCATTTATTTGTAACTATAACTTCAATCGCTGTGGGAAAAACTCTGGCTGTTTTTGTTTTTTGTTTTTTTTTAGTCACAGTAGCACTGTCACAAATCCACATCGTAAATTAATCATTATATCAAACATTCTTTTCATGCTATGCGCTTTGGCCCCGCCCTCGATCAGCGCACAAACTGTGCACACGATTTCTTTCAGGGGCGCAAAGAAAGGAGTGTCTTATCTTATCTTTTCTAGACTCTTTGATATCACTGACCCCGGCTTGCCCAATTAGTGTTGCTTGAGCTATGGAATTAAACCAGCCAAAAGCGGTGCCTCGGAAACGGCTAAAGAAAATTTGAACGTGCAAAGAGTAAGAGTGATGTAGCCTTTGGAAATTCCGCCGGCGTTTTTTTCTTCTTGTGGGGTGGGGATAGGGAGTGGGGGGGGACATGAGACCCGAATGTATGGAGAAATATAAGGGGTGTCTCAAAAAATGTGCACACAAATGAACTGCTGAATGTTGTTTTGAACGCCGTTGCCACCTGTCTATGGCCTAGAGCTGCCATCAGTCAAAACATTTGCACTAATGCAAATAATTACACATCTGTCCTCTTTAATTTCAATTATAAATCTTGGATAATATCTTAATTTGACATTGCATTAATAAATATTTACAACGTGTATGCATTTTTGAGACACCCCCGTATTTTAAAGAGTTAAGAATCACTGGTTTCAGCTGACTAACTTACCTCCGGAAGTCAGCCATCCTTAATGAAGATCAATATCTAAGTACAGTTGTACACAAAAAGGTCATCGCGACATTTCTGATCCGATTTCTGTCCTTCTCATTTTACGCATTGAATCGGGGATAACAGATTATTAATGGGCGGGGGGGGGGGGGGTTATTGAACTTAGGATATAATTAAAATCTGACAGTTTTTTTAACACTTTAACTGATCTTTGCTTTAAAAGAACTGTAACAATTTGTCATTAGCAAAGAGATTTTAACAAACTCAAAAAAAACAAAGCACAAAAATAAATGCTCAGTGTAGTAAAATTCAATATCCGTCGTGGAAAAGCTCAATAATCATCCTAGAAAATGTCAATGATCAATATAGAAAACCAACCTAGAAAAGTTCAATGATCACTATGGAAAAACACTTTAAAACACCAACAACCGCGGTAGAAAAACAGAAAATTCAAGTGATCATTACAGAGAAAAAAAAACAGGAACAGAAAATGACCATCACAGAAAAACAGAAAAGCCGAAGCGACTACTATAGAAAATCTCAATGATCAATATTGAAAAGCTGTAGAAAAACATGAATGACCACTATAGAAAGAAAAAAAAAAGGCCAAATGTACCACCACAGAAAAATAGAAAAACATTAATAAAAAAGACGAGAAAAATATTTTTTAAAAACCCCAATGACCACCGTAGAAAAATTTGATTTCTATAGAAAAAGTATAGGAAAACTGAATGACACATACAAAAAAAAGCATGACTGCACTCACCATAAAACACATAATTTACACCATGTTTACCTCTGGTACGGAATGCACTGTGGCGTAATGCTGAACCGACAAGTCACTGGGCTGTGTTTATCTGTATGGCTACAACGAGGTCGACAGGAATGTGACGTCACACTCGGACTCCTGGTGGATGAATCACTGAGTCACCAGCCCTCGAACTATTGGCTGGCGAGTTTTAACCAGAGGGGTTCCCTTTTCTCAGTTCCCATGCAGGGGAGTGGGTGTATTGGAAATGGGAATGAGTTGGAAAGTTGGGGGGAGGGGGGTGGCGGGAAAGGATATAATTGCTTTCTCATCGAACTACAGCCATGCATGATTGGAACGCACGGTATGTGATTTTTAAACGGCCACTGGTTCTCAGATTTTGTTTACCTAATGATGCAAAGTTCAGGTACTCTCAAATATATGCCATACATTATTCTCTGCCTCTCAAATCTAAGGATACATACATTATTCTCTCTCTTTCCTGTGTGTGTGTGTGTGTGTGTGTGTGTGTATCTGTCTCTGTCAATCTCTCTGTCTCTGTCTCTGGCTACCAGTCTACCTCTCATTCTCTTTGTTTCTGTCTCTTTTTCTCTTTCTCTCTGACTCTCTTTCACTGTCTCTCTCTGTGTCTGTCTCTGTCTGTCTGTCTGTCTGTCTGTCTGTCTGTCTGTCTGTCTGTCTCTCTTTCTCTCTCTGTCTGGGTTTGTGTCTCTCTCTCTCTTGGACGTCCCATGGTTATTCATGTCCATCATTCTCAAAATCGCTCCTGTACTGCCCCATTATTCGCTTGGGCAAACACTTGTGATGTACTGACCCTCGGGGTCTTGAGTTTCATATCCGGATTTTGTCCTGTTTCACTCCAGCATGTAATTCCACAATCTGCTCACTCTAGGCGTTAAATGAATCCAGGTGGGAGTTCCGTTTGTAAATTCTTCAAGCATAACTGTGTCCGCTGGTCGCCAAGTACCTTGACAAATTATATAAATTTTACATAAGACAGAAAACCTGTAGGATCACAGCAAGGCTTGGAAAAAAAGTGTGTTTAACCCTTTTATTCCTATTTATTTTGTGATTTATTAAATGATTTCTTTGTTTCGTTTTGTTGTTTCTTCTAACTCGGCGCTTTGCAACATATAACAGTTTCTTACATTTTAACATCATCAAGTTCCAGTATCGTATGTTAGCTCTGAAGTGTTTACGTTGTTATTGTTGTTGTTGTTGTTGCTTTGTGTGTTATAATTTATGCAGTAATGTTTCTGTCGCAGAGTGAACGTATTCTTTGTGTAATAGGGAGTAGCAGAAGTCCCCGGCCCCGCTCGGGATAAATCTGTTGTTTCAGTTTCAATTCTGGATTATTATAATAATAGACATAAGGAACCACTTCAGACATAAAAGAATCAGCGCAGAAAGTTAAGTTTTGCCCCTAGTAATTATTCTCTCGTCCGTACCAACCACTTGAGCGTATGAGGAATTTTAGTCGTTAGCCCATTATTTGCTGGATTCTGATTGGCTGTGCTAATGATCACCAACAGAGGTTTGGTTTTTGTGTGGGTGTGCAAGTCCCGAGCTCATTTTACAAAAAAAAAAAAAAAAAGGAAATGCTGTGGTGTGAAAATTTTCAGTAAAGCCGAATAGACAACAGTGAGTTGTGTCCCCTCCCCGCTCATCATCAGTTGCCCTCTCCGGAACAGACATTGGCGATCATGGCTCTCCACTCCGATCTGTCATCAGCCAACCTCAAGAAGGAGATTCAAAAAAACAAAACAAAACAAAAAACGTTCGAGCATTATTGACCTCCTAATTGGAGCAGAAATGGTAATCCAATGACGGAAACGAACGAAACACGTGCCGATTGTGTTGATGTCTTTGTTTTCGCATCGTGATCTGATCCAAATTTTATGTTTAGCGGCAGCCTCGTTGAGCAAAATGTCGGACCACCTTCTTCTGTTCAACTCAGTTGTGGCTCAATATCAATGAAAGTATTAAAAATAAAGTGAACATCGAGACCTTTTGAAATAATAATTATATGCACGCACACTTTCACCTCTTTCTACGCGTAATCTGATATTTTGTAGAATTTAGGGATCAGGGGTTGAAAAGCCTTTCGTGATTACAATGGAAGGCCTCACTTCTTATATAAAATGATAACAAGAGGGAAACGAACACATTTGAGCGATAAAGTCAGATGAAGAAACATACGGAGGAATGGCACGTAAAGCAAAGGAATAGAAACATGTGAGGAAGACAGGGCTGAACAGCGTAAACCTGAAAAGAAAGTATTGGTCGTAAGCTACATGGATTTGCTATTATCACAACGAGATTATAACCTCAGTTAACAGAGCGTGTGGTCAGTGGGCAGTCCTGGTAATGTCTCCTTCTATCCTATCATTCTTCTATGTTCTGTCTATGGTATTGCTTCTCTCTAGCACAACATGGCCGTTGTCGTGTCGACTTGCTTTCTACTTACTCTATTTATTCAAACTCATAGTCATTTAATACACACAATAATTTATTTCGATACGGAAGTATTCAGCTTCTCAGTTGTTCTGATATAGCGCTGTGGACATTGACCTTTGAGATCTCTGATCGAATTCGATTTTTTTTTATTTTTTTTACTTTGGAATATTTGACAATAACTGGGTTTTAAACTCTACAGTGGAAAAATGACCCGTCCCAGAGAAATGTATAATCCAGAACAATGGATCAGTGAAATTAAAAACCTCGTGCTGTCTCCCACAGATAACAGATCCAAATAAGAAAAGAATGATAGGGAAAGGCAAATAGAAAGATTTATTGGCTCTTATCGGATTTTGTTTGAAGTGGCATGTCAAAATGGGTTCACAAGCAATATGTTGTCTAATTATTGCGTCCTGGACAGGAGAGAGTTACGAGGTTTAGGCTCAAGTTAGGGCTCGCTGAGGAAGGCAAACTATGGGAAGCAGTGCAACCGAACCCGGTGTTTAATGAATATTCTAACGATTTTGCAGACATCACTACATGGGAGGTGTCGTGGTAAGCCCGGTTAGATACAGCCAGATGCTGGCAGACAAGACGTGCACACCATAATTTCCTGCATTTTCCTAGGAAATTCGGCAAGACACTATCATACTAAGCCCGGTCAGACACAGTCAGATGCTGGCAGACAAGAAGTGCACACCATAATTTCCTGCATTTTCCTAGGAAATTCGGCAAGACACTATCATACTAAGCCTGGTCAGACACAGTCAGATGCTGCCAGACAAGAAGTGCACACCATAGTTTCCTATATTTTCTTAGTAAGTCGGGGCAGACACTAGCATACTAAGCCCGGTCAGACACAGTCAGCTTCTGCCATTATTTCTTTTGTGTACCTTTTGCTGGCAGCCTCTGATTGCGTCTGACCGGACTTGGTGTGATACCTGCCAAAGTTGACAAATCTTGGCGTAGAAAGCCCTGGTGGTCATTTTGGTGTAAACTATTTAAAAATCTGCTTTAGGCAAATAAACCACTGTGTCCAGTACGTTTTGCCTTGGTTTTTAGTGGAATGTGGAGCTGAAGAGGGCCTTAGACGCTGGGGAAATCGAAACACATCCTTAGTCTTATCTCTCTGGTTGAGTCAAAGAAAGTTTGTCTATGTCAAAAAATGCCCAAGACAGACTTGATTCAGTACTCTACTACTCTTAGATCATCTGTACATTATCAGTATTTTTATTCATACACTCATTTAGCTATGCACCAATCTGTGTGTAGCCTTTTTTGGGGGGCCTCTTTTCTCTATGTGCTGATGAAGGCCCCTGATCCAGAGACCTGGAGCATACGTCCTTCACAAGTATGTCAAGGTTCACTTTTATTTTTTAACGAATCCGTCTCATACAGTATCATCGTACCCGCGAGGCTCCGCAGGTGTATTTTTTACCTTTTTGTACTTTATGCTAGTCTTATCTGGCATCTAGCCGTCCTGTGCCCTATTATTTATCTGTTTAATAAAGTACATTCGTGCAAATAGTAATATACCAGCACTGTAGATGGAAACGACTAGAGTTGTGGAAACAGTGCGTCTTTGAGGAATGTCTAAAGAGTATAGTGATCTTAAGTACTCTGTAATCAGTCTACAATCCAGCATAACTTTAGGGGTTAAGGACTGTAATGTGACAGTTTTATCATTATTACAAGCAGAACAACCCGCCATCCGCCCGGGCTCACACAAAAACATATATCTTTACTTGGCACCTTGATTCAAATGTTTTTGCGCGCGGTCAGTGTGCCGCCTAACTACCGAAAAATGGCGCTTTTGAACTATTAAAATTTAGAGTTTCTGTGGTAGAAAATCGGATTCTTGAAACGTTGTAAAGAAAATCCAAAATTTCACAATAATTTCTTTTCTGTCTGAATCACGAATAACTTTTTACTGTTTATTATGTTTGTTAATTACAGCAGTGGTTTTTTGGGGTTGTTGTTTTTTTTGTGTGTGTGTGTTTTGTTAGTTTTGTTTCAATAAGTTTATTATGTTTACTTTCGGCCCGTTTTCTTGTGTTTTGTTGTACAAAAATTTAAAAGCGTTGAGCCTTTTGTAAATTATCACCCACCCTATGTAAGTATATGGAATAGGAAAATGTTACCAAAACCACACCTAGCTACCTTTAATCATCCCTCGAACCACTCAACATCTCATCATTCTGTTCCTCTTCAAACCAATGTACGATGTTTATGACAGAAAAATCCCTTAATGTTCCCACTGATGTCTATACTACGCTCTGACAATTCACCAGGACTAATAAAATAAGTAAGTAAGTAAAAACCTACCCAGTTACTTACTAATTCATTACGTTCCCCTTAGGGTTGGTGATGTGACTGCAAAGGCCGTGACGTTCGGGGCTGTATTACCAGATTGAAATACGCCCTCAAGTGTCATTGTATTCCCGGAGGGACGTACAGTGCACTCGAAATGACATCCGTGCCATTTGTTTCCATCGCTCTCTCTCTGCTTTATGTATCTGACCTTATCCAGCGGCCCGGGAGGCATTTTGTGATTAGACAATGATAACACTGGTAATATAGATGAATGACGAATTGGGTGGGGCTCGAACATAATGAATACTTACACCTTTAATATAACACAAAAGGTTATATTTATAAAGAATATACCGCCGGCCCTGTCATGAACAGAGGAAGTTCGAGGGATTCTAATTTTATAGGTGAACAAAAAATGCTGTTTAATCTGATTGTAACTAAGGTATCCGGCGATGCTCGGGATTTTCAGAATATAGAATGGAAACAACAAACGGCGAATTGCCTGTAATAGGGCTAGGTTAGGCTTGAACTAATTCGTCGTTTCTGAATAAATCGCGGCCACGCATAAACACACACGCGCGGGCACACACACACACACACATACACATACACACAGACAACTGGTGTAGTAAAACCTGGAGACACATAAGCACACATGCACATACACATGCATATGCAAACATATAACTGGTGATGGTAGAACAAAACGTGGTCTCTACATACTTACACACACGTACAGATAATTGGTATTTATGTAATATATATGATACATGACAGAGAGAGAGATATTTTATCTTAAATCATATTTGGTTTTATAAATAAACACTTGAAATATAACCCGCCGACCGCCGCTGCACTGTGGCGACGACGTGCTTGCTCCAGTTGTAACTTGGTTGCAGTGACACAAATGACACAAAGACCAGTTTCCCAAATGGAATTAAATAAGTATACAAAATACAAAATGCAAAAATACAAAAATACAATATAACTTTAGGGTTATGGACATATGAATGCTAATATCTATTTTCCTGATGGATGGTGTTACAAGTACATATCCACAAAGTTTGTTGGGTTTTTTTGCACTAGGGATACGTATTTTAAAGCCCTTTGTGACTCCAGGGCTAGAGAGCTCCTCCCGAAATGCTCCTTGACAACAGCCCTACTGTTCTTTCAGATTTTCTTTTTGCTTTCCTCCTGTGTTTTTGGTTGAAAGGGTAAGAGGCAGGGCTAGGGATTCGATAAGATTTAGGGTTGAGGATAAGGACGGGGTTAGGGATAGGTACGTATACGTACGCGCCCCTGGGGCAAAACGCTTGAGGTGTGTACGTACTGATAACAACAGACTTTTCTGGTTTTGAACCAAAAAAAAACTTGAAAAAAATATGCATTGTGACACATCCACAAACCTCGTATAATTATATGGTAATCATGCTCCAAGGAATGCACACAAAACGGCCATATGTTGTGTGTGGTGTTTGTAAATGTGTTTTGAAAACTGATCTCTCGACCCGAAGAAAAAAAAAAACGGGAAAAAGCGGGGATCAGAGGGAAGGGGGTGATTTAATACCAGCTCCAGGGGACATTCTCATCAACGTTTAAAAAGCTGATCCACCAGCCTTCATCAATAAATTAATAGGGATGCGCCTCCGACAAGCTCGGGTTCTTGGGTGCAAGTAAAAAGCAGATTAGAGACAACCATACAAAAACAAGTTTATATATTATCCCTTATAAACTTGGCTACAAACTTGAAACGCCTCTTGGTTGTTCTGCCATTTGTAGGGGTGGAGGGAGTAAATGACGAAGACCACTTTGTTTCAGTTTTCTGTCTTGTGTTCACTTTATTGTTCGTCTCTGTCTGTCTGTCTCTTTTCCTGTCCCTCTCTCTTCCTTCCTTTCTTTCTTTCGTGTCATCTGCAAACTTCGCTTCTCTCTCGCTCTCTCTCTCTCTCTCTCTCTCTCTCTCTCTCGCTCTCTCTCTCTCTCTCTCCCCTCCTTCTCGCTCTCTCTCCCCCCTCCTTCTCTCTATCTCTCTCTCTTGCTATGTCACGATATTTTGCTTCAGTTTTCCCATGGTTTTGTCGTTTCCGGTGAAGAAAATTCTAGAACACAGTATATCAATCTTTACCATCCATCTGATCAAAGAGAGCGCCGGAGCTCACTAGAGAACAACAACAACAACAACAACAACCACAACAACAACAACAACAACAAAAACTAGGTCTAATGATTCAAAAATAGTTTATCCTTTATTTGGTTTCCTCGTACTTTGCTGGTATTTTGCTTGATTGGGAAAGTTCCTATATTAAAGCACTTGCTATCCTGTTGATCTTCCTGGATAAATGATTAAATATCACATGAATATTTCTGAATAAAGGTCAGTTATGTGTTATTTTTACATTCTTATTTTTCATCCCACATCCCACCCCCCCCCCACCCCTTTCGCCATCCTCTTCACTGTTTCCCTGATCAGCAAACCCTCATGATTGCTTACTACCCTTCCACATCCAGTGATGGATGGACGGATGGGGAGACATGGGAAGGAGAAATGAAGGGAATGACTGATGGTTGGATGATGGATGGATGGATGGATGGATGGATGGATGGATGGATGGATGGGGAGACATGGGAAGGAGAAATGTAGGGAATGACTGATGGTTGGATGATGGATGGATGGATGGATGGATGGACGGATGGATGGGGAGACATGGAAAGGAGAAATGTAGGGAATGACTGATGGTTGGATGATGGATGGATGATGGATGGATGGATGGATGGGGAGACATGGGAAGGGAAGGACTGGTGGTTGGATGATGGATGGATGGGGAGACATGGGAAGGGAAGGACTGGTGGTTGGACGATGGATGGATGATGGATGGATGGATGGATGGGGAGACATGGGAAGGGAAGGACTGGTGGTTGGATGATGGATGGTTGGGGAGACATGGGAAGGGAAGGAGAAATGTAGGGAATGACTGATGGTTGGATGATGGATGGATGGATGGATGGATGGATGGTTGGGGAGACATGGGAAGGGAAGGAGAAATGTAGGGATGGATGGGTGGGTGGGTAGGTACATGGATGGATGGGAGAATGGATGGGGAGACATGAGAAGGGAAGGAGAAATGTAGGGATGGATGGATGGGTGAGTGGGTAGGTACATGGATGGATGGGAGAATGGATGGGGAGACATGAGAAGGGAAGGAGAAATGTAGGGATGGATGGGTGGGTGGGTAGGTACATGGATGGATGGGAGAATGGATGGGGAGACATGAGAAGGGAAGGAGAAATGTAGGGATGGATGGATGGATGAATAATTATTTTTCCCTTTCTGAGGTTGATATGCCTGGGGGCAGCAGAGAGGCGAAAGAAACAGTGTCTCTGTATGGCAATCACATGAACACTGAATGAATATACTAAGTGAAATTAGAGTAATACCTTCCGTCCCGGCAAGGTAAATTGCCAGATTAGATCAATGAGACTGGGTATTGATTCGGCCCATTGTCTATCGAGTTTTACGTAGGGCGACTATTTGCCAAATCGTTAATGGAAAGAGAACAATTTGACCGCGGTTCACTCTGCATTCTGACTGGATATCGTTCTGAACGGGTGATGCATGCGTAATTGTCGTGACGGGGAATCCCCGAAGCACGTGATTTCAGTTGTATGACCTTATTTGGCTCACTTTGACGTAATGCTTGTCACCAGAGCTTTGTTTACAACCATGCCTCATTGGAAAATGGCGTGTTTTGTTTTGTTTCATTTCATAGGTTGAGAAAACAATCCACCTGAAATTTTACCGAATGTCGGATTAACACCCGCTTCCCTTAGGCATCCGCCAAATTACAATAGAAAATGTGTACGGTTTGGCTGTTAGACACGAATGTTTAGTGCCAACTGGCACGTTGCATTATTCATGACAGACAATTAACCAACCCATTAACCTTCGAGGACCATCACTGAATATACATCCGGTAAAAAGTGAAAGAGTTTACGGGATGTGGATTCAGCCCATCCTTTTTGTCACACTGTTAATGTCTTAATTTCACTGGTAAGGTAAATCAGTTCCACAGTGTACGCAAAAGACAACCCCCCCCCCCCCCCAAAAAAACCGGGCATGACCTATAGTGAAATACCCAGCTTTGCTTCTGACAGCGTGAAATAAGTTGTCAGTCATACGTCTGCCTTGCAACGTTGTTTAACTCGAATGTCACGACTGGTGTTATTTAATCTGTAAAACCAATTTACTTTCTGTCATGTGCCTGTCAGTCTATTTAGCTTATCTGTGAATTAATCACTTATTGACTCATTTATTTTTTATTAGAGGTCACTTGAACCATGTGGAAAAATATTCACAACATATTTTTTTGGTAATCATTTTGTGGTCGATTTCCGACAGTTACAGTGCGCGACCTTACTTCTTTGTTTGTTCTATGTATCTCCATTTTCTGAAAAACTGGAGATTTTTTAGTATGTTGAAGAGGTCTAACAATTGCATACTCTGACACTTGTTTGAAATGCGCGGTAGCATTTATCAAGCTGTTTCACTGTTCCAATTTATTCTTAATCTTAATCGTAATACCAAACCCCCAAACCCCCAAACTTTGGTTTAACGCCGAATTTCTCAGCTGTGCACAAAGTGGGGTTGGAACAAACAAGGACTAAGGACTTGATGGATCATGAAGTCACCCCGTTTATGTTTTAGCCACTCTCACTGTCTTGCTGTGACTTCAGCTAATGGCGCACTAAGTCAAGTCTGTTTTGCGACTGTTTAGCCACGGTGCGCGAATTGTCTCATTCCGGCAGCTGAATCAAGACTATTTTAATACACCCGAACTGGTGAGACAGACTTGTTGTGGTCTCGTCAGCACCCGGGGACATTTAACTCCAAAGTCTACATCTCCCACTATAACCCAAACAAAGCAGGGTTGACCCAGCGCGCCGTCAGCCTATGTTCATATCGATGGTGTCAGGAGCAAACCGCCCAAGTCGAAATACGCAAATTTTACAGGAGAAACAAAAAAACCTGCCGATAAAACAAATGAGAAATGGACCTAGCTGGTTTGATCACACCCTTATTTTGAGTATTTCTACTGGATAATAGTAACAGCTACTTTTCCATGTGATGCAGGATTCCAAGCTTCATATATTGGTACGTTCTAAAGTAATATGAAATTTTTAGACTTGGCCGGTTTGCGCCCGACACCATCGATAATATGCATACTCATTTTGTGGGGCACCGGTAGAAACCTGAAACTAAATGTGTTTTCTCAGCAGTTACCACGGTAACTGACCGGCAGCTTCACTGAGCATGACGCCATGAGCGCCTCAGCAGTTACCACAGTAACTGACCGACAGCTTCACAGAGCATGGCGCCATGAGCTCTTTTTATGTCGACCGTTATTCACATCATATACAATGTACCATGCACATAAAATCATACTGCACAATGTTGTCACTGTGCATCTGATACAGCCCCGCCCCAAAAAAATATAAAAAATCCATAACATCAATTAGCAAAGTACAATACAATATCCAGTTGGCGGTTATGGCAATATGCCATTTAATTACACATAGTTACAAAAGTACATGTGGTTGTTTATTGTTGTGATTATTGTCCCGGAAATATGACATTATCTTCATGGTTTGCCTTTATTGCTATCTTGTATTGTTGATTATGATTGGGTTATAATGATAGACTCGGGCTGGGAAATGATAAGCAATGTGTCTGATATTCACTGGTGCGTGTGTGATGTGGGGAAAAGGCTGTTTGAAGGGTAAGAGGACGTACAGCTTTCCGTGGGGCTGAATAAAGAGGGAGTTGATAGAGAGGATGGCTCAGGGGTTTGAGTGATGAGTTTGGTAGATGGATAGATGGATATATGGCTGGATGGATGGGCGGACGAGCGGACGGACGAATAGATGGATGGATGGATGGAAAGAGCGTGTGAGATTATTACGACACTAGCGAGTGTCAGTTGACTATCTCTTATTTCTGCGTTTGGCTCCACACCGGGCCAGGCTCATCTCCCGAGCCGCCGAATGAAAACACCGGTCCATGTCTGGGTGGCCTTTTGACTACAAACGGCTCATCTATTCTGTTCATTTGTTTCTTTTCTGTTCAACCGTTTGTTCTACTTTTTTTTTTTTAGCATAGTCAATTACCTAAACCTGTCAGTATTTGACGGTCTTTCATGAGGGCTCAGTTCGGTGAGCTGTGCGTAGCTCACTCATGTGCGGCAGGGAACAGTAAAATATGGGCAGATCTGGCTTTGTAGAATGTCTCTGAGAGAAAGAGGGCAGGGGGAGAAGGGATAGGAAGAGAAAGAGAAGGAAGGGACCCGACACGAGTTAAGCGATGTAAGCCAGGGGGTTCCTACGCTTGTCTTTGATATGGGCTAATTTGTCTTCCTCTCTCAGAAATTGATACCAAAGGAAAAGCCCAAAAAGAAGAAGAAAAAGAAGAGGAAGAAAAAACCAGAAGAAACTCCTGAAGAGATGACAGCTGGAGATACCGGTGCTGGCGGTCAGTTTGTCAATTTAAATATTTCAGAATCGTTGTTGTTGTTGTTGTTGTTGTTATCGTTGTTGTTGTTGTTATTGTTGTTGTTGTTATCGTTGTTATGTTATGGGTGTTATCGTAGTAGTAGTAGTTGTTGTTGTTGTTATCGTAGTTGCTATTGTTGTTGTTGTTGTTATTGTTGTTATTATCGTTGTTGGTGGTGGTGGCGGCGTAATTGTTGCTGTTGCTGTTTTGTTTTCATAGTAATTAGATAAAGATGTCTACTGGTGTTAAGTAAGTGTTTAATCTCTCAAACAAATGTTAACAAGCACTACTAAAACGTAAAGACATGCACAAAATACCATAGTAAAATAACATCTCCTCATTGGGAAATATCATAATGATTCAAAACCTAAGGCCCACAGCACGATGGGCCAAATCTGTTTTAGCCTCGGTTTTGTGGGCTGTTGTGGATAATGTTGTCTTTGTTCCGGGTGCTTCAAGGCTAAATGTAAAAGGGGTATTGTAAGACAGGTTTTACTGAAATTAGTTTGAGTACAGAACAATTTAGCCATTAGCGCGTCTGGTGCATGTTTATTTAAAGGATTGTTGATGTTTCCATCCTGGTTGAAGCGTGATGTATTGTGTCAACTTTCAACTCACGATCTGTTGATATTTAGTATTTTTCTGCGTGTGAAATTATATCCACAGGCATTGATTGAATCCTGGGTCTATTTTTAAAAAAGTGTAATGTCTGTCTGTGATACGGTTCCGCATGACTGGATGTGTATAATAAACCACGCCCATTGTCTGTTGCCAGATAGCATCATTGATCAGACATTGACCGAAGAAGGGGCAGTAACTACAGAAGAGGAGTTATCCGAAGCCGGAAGTGAAGAGCCAGCTACCCCTGACACCCCACCACCCAAAGAACAGCCAAAAATTGATGGTGTGTCTCATCTTTCTTAAATGATTTTTTTTTAGTCAATACGTTTGTAAATATCGACTATTGCTTTATCAGCAAAAATCCTTCTGGAACTAGTCAGGTATAGTCTTGCGGTGTCTAGATAATTTATGTACACTGAAAATAAAATGAATATTTGTAGTTATTGCTTAAAACTCGACCTATCGCCATGATAGTAATAGTTATTTCACTAAAAACGTCGAACGTTTGGGGACAAAATACTGAGATGGCACAGTGAGGTTTCTGTTTCTTTTGCAACGAATCCCCACGCAAAGAAACGCATGGATTATATTTATTATTAAAGTCTGGCTGTGAATGTGTGTCTTTGTGTTCGTTTTCAGATTTGACTATTTAGTCAGTCCAGTAAAGCATTACACTGTGTTTTCACACTAACGGAATTTGAAACGGCAGATGAAACGTCAAAACTCCATCAAGCAGTAAAAAGAAAAAGTGTTTCCATGTGTTTGGAGACGGCGATTCTGCACACATACAAGCATTCCTTCTATTTCATTTCTTAAAGAATATTTGACGTTTCCGTTTCCGTACACATAAAAACCCAGCTTTAGAGTCAGTTTTAGTCTTTGCAGAACTATTTGACATGTATAAACCAAGAAAGTATGCATGGGCAAATGCCAAGGAAATCAAAATGTCTCGGCTTTTACCAATGAACACAAACATTTTGTTTGCACAGTTCAGCAATGATGTCGGCTGTAACCTGAACGCTAAACATGTCGAATTTCAGCGGCTCCCAGAAAATGGAGTCCTCCGCGTTACAGGAAAAAACTTCCGCCTTTGCCAACATGTCCGAAGCCAAAACCTCTCATCAGATACACAGGCGTGAGTATTTACTACATTAATTAGTACTATAATTAATCAGTTAATTAATTCCATTGGTTAGTTTTAATTTATGATGATTTCTGATAAACATCAGCGTTAATCATCCCAAAAACATTCATTTGTGATCGACAGAGTCCAAAAGCAGTTCGATAAAATTATCATTGTATCTGAATGTCACGAGTGGAGTGAGTGCAATTAAGGGGATTGCTACAGAGCGGGTGTAGAATAAGAAGAGCTCACGACAGACGGATAGGAAAAGACGTGAAAGGGGAAGAGTAAAAATAACTCATGCAGACAAGTGGGAAAAGCGTGCGTGTATGAGTGGTGTGGAAGTCTGAATGAGGCGAAAGCGCTGGATTACTATCACTGCAAGTTAGAAGGTCCTACGGATCGGACCTGTGAATAGGAGCCCATCGGGCGGACATAAAGGGAAGCAGTCGAGAAGACTAGTGAGAGTCTTTCCAGTTATGACTAGTATGTAGAACGTTGATTGATTATTATGATTGATGTATTATATTATATTCGTCTATTACCATGATGTAAATATGTGAGGAATGTGGAAGTCCTTGATATTGGATATAGCAATGTGCGCCACGAGCGATAGATGAAAGTGAGTTCATGGATTTGTAGCGCGAGTGAGTAGTGTGTACTCCGATGGAAATGTGTTACCGTAAGATGTGTGGTGAGTGAAAGGTGAACTAGTGTGTGTACGTTTCATGGGTTGTAAGGAGAGGTGGAGTGAATAGAAATGGTAGGGTATTATACCAATGTAATATTATTCATGTAGGTGTCGGGGACGGGCCGCAGAGCCACCTCGATGAGCACAGGGGATAGGCCAGCATAGGGCCGGAGGCCACACATAGGCCAGAAGTGAGGCTGTCAGTGCAGGACAGTAGAGGCACATAAAGTCGTGGCAGTCAGGCCACGGACAGGGACGTAGATATGAGAGTGAATGAGATACTATATTGTTGCCGTGTTGATAGGCTAGTGAACTGATACTATGTTGTTGCCATGTTGATGGCTATGGAAATAATAATGTGTTATTGCCCTGCTGAGGTGCGAGGGGAATGCTAAGGTGTATGACAATAGGAAGGTGATATTGAGAGACTGCGGTGCCAGTAAATTATTAATGGGCTATTAAGACCCTGAGGGGAGAGGCTGAGGCCGAAGTGCCTTTAGGAGTAACTACCGGATTGTGGATCCGAGGGGAGAGTGCGTGTGAGAATAAGGCCGTTGTACGGCAGTGCTTTTCAATAATATAATGTATGTAATTGCGCTATTATATGTATAATTATGTTTAATAAATGTGTGAGTCTGATGGGTTGTTCTGTTAAGTGTTAAACTTGTTTGTTCGTGATTGTTGTCCTGTCATACTTATTACATCTCCCAGTCTGGGGTTTGTGACACTGAACAGAGCAGTAGATATTTCTATTGAAGCCAATAATTATGTCTAATTTTCTGAAGCGGTCAGAAAAAAGTGTTGTAGACAAAATCTAGTAGCTGTTTCAATCTACGAACGACAAAGAGAGACGAAAGGCACGATTTTAGAGCGAAAGGAATCAGCATTAAAAAAAAAAAAAAAAGATTGGCTAGTGCGTGAGTGCCAAGTTTTCTTCATGGCCTTCTTAGCCCCCCCTAATGAAGATGAACAGATTAGGACAGTGTGCGCATTCCCTAGGAGCGTTTTGATCCACGAACCATGGTGGCTGTCCAGATTGCCATTTTTAATGCTGCAGTGGACATTTCTGGATGGACTAAGGAACTTTCAAAAGATGAGGGATGAAAGAGAAAGTATAGAAAGAGACAACAAACAAACAAAAATTGAAAGACAGACATGTTTTGGTCGCTATAGACGACCAGTTTATTATGAAATGTTACAGTCGACCTGTATTAAACGTCGTTCGGACCAAGACAGGCAAATTGACCAACTTTACCGATGAAAGGCTCAAAAGGTATTACCAGAGAGTATAGATTTATAGAGAGATCTCACTTCAGCCTAATCGCGAAACTAGGTCGCTGCGGTAAACAAGAAATTAAAGAATTGAAAGAGACCTTCTTCACCAAAGATAGTGTGTGCATGTGTTTACTGCGGTTTGTTCATATTTTTGGGCCGATTGAAACTATTTACAACCGTCTGTGAGCTCCTGCGCCCCGTGGAAATGCACAAAGGGATATTGTTTACCGCAGCGACCTACGTTCCGCTCCATGCTACCAGTGTTTTGCAGAGCCTCCCGTGTCTCGCAGTGCAAATCGACCAGTAGTGAAACTCTCTACACATACATACTCTCTGGTACTACTTCAGACCGAAATCAACCAGCATAAAAATTTTGGTCTGCATGGGTGCAGAGATAGCTGCTGCTTATACCAAGTTATAGATTTACCGAAAATAAACGAAGCTCTGAGAATATCAAATGCTGGAGAAATACTTTATCTATCATTGCAGGCCCCACCCCCCGGAGAAAGTCTCCCGCCTCCTGCAGGCATATTCCGTTTGAAACCCTGGACGCCTCCGCCTCCACCTCCACCACCGCCTAAAAAACCACCAGTGCCACGCCTCTCTGGCCAATCCGTGCCACGCCCCGCCGTAACTCTGCCCCCTTATAAAACAGAAGTGCCATACAGTCACAAGCATAAGATTGGAGAAGCAGGCAGACCGGGGCCTCAGTATCTTGTCCATCATCTCCCTCCCCTTTCTCGAGCTGAGTATTCGGTGTGTAAACTTTCTAGTGTCTATGCAGCCTGGTAAATTTCCATGTGTGCTGAGTGTGATGTAAGCCCAGTAGACTTTCCGCCGCTGTGTTTGACGGACAGTAGTAGAGATTTTTGTTTTTGAGGATCTCTGGTCTTGGAATTTTTTACCCCATTGTGTTTGTTTTGTTGTGTGGTTGTTGTTGTTGTTGTGGTCGTCAACAACGTCATCGTCACGAGTGGTTGGTTGGGGCTTTCGGCAGAGTCTCTTTCTGTTCTATCGTTCTGCTATGTTCTGTCTCTCTTCTTGTTTTTTTTCCTAGCACGATGTGACCGTCAACGTCTCGACGTTCTTTCTCAAAACTCAAACCCGTCATCTTCATGGCCTTCTTAGCCCCCCCTCCCCCCCCCCCAGAGGCCTCCCCAACGTGCTGCCTCCTTCTCTGCTTATCTGGTCTTTGGGTCTTGTTCCCTTTTTTTTTGTTGTTGTTGTTGTTTTGTCCTCAAAAGGCTGTGTTTGACTGATGTGCTGCAGCCAGCCAATTAAAGTTTACGTATTAAGGCGCAATGATTTTCCCCTTCATGTAGATCACTGTTTCTCAAACCTTCTTGCCCCACGTCCCACTTCAATTTTCTGAAGAGAAAAAAACGTACGCCCCACTAAGATCGGACACAGCTAGTATACAGTATAATACAAAATGATTAATAGTATTATATATTCAGTGTGTATACATTCACCAGAAGTTTTAATTAAAATACATTATGAAATTAAGATTTCTCTGAAAATTTCCCACCACACCCCTTTCTGAAGTCCCACGCTCAGTAAAATATTGCCACGTCCCACTTTGAGATACAGCCATGTAGATGATAAAAATCTACGTAATATCAAGTTCTATTCCTTTGTCTGTGCATAAACACTATCGTTTGTAAGAGCATAGGCGAAAATTAATTTTGCGAAGCGGTGTAATCCTACCGTCTTGAAAGTGGATCATGTTATGTCACTAATTTCGACAAACTAAGTAGTCGAACAAATGGATTCGAGATGGAAATGAAGTATGTATTTGATATGAATCAGATCCTTGCTGGTGAATTAAACCAGCCAGCCTGTTTTTCAGTTTGAGTAAAACCGACAAATGTATAATGCCTCTCTATCTTTCTCTGTTTAAAAAAAGAACCATTTTAAAATGAACACAGTTTCTTTCTCATTCTCTCTCTCTCTCTCGCTCTTTTTTCTCTTTCTCTTCTTTACATTATCCGTCCTCCTCGTCTCCGCAATCTTCTCCCTGTCCTCTGTCGCCCTTCTCCAAACTTGGGCAATCATGTCTCAACCTTGGCCACTTTTGTCTCTACCATCCCAGTGGAGCAAGAAAACATGACGCTTCTGTTTTGTTCTGTTTGTCCCTTCCTGCAGCCTCCTAAACCTAAAAAGGAAGTGCCAGTCCAGCTAGAGACAGTCGCTCGACTGGACTCTAAGGGCAACTTGGCCGTCCACATTAACGGCGACACCAAAGAGGTTCCTGAGAGTGCTGCCATTCAGGTGAGATCTGCCTGTTCAGTTTGGTTAACTTTGTCATACACTAAGAAAATATCGAACGCCCCCGAAGATGGGGACATGCTGGTCTAGAGGAAAAGTATGCGCCTGTCATGCCGAAGGTACCGGGTTCGGTTCCCGGTCCGCGGAGGCATGTTGGAAATTTGTGGAAATTTCCTGATGCCATGGTAGGTAGGATCAAGCACCTAGCCTTCTCGGACAAGGATGAAAAACTCTGATGGCCTGTGTGCACGTAGCGCACACTAAAGATACTTTGGCAGTTGGAAGTTGAGATAAGCAGGCCTAACAAAGCCCGCTGCCCAGGCAAAATTTAAAAAAAAAAAAAAAAACACGAATCCCTACTACCCCCCATCCCTCAAATGGGATGAAACAATTATACAAATACAAAAAACAACAGCAAGAAAAACAAAAACAAGAAAAAAAAAAAGAGCTGAGATGCAGATGCCAAGAGCAGAAATCCTTCGAAACAAAAACCTCAACACACAAAAGACCGTAACCATCAAAATCCGTTTTACATGAGACACAAAAAACATTTGGCCTTGCGCTCCTTGGCATATCCGAAGAAGGCATTGTGCTTGCGAATCCCTGAAAGAATAATTGTTTCCCGACGTGGACCCACAGCGCGCCTTGTCCTTTCTGAAAAAGGGCTAAGATCTACAACTTGATTTAAAGACTTTTATATATTATATACACTTACAAAATTCTTTTCGGATCTATACAACACAATTTTTTTAAGAATTTTACCAATGTAATCAAGTTTATACGGAACTAGTAAATTCTTTTTGTGAAATTTAAATTGATGAAACTCTGAATACCAAACATAAATAAAAAATATTCAAAAAGAACGTTAAGGGCGCAAAGTGGCATTTGTCGTGCCGACGAGCCGTAAAACCCAAACTGAAGCGGAAACTCCCTTTTTTCTCTACTCAATTTCCGTTTTGAGGCGTCCAAAAGAAACAATTAGTCGTATGAAATTGAAATCCAGCAAGAAAAAAAGAGCGCATTTCGTATTAAAAAATGGTGTTAAAAAGTGAATTTGACCAAGAACGGCATTTACTGTCTATTTCCGTAAGGCGCTAGACCTGTAATATATACCAACCCTAGAAAGCAAAGAGATAGGACTCTGCCTTGCTCAGATGAACAAGCGAGTGAAAAGAATAAGAAAATGTTAACCAGAACGCTCCCTGAAATAAATCTGTCCTTTGAAATTCTCCCATTTCTGAGAACCGTTAACCCTGCTCGTTCGTTTTTGGGGTCTGACAGACACTATACTCTTGAAGAAGGTATCCTAATAATGTGTTCTTTAGGAGTATGGTATCGTTTACATACCACGACATGCGCTATGCTTAGGTTTTAGCGACGTACGGCCAAGGTTAAGCATTCTCAGTTCCGAATACAGGAAATGTTTCTCCCTGCAATTTATCGATGACAAACCTAGAGATATTGGCATCTCCCAAGCTTGGAAAGGAGTCAGTTGAGGACAGAAAGAGCAACAAGTTTCGAGACCAGTGATAAGGACAACTCAAACACTTTAGAAACCATTCTCAGTGTTGTTTTGGAGTTAGTGAAATTCTGTTGGATGCAGTTAAAGAACCGCTATGATAGTGAACACTTCATGTTGCAGATCGAGCGATACAGCCGTCTGTCTGCGTGACAGTAGACTGTTGCAAGATCCAAATAACCACCAACCGATGGAGAAAGGAATCTGCAATACATCAATGAACTATTTTCTTCTTCTATGCATTGTTCGTCCCTGCAGGGTGTAGCCCTTTGTAAACGTCTTCCATCTAGTTCTGTCCTCTACCATGTTGTGCCCTCATACTTTCTGATGCCATTCCGTCATCCTCTGCTGGTCTTTCTCGGGATCTCTTCCCAGTTTTTGGTTGCCAATCAGAACACCTTTTTATCCATTTATTGTCTTTATATCTAGTCAAGCGTCCTGTCCATTTCCATTTGGTTTAGTACATATTTTAATTTAATTGAACTATCAGCACCCAAAAACTGTTGGGATGATACACTACCATGTCTTGACTGTTCTGAGCTAGTGGCATAAGTCATTTTTGACACTTCTGAGATATTAGGAAAAAACTGTTTCTGTTGCTGTCGTGTGTTCGGTTATTTATGCCATTATGATTCTATTGGAGAATTACATTTCCTATTGGACACTTGTTTTTCTATTTTCTGGTAGCCCTCGGGCTCAGGAATGCAATGAACTGTTAGTTGCCTTTTTGCATAAATCAGACATATGCCTTTATCGTAAAGCCGTGACGATGTCAGGAAATGCGTAACATCGGTTTTTCCTAATTCTACTTCCCCCAAATCCAAATTCATGTAATACACGTAGTTTGAGTAAAATACTGAACTCGCGAGGGGACAAATGTCACGGAACTAATATCCTGGTTGAAAATTACTCCGCCCTCCTACTTCACAGTGAGGCGTTTTCTTTTCTCGAGATACAAATTTCATTGCCAAGAATGACTTTTGGGGGCAGATTTGAGGGCAGCTGATAACACGTATGGCGCACTTTAGGGAGGTCGAAAATGAAGTATTCTGTTTTGCTGGATACACGGTTTACGCACCAAGTCCATATGGTTCAGGGCCTTCTGGTGTGGGGCTTATCTCTCTTTCTCTCTCTCTCTCAGTGTCGGTGACTGTGATGACGTATGGGTGGATTTGACCCCCAAACATCCGGAATATGCTGAACTAAGAGAGGGGGAATTTTCTTCTTTCTTTTTTTAAAACTTCTTTGTTGATGCCGATCTGGTTTCTTTTTCTTTCTTTGTGTCCTCATTGTTTTCCTGCTATCCTTTTTGCACTGCATTGTTAAGGGGCCATCGGTAAAGTGCCTGCGCTCGACCTTGGCTATTTCGTGACCGTAGTCCTTGTTCGCTCCGACTCCACTTTTTGCGCAACTGAAAAATCCGACGTTAAACGTTTGGGACTACAGTATTATGATAAGGAATTAGAATAAATCGGAACTGTGAAACAGCTTGATAAGTGCCACAACGTATTTTAAACAAGTGTCAACGTGTTCGTTTGTTATATCTCTTCTACGTACTAAAAGATCGCCAGTTTTTTCAGAGAATGGAGATAGAACATACAAGAACTAAGGTCACGATGTGAGAAGAAGAACATTGCAGATTATAATGGGATGCTAAAAAGTTTCATCTTATTCGTAATTTCTCAACAAAATGAGATGTAGGATGATGTCAAAATCAAGCGCAGGTTATGTTTGGAATGAAACGATAACACAGTACAGGCAACATGCCCAGTCAAAGTTTCAGAATATCAAAGGTCCTATAATGGACATTCAACAGCCTAGTGGCCTTAGGCTTGGGCATAGGGACAGGGGCTGCGGTAGGCGTGGAGCGTAGGGGATTGCGGCCAAGCGTATGACAAGTGTACAAGCAGGGAGGGAGGTAATCAAAAAATGGCAAATTTTAGCGTGTGCACCTTGTGGATGGCCCTTTACACAACCGAGTCCCAGTACAATTTTCAACTCAAAGAATGTGACATAAAACAGATGGTTATGCACACGAGCAGCTGTGACAAGTTCTATTGTGTACAGTGGACGGAGTTCATTAGTGCGTCATCAACTATTGCATACATACGGCCAGTGTACCATTGTTCTTTCTCTTGTTTCTGCAATCATTTGGTCTCTTCATCCTTACAGTAACACTGGAATTACGAGCTCTTGTCGATTTTATAATGCAATCAAACATCATCACTGAAAGTATTTGATCATTAATTTCATATCGAGCAAAGCCATGATATTCGCTTTCAGAAGGAAAAAGAAAAAGTGGTCAAACGGTATGCAATAAAAAACCATGATGGCGATGCTGTTCTTTCTGTGTGTAATGGTAAACCCAGCTCATGCGTGCTTTCTTGATGGGAATAACATTTTGTTTTTATATCTATCTAAAAAAAAACGATATTCTTACTTGACATTCCAGTTCTTTGAAGGAAATAATACACATGGTTATTATCATTATTCTGAAATATCACTACGTTGTTGTTGTTGTTGCTGCTGTTGTTTTATGATTTTTTTTTAAAACCACAAAATACCTATGGGGTCGCAGTAAGGCTCTGTTCGAAGTTGGAGAGAGAGAGAGAGAGAGAGAGAGAGAGAGATGGGGATTGGGGAGGGGGGGGGGGGGTATTTGCAAACTATATCACTAAATAGAAAGAAAAGTCAATACGGTACCTTTGTTATAAAATGGATTCAGAATAAAAATAAACTCTATCTTAATACAATTGAATGATACGATACTGCCTTTCATCATATTTTCATTTTGAATTCATTTTTTCTTATTATTTATTTGTGTCCAACACAGGGCTTTGCAAAGTACAACGTTTTTTGTACCGTATTTCAATATATTTTTTTGTAAAGAAAAGCAAGAATGAAAGTGTTTGCAGTGTCAATATAGCATTATATATTGACGCGAGCAGCCCTCACTTCCTGTAGCATGCATTTCCAATTTTCTGAAAGTTATCGAACCTGTCTCTAATTACCCTGTTAGTTTTCCAGTCAGGGGCGGATTTATGAGTGGGGAGGGGGGAGAGCAAAAGAACAATTGCCCTGGGCCCTCGCACCAGAGCCCCCCGCCCCCATTTCAAAAATGTGATAATGAGTTTAAGTTTGACGTGTTAATTTTTGAGTTAGCCATTGTTATCTGTTTGTCAAAACTAAAAAGTACATTTTTGCCTATAAATTTGATGGGAGTTTTACTGGCATGTACTTCCATGTATGCATGTATTTAGATCAGATATACAAAACATTGAACATCTCTATGTGTGGACAACTTGTTAGTTCCAAATACATGCAATAAGCAGACTCCCATGCGTAAATTGGGTGATTTGCCGTGTGTTTTAATACCCGTGTATGAAGAGACCACCGAGTCTGAAGTGCCTGGACTCCAGAGGCGTAGCCTGGGTTGCCAGCGCGCGGAGCAAGGCAAGTATTTGCGTCCCTTGACGCGTGGACGTAGTAACGTTTATTTTGCCCCGGCGTGTTGAAAAACTGTAGAATGTTCGAACATTGGGAGATTTTCTGTGTGTGGGGGAGGGAGTCGGGGAGGGAGGGGGGAGGGGGGGCTCACTCTTTTTAATTTCATTATCTTTGATTAATTTCTTTCCATTTTGAAATGTTGCGCCCCTAAGAAATTTGCGCCAGGGACAAACCGCCTCTGAGCCCCCCCCCCCCCCCACGTTACGCCACTCCCAGTGTCCACCATGGCGTTAACTCCGGCCCTGTTACCTGTCAATGACAAAACTAGCTCTACAGTTCTCTTAACTTTGAAACCTGACCAAAGGATTGTAAGGAATGCGATTTGGGATCCCTTCTTAATGGGATCTTATTGTTTACTTTTTAAAATGAATTCGATCGGTGTTAATGTCGTTGGCTTTGGAAAACTCTTAAAAGCCTACTCCGTTTTCGCTATTCATCAATCGAAATCAAGGTTTGTGTTTGTCGAATGCGAAGATAAAAAAAAAGCCGCCGTTTGTTTTCGTAAAATTTCCATTTGTGTATGTTGTTTTTTTTTTTCTTTATCCTTGCTTTTCGTTTTCGCGTTATTGGAAAGGTAGTCACTTTTATGCCTTTATTGTGTTTCTCTTATTGAAATAAAGATTAATCAGATTGTGGGTTCATGCTTTTGTCAATTTGATACCATCTGTACATCAGAAGCTGACACTAGTTTTCTACAATGGCATTTTCTGTTTCTCAGTGTTCCGCCATCAGCAGTCACTTCTCTTACTCTGCGAGATCTTCCGATGGAAAATGGTGTCGACAAAATTATATTGATCAAACTAAAATTAACAATTTCAGACAGGGCTGAAAGGCACATTAGGAAAAATTCACTGCAGTTTATTTATATATATATCCTGACGCGACTTTGAGCTTGAAGTGCATCTCCTTCGCCAAATGCCACATGTTCAGTCACTTGTCAGCAGAAACACGCACGCATAGGAATCTTTATTAACTTAATCTTAGTTTAAACCCAATATAATCATCAATAATCGTCCATGAAAATGATTTTTTTCTGTTGTTATACATTGTATTTCATTTATTTCACAGCAACAGCGACATATTTTTTTCCACAAATCTTGGTTTTTATAGAAATAAAACATTTATTAAAGCGAGGAATTGAGCTTCATGTATTTTGAGTAGAAATGGATAATAATATCTTGTCCGTGTACCATTAAGAAGCGCCAGAGTGGACTTGATACGGTGGCGTCAGTGTGGAGTCAGTTTGCGTCAAAAAGTGTTTTATCAGATGGCTGTTTACTTTGTGTACCTAAACGTATCCGGAGTGATATCACATGCCATTACTCTTGGCAATGGTACAAGAATTTGGTATCACCTTCTATGTATGCATAGATACCAGTCGGAAAACATAATGTCTTATGCTTACTGAGGTTATTAGCATCATAACGTGATGTCACAAAAACAGTCTGCTTTGGAGATCAATGATGTTATGTGACGTTGTTACGGGCTGGACTGGGTGATAGTGCCCTCCAGTGTTACAGAGTGGGTATTATGAGTTATTGGTGTTATGACTGCATTTTAAATCGAGAGGTATTTACTAATTAATCTTTCGTACCATGCCACACACTAAGAACAATCTGAATAAGTTTCATGAACAGACCTGCAGGGCCACAAATTTAATTACCTTAAATTTCCTAACAATTTTGTATAGATCTCTTACATACTAAAAGACAACATCAGCAGCATCAAATGAAAATTCAATAATATGTCACTAGAAGTCTCCTCTAGATTCCTATAAGATTAAGATCATTCTGACTCACTAACAATTTAAGTACTAGTTATATATCTCTCAGATATAGTCTGCCTACTATCTATCAAGCAATATACTAATGTCTCTGGCGACGATGTCATCTCAGCTATTTGTGCCTACCGCTTATAATGGATAAAGCTCGTCAATATAAACTGACGTAGTTAAGTCTATTGGATCTACTCTAGGATGGGCTGGCAATCCCCAGCCTCATCCAGACAAATCAATCCCAATTCACAGGTGTGTATGCCAAACATTCATACTAGTTGCAAGTTAATATAAATCTTTGTCTTGCATTCTTGGGTAGCACTCCTAGCATATGCGGCAATCCTGTTCTACTGGATAAATTATGTTCAGCTCCTCGTTCATTGTTGAATCATCAGAGGACAAACACTTACACTTGGTCCCTGGTAAGGAAAACCAGGGAACAGAAGACAACAGCAGTGGGCATATCTCATTCAAGCATATGGCTTCATCTCAATGCCTATAATGGACTAGACATGAATCAACAGTCTTATGATTCTTCAGGCAGAATCGTGCCGACGCCTGCACAGATTGGAATTTTCTGTGTGGAGTAATGAACATAGGTATGGCTACGCTTTTATACTGTGCAGCCACCTGCAAATTACCGTCCAAATGCCTAGATTTGATTGGTGCATCCATGCGAGCTCAGCTCGCAGTATTAATAGATTCTACGTGGGAGTTGGTCACGGCCTTGTACTAAAAACAGACAAGGTCAAATTAAAATGTCAAAACCATTACTGAAATCTTTAAACCCTCGTGCTTTCTACATTTTATGTACGAATTTCTGAACGCGACTAAGCGTCTTAAACTATCTATCCTTATTCACCCCTTCTCTTCCCTTGTAAGTGTTCATCAAAATCACGGGGTCGAGAATTGCACTGTCACTCCTAACTTATCCATTTATTCTATCTTGCCCCACTTTCTTTCCATCTCTAAGAAAAAGTGTTTCAAAAACAAACTGTTCTCGTGAACAGTTCAAGGACAATTTACGCTGGTTATAATCAACAAGACCGTGAAAAAATCAAGTCTTTGCAAGTCGTGACCCAGCACGACACTTATAACATTAACCTTGACAGACGTCTCATGTCTGTCGTGGATGGTGATACCAAAACAATACAAAATCACGTGTAACTGTCATAGATAGCGGTGCCAGTCTGACAAAAACAGCGCACGCTCAACGTGCCTTCAGGCTGATGGTTCACTAAGTCAAGGTCTGTTTGGTCTCACGTTCAGCGTGAGATGTGAACTCCGGAGTTGGGCTAGGCTCGCGTTCTGGCTAGACTGAAAGAAATCTGTCTCATTAGTTCCAGCACGTCAAAATTGTCTTGGGTCAGCTGGGGGAAAAGAAAGACCTCGCTCACCGAGTCAAAATAGTCGCAGACCATATTTGACACAGTGCACCACCAGCCGCGCTACACTTTGGAAGGGAGCAGCAAATTTTGATACAGTTCCTTTCACTAGTTCATCTCCTGTTGTTTTGTCTGTTGAAGGTGACGCTGGTACACGGTTATGTGCCGCTACCGCTGCTGAAGCGGAACATCGCCTTCCGGACCAAGAGCTTCAAGCCATCTCACAAGCTGGTACCCATGCCACCCGAGTACCGCTACCTACCCTTTGATCCACCCGATGAACCAGGCCCAGGTCGCCACCCGAAATTAAACACAACCATGACAATGGAAACCTACTATCGCTACCGGAGGATATATCCCTCTTAGGGTAAACACAGTGTGATAGTTCCTTCTTTTTCTTCGCGGGCATTCTTGTGTAGAATTTTGGCGTTATCCATTATATATACCGCAGTCAACGAAATTTCTCAAAACATCTTAAATTGCACATTTTTATACTCCACGTTCAGCTTGTGAGATGGCCAAAGCTTAGTATGGGAGTCAAGATGTGACCCAGAAACTGCATAAATATCATTGCACTAGCAAGCACTGTTACTACACTGCATCTACGTTACCGTTCATTCAAGCACCGTTTTATTGCTTGAGAATAATCTCTGATATTTTTTCATTTTATCATATTTGTGTAATTTGTAGGGGCGTGGTCATTAAATACAATCACTTGCTGGTAACGGTAATCAAGCAAAAGTTTCTATGAGTTGTCACAGCATTACGAATAATGACATAGACTGATGAATCTAGAAAACTTACAAGATATTACATTTGTTTCTTTTGCAGTTATTCAGGTTAAATTGAATGTTTTCTTATTTTGTTGAATAACTGTCTTCACATCCTCGAGGAATCAGTTTACTATTTGATTCTTACTGCCAATATGTGGTCTTTAGATAGGTTTTTTAATCTTTTTTTTTTAATGCCCGCGATACGTAATTCAGAATTAGGCTCCGCACTGTTACTACACTGCATCTACGTTACCGTTCATTCAAGCACCGTTTTATTGCTTGAGAATAATCTCTGATATTTTTTCATTTTATCATATTTGTGTAATTTGTAGGGGCGTGGTCATTAAATACAATCACTTGCTGGTAACGGTAATCAAGCAAAAGTTTCTATGAGTTGTCACAGCATTACGAATAATGACATAGACTGATGAATCTAGAAAACTTACAAGATATTACATTTGTTTCTTTTGCAGTTATTCAGGTTAAATTGAATGTTTTCTTATTTTGTTGAATAACTGTCTTCACATCCTCGAGGAATCAGTTTACTATTTGATTCTTACTGCCAATATGTGGTCTTTAGATAGGTTTTTTAATCTTTTTTTTTTAATGCCCGCGATACGTAATTCAGAATTAGGCTCCGTATCGTCAGGTATTTACCATATTGTTGATTGTGCATTTTTGCCTTTCTGAGAAAATGAGGATGGAAATTTGATCGGCA
>OZ007570.1:55651079-56123579 GCA_963931925.1 Onchidella celtica | reverse complement strand
AAGATCTAATTCAGTTTCTCAGCTGTTGCCCGGTTCTGATCACAGCGGTGATAATGACGGCGATGATGGTGGCGCTGGTGATGATAAAATGAGGTGGTCGTATTTTTAGCTCGTGGTGAGGGAGATAGCGGTGAAAGGCAGTACTGATGATAGTGATAGGAATGGTACCGCGCTGTCTTTGTAGTTGTAGTTTTTTTTTTGGTGATGATAGTGAGGATGGTCTCAAAAATTGATGTCACAGACTTACGACAACTACAGCTGAATTTCATGCCAGAAAAATTATCATATTTTTTACGGTAGTCATAACTATTACCAAGTTGATTCATGCCGCAATGTGAAATGTAATGCCTACGGCGTTGTTACCTTTAATTTCATGTATTAGTTTTCTTTAAAGGGAAACTTAACTGGATTTGTACAGCGCCAACTGCCTAAGACACAGGTTGCGACAAACCTTACGGTCGCAGGACGGATGAAGCAAACCCTGAATGTCTTTGGAAAATATTTACTTGTACATCATTTTACAAAATATCCGGGTGGATCTGAGAAAACCGGGCTAAAGGTGACAGTTTTATACCTCTTTAAAAAAATCAAAATAAAATATTTCCCGGACGATTTCAAGCAGAATATTTTAACTGACTGCAGAAAAAATGCTTAATCTTTTATGTTATTATAAACAAATCGCAATGGCATAGAAAGTGGTTCCCGCTTTGAAGGGGTTTTCTCAGGAATTTGGTCGTTCACTTTAAGCTCGATTTAGCCAGACCCAGTCACAGTCATACATGTATATAATGGCCCAAACCATTGAAACCCATGGCCCTGTTAGAACCCATTAGACAACAAGCAAAAAAGTAAAAAGTCACTGATAGTTATTTACAAGTCACGTGTTTATTTACATAAGGAGTTCTGTCATGTCCTCTCTATTCTTTTAGGTTACCCCCCCCCCCCTCCTTTTTCACCCCTTTACTTTTCAGGCAACTCGACAATCAACAACACAAACATATGTGCGCTCGCACACGCACACACACATACACACACTGACAGGCATACAAACACAGACAAGAGCTGAATACATCAGGAAATCACGAGATGATCTGTCAATCCACTTAAACCTTTCAAACAACCAGAAGATAGAGCTGCTTCGCCAAGCACATGCCAACAAAATTACATTGTTTTGTTACACGCTTGTTCAACATTAGATTAGAGTGTTCACCACATACTGTAGTAGCTCACCGGACTACAAAGAAAAGTTACTGTCACTGTCACATGCACCTTCCAATCATTCAAGGCCGGACGCTGGGACCTTAAGCAGGAAAACTCTCAAATGGATCTTGGGGCGAGGAGACGAGTATTTATGGGGAATCACCTTCCAATCATTCAAGGCCGGACGAACCCTACAAATATGGAACCAGCTGGTCACTGGGACCATAAATAGGAAAACCCTTATGTGGATCTTTGAGCAGAGAGAAGAGCGCTTATGTGGATGCCCTGTGTGCTAGGATTTTGGTCGCTGTCGTCGAATCAAATCAAACCAAAATTTGGAAAGGCGTGGTCACCCAGCTTTCGTGTTAACAAGGTTCGTCGCCATCTTGTTGCCATGAAAGCTTGAACAGTTATCTCACCAGGTAGGTAGGTTGCAATGTTATCAAATGCACGATCCTGTTGCTCCTCGACCATAAATTCAGTAATGTGACTAGCTTCTGTCAAGTGTTACTTTAAAAACCTACAAAACATCACTATCAAGATCTATGGCGGCCTCTGGGCGTTCTCAGAATGCTTCTGCGCCAACATGACATTGTCTCTGGGTATGTACCCATATTGGCCAGTGGAAGGGGCGTACACCCATAACCAGTCTTTCTCGATTTGATTGGCCAGATCAGCGAACACTTGTTCTCCGCCTACTACTGAAATGTCGTCCGCTGATTGGGCAGTGAAATGTCGCAGAGTTGTCAGCTCTCTCACATCGTGGTAAGTCGTGCCTTTATTGGAGCTCGCAGGGCGGTCTTTGGATGAATTATCTGAAGGGAATAGTAACAACAGTATTAATTAATCGTAATGAATCACGTGACAGACACGTAACATCAGGTTCCATGTCAGTTTCATGCCTGACTCATCTCCTGATATTTTTTTTGTATGAGTAATATAGTCATGTCCACTTCTTTCTTCTAATGTAGATGGATCTCATTCCACAAGTCTACCTACAGGGTCTAATTCTGACATTTGTATAGTGTGCAGTCTGCCGTACTTAAAATTGCTTCTGTGGAGGTCTTATTTGTTTATTTATTTATTTATTTACGTTATACCAAAGTGCCATATATTTGCAACCAAAGCCTGATATTTTCTTACAAATTGCATTTTCCACGATATACTTTCACGTAGTGAGAAGACTAACAATCTTGGGTTTTCACTTAATTTCAATGTGTGGGTTCTATGTTAAACATAATGTAATTCCATGTTTCAATGAAAAGCCCATGTTTCAATGATGCTTTGTTGGGCCATATCACTTACTAGTACTGCCAGTGCTTAGATCCTCTGGGAAAGGACACATGAAGGAAGCTGGTACAAATCCTTCTTTTCCATTCAGTCTTTTCACCCACGTCCAAAGTGGATCTTCTTTGTTGAGAGCTGTCACAACCTCACCTCTTTCTACCTCCAGATCATTCTCGTCCGTGGCTTCAAAGCCAAAAACCACCAAGAATTTCCCTTGTGACTTCTTTTTAAATGTCTTCACTTCCGTAATTGGGTCATTCAGTGATGTCTGTGATGACGTAGTACCCAGTCTTTCTATACTCGTGTCACTCTCGTGACCCAGTCGGTGACTGGAATTTTGATCGACGTGTCCGTTGTTGGAAATTACATCAGGAATGCTTAACGTTGTGGCAGGTTTAGGGATAGGGTTTGACTTTGTTTGAGAAATGGTGTTGGAAACAAGACCCGCTGAAATGTCACTGCCCTCTTCCGCCTCCATGCTGCCGTCGGTGACCTCCGCGTGCACGTCAAGATGTCGACGTTTCTTTTGCTTTGACGAGCCTCGTTTGGGATTGGACTTGACGTCATCACATGGAACGACACACATAAATGGCATAAATCCCTCTTGACCTTGTTCTGTGATGACGTAGATCCAGTCATTGTCTCTGTACAGCATGTAGACTACGTCACCAGTTTGTGCGCTTAGTTCATCCTCTATCGTTGCCATGAAGTCCTGCGGGAAGAGTAGGAATTAGTATTGGAAATACGAAACAGCCATTAAGTTCTACTCAACAGGTCAAATCAGCGCTAATGACAAAGGGCTGTACATTTTACAAATCTTTGTATTTCACTTGCCAAACAGTATATTTTTATAGGCAATATTTGTTAAAAGTGTCGTTATATTACAAAACCAGATGTCAAAGAAAAAAACATGCCCAAATTTCACACAATTACTGGCACGATCATTAATTAAATATGTTTGAAAGCCGCTGTTTATTCATTGAGCATTCATTATGGGCTGGCTCAACTTGACCTCAGAAACCTTGCTCCTCTGCATATATGTATTTTTTAATTTTAAGGTATTTGTATTCAAAATGGCGGTGGGGCAACCCAGAACGATCTACATCACAATTTCAATGACGGGAGTGAAATATACTAGTGAAAAAAAGTAACAGAAAATGTCTCCCAGAGAGCAGAATTCGGTCAAATAAACCGTGTCTTTTGAAAAACAGTACCAACATAAGAAGTATAACATACAGTTGCCGTAGTTTGAATCAAAGTTCATTTTGACACTTTCCTGCTCCATCTGAACACAAAGACTAAATGGAGCAAACGTGGAACAGTGTTTGTATATTAAAAATGGCCCCCTTGTGTTTTTTTTTAAAATTGTACCGTGGCCTAACGCAACCTCAAAAGCCATCTATATTTTGTTTTTTGTTTTCTGAATAATGTGCTTGAGTGTGTTTTCATAATTTTAATCTGCACGTTCAAAATGACCGCGACAACCTACCTGTGTGACTTTCATCCGGGAGTCAGGGGAGAGGCCATGTTGTTTTTCCAGGCCAACCCGGACTAGAGTGTCCACACTAGCACTACCGGTGATACGGCCCATGAAAGGTGACTGCGCTTCTGCGGATGAAGGAATTTCACCGTGTTACAAATCTCAGAGTGGTCTGACGAAGCGAGGGAATGTGCGATATGGAAGATTTTTCATTTAAAAGTGTAAAAAAAAATAAAAAAATGTCAGGATAATTTTATGACTTGATTAACCCTAATTTGCCCATATATGAAGTCCCTTAGCAGCATAAATGTTAAACTGTGCCTCGTTTACAGTGTGCTGTATCTGCGAGTTAGTAGGTATGTTGGCAAGTTGATCTGCTGGATGCAATGTCTATTAAATTTGTTAGCACATCCTTCCTGTTATGAATGTGTGAGATGTTATACATGTGTGTGTGTTATTTAGCGTGTTGATGAGTGTGTTTCTGTATCCCATTTACTAGGGTTTACTAAACAGACACTACAGTATTGTATGGAGACCCCAGTTCTTATTTGCTCCAACTCCACTTTTTGCACAACTGAGAAATTCGACGTTAAACGTTTGTAGCTTTAGTATTATGATAAGGAGTTAGAATAAATCGGAACTGTGAAACAGCTTGATAAAAAAATGCCGCAATGCATTTTAAACATGTGTCAAAGTGTGCATTTGTTCTACCTCTTCTGCATACTAAAAAGATCTCCAGTTTTTTCAGAAAATGGAGATAGAACAAACAAGAACTAAAGTCGCTATACAATACTGTAGTGTCTGTCTAGTAAACTGCTGGCTTTCGGTTCACAGTTTAGGCTTTTGAATTTCAATTAAATCGATACAAAAACTCTGTAGTTTGTTGTGCTTCCACAAATTGCGATAGATCGATGGGGAGACCACAGTAAATGACATTGTTACTAAATTATCTCTGCTGAAGGTAATTTAACATAATGGCTTCGTGATAAACAGAACAACACAGCAATTGTCCTGAAATAAATTCATGTGATGATAAAGATTTTGTAAGGAAAATTTGGGGTTGAAATCTTTTTCTCAAATGGGAAATGTGAACAATCTATGTAAGAACATTGCCTGAGAACTGGTGTGGAACAAAGTGATATTTTTAGTGTTTCAGTCTTTCGGCTGTTCGCATCAGGTCGAGATTATACATTCTCTCTCTCTCTCTCTCTCTCTCTCTCTCTCTCTCTCTCTCTCTCTCTCTCTCTGTGATTTTCTTTCTTTCTCTTTCTCTTCTTCTTCCTATGATTCTCTCTCTCTCTTTCTTTCTCTTTTCTCTCACTCTTTCTTTCTTTTTATAATTTCCCTCCTTCTTTGCCTTTCGCTCTCTCTTTCTGTCTGTCTCTGACTCTCCCTTTTTCTCTCTTTCTTTCTTTCTTTCTCTAGCTATCTCTCTTTCTTTCTATGAATCCCCCATTTTCTTCCTCTCTCCATCTTTCTCCTGTCATTCTCTCTCCTTTGTTTTCTTTCATTGTATCTCTTTCTTTCTCCGCCTTTCTCTCACCCCCCCCCCCCAACTCCAACTCCCAACTCCTATGTACACTACAAATACATACAAATCAATCTGACATGCCTCTTTCCTCTGTATTCTTTTTTTTTTTAATTATTATTGTTTGCATACACATTCAGATACCGTTCATAATCATGTGCAAATAGACAAAAACCTTACCTGTGAAAGTGCCATTTTTCAATGGCTAACCGAAAAGAAAGGAAATTGGGGGGGGGGGGGGGTAAAACAATGCCAGTAATTACTGGTGGAGCCTGACAAGACAATTCAGTCCCACAACAAATCGATTCCATTCATACATTGTACTTTTATCCCAACATGGGTTAAAACTGAAAAACCATCTTAATCAATAGTATTATAATGTACTCCGCAATGCCTGGGCACAAAGAAAACTGGGCAAATTTCAAGACCAGGCGAACTGTGAGAGTATCGATTTGGCCCATGGTTGTAACTGAAACTGGGGGGAGGGGGGATTTGGGAGGAAGAGCGGGGGGGGGGGGGTTGAAATTTGGTCCAGACTGCAAGATGTCTTTTGAACACTCAGTCAAAAATCCTTGAAAATATAATCATTTTGGTTCAAACTTACATAGAAATGATGTACTCTGACCTTCAGCTACATTAATTTATGCATAACTAGCTGAGGTCCCCGACCCTGCCCGGGATAAATCGGTTTGAATATTGGTTTCAGTTCTGGGTGGTTATAATGGACCTGCTTCATCTGGCCTGTTCCTATTTGTTTATTTTATTTTTGTTTGTTTGTTTTGAAATAAGTCTTACTGCTCTGCCTTTGTGAGTTGACACCCTGCGCATCCCGTACAACAGCATGATTTGCACACGGGTTAGTGTGTTTGATAGTGAACACATCGCAGGAAGTGATAACGAAACCTTAAAATGGCGAACCATGACTCGAAATAGATCTAAATGATGGCGAAACAATAAATTTCCAATAAAAAAACTACACCGATTTGAGACTTCTATTAAAAACTGTGCACCCTTACATCCATTCTGATGCACCATATAAAATTTGAAGTCTGAGTGTTGAGTGGTTCAGAAGCCTTTTGCATCGAAAAATCTCAAGTCCACAAATATATATAGCATAGATATAGATGTCCTCTTATTATTATTTTCATTATTGTTACATCAGTTTTATATTTTATTAGTGGTATTTTTTTGGAATTTCTATTGGGGGGGGGGGTGGGAAGAGAAGTCTATTGATTATGAAACATTTCTGTGGTAATTTCATGGTGTGTACAGTTTCGTTTTACAATATCGCAACCTTAGTTATCGTTAGTTCGATCCCCACTTTCTGAAATAACTGGAGACCTTTTAGTATGTAATAATAATAATAATAATGAATGGCATTTATATAGTGCATATCCATTTTTAAAATGCTCTATGCGCTTTACAGAAGCAACATGTAGGAGTAGTGTAACGAATGCGAGTGAAACGAATAACGCTAACCAGAATGCTCCCTGAAATAAATTTGACCTTTGACAAACCTAGAGATATTGGCACCTCCCCACCCCAAGTACGCTTTCCATGCGCTGGGGACATCCTTCCCACCCCCCCCCCCAACCCTCCTTTCAAGAATACATAATTATTTCTCGAATGGATGTATGTGTGTTAAGTGTTAACGTGCCATTTTACCGTGTGTGCCTGTGTGTTAGTATAATGCCCACACAAGGAAAAAGGGAAGGAGTCGCACGCGTGTTTTCCTTCAGGAAGTAATAAAAGAATATTATTTTCAGAAACCAAAAGATCCAAAGACTGCCTTTAGTATATTTTTCTGAATTAGAAACGATTTTTTTTTTAAAATCCATCCCCCATGTATGTTTCAGTGCAAGCACTGTTCTTTGAAAATATACTTTTTCTAATTGAATACTGAAAAAAAATTAATAGTTGTAGTTTGTCCCTGACCTTCAAGGGTTTACAGTACACTTTGGTAATTGTGTCGTTGTTTCTAGCGATGTTCTTTGTGTTCTTTTATACGGAATCAATATTCACTTCAAGGTTCTGTACATAACGTTTGCTATGTCCTAAAGATATTGGAATGATGATTAGTTTAAGCATACTGATAGATATACTGACAGATGGACAGAAAGGAGGGCAGTGGATATTGTGGAGAGACAGACGGACAGACAGATGACAGACAGCCTGTAAGGTGGATGGATGGATGGAAGGACGGATGGGTGGATGGATGGATGGATGGATGGATGGTTGAGTGGGGGGGGGGGAGACGGATAGACGGGTGGATCGGCAGATGGCTGGATGGATGACTGACGGACGGACGGACGGACAGACAGACGGGCAGACAGACAGAGAAATGGATGGATGGACGGGTGGATGGGCGAACAGACGGATGGGCAGACAGACAGATGGTTGAATGGATGGATAGGTGGATGGGTGGGTGCATGGATGGATGGGTGGATGGCTAGGTAGGTAGGTAGATAGATAGATAGATAGATAGATAGATAGATAGATAGATAGATAGATAGATAGATAGATAGATAGATAGATAGATAGATAGATAGATAGATAGATAGATAGATAGATAGATAGATAGATAACCTATTATCAGGTCTTCGGGTATGCCACAATTTGTTATTTCAGGATTGTTTTTCATTATTTGCTTTTGTTTTAACTATAGTAATTAGTAACTATTGCTTGGGTAAGCAGCATTCTGGGTGCACACGCACCCCATCCACTCGCGCGCGCGCACACACACACACGCACATACACACACATTGCATGCCCTTAATAAAACAAATAAACTGTTAATAAATATCCTTGGCAGATATGAGACAGCGTGGCACTTTTGTTTGTCAATTGTGTGGTACTTGTTAGGGTTGGTTTAAAATAAAACAAATGTTCCTTTCATAGTTTTCAATTAATCCATTTTTTGTGGAAAAGATAAAACGGTACAAAATTGAATGAAATTTCCTTATTAATTTGATAATTTGTCGATCTTTCAAGACGTAGACTGTAAACTGAATTTCAGAATCTAAAAGCTATTTGTCTTGATAAATAGATTTATAGATGGTATTAGAATCACAAAATCTCTTCTCTAAAATCATAGTATTCTATTTAGAAAGCTACAGAGGGGCGTATTAGTCGGATGTTTAAATTTTATGCCATTGTATTCTGATGAATACAGAAATGGTTATGCTTCCAAATGATTGTAACAGGATTGCAAAGTGGTCCTGCACGTTTATATATGTAAATGGTTCTAAAAGACCCGGTTTGAATCTCAGTGCAGTGTCTTCTTTTTTTCTACTTTGGTGTAAGTGGGCGAAAGAGTGGGTGGGTGAGTGAGAGAGAGACATGGAGGGAGGAGAGAGAAAGGGAGGGAGGGAGAGAGAGAAGGGCGGGAGAGAAAGAGAGGGAGGGAGAAAGAAGCAAGGGAGAGAGGGAAAGAGAGGGAAGGGGGGAGAGAGAGAGGGGGGAGAGATGGAGAGGAGGGATAGAGAGAGAGTGAGTTAATAAGTGCTTATCTCCATCTAAACATTATTCTCAAACAGAACGAGATGATTGATAATGCCAGAAATGGTTCTGTGAACAGCGATATATTTATTTTGTACTTGTATTTCAAGAGCTCCTACTGATAAGCAACTACAACTACTGATAACACAACCGCTGCGCTTATGTCATTCATTGGCATTTGAAGACTTAAGCCGTGTTTCCGTATGTAGGGACACGCAAACGCCAAAAAAATCCATCAAGAAGTAAAAACAAAGAGTGTTTCCATGTGCACGGAAACGGCGTTTTCCTACACATGAAAATATTCTTTCTATTTCACTACTTGACGGGTCTTTGACCTTTCCGTTTCCGGGCATATGTCAACTCAACTTACTGGGCCAACTTAAGGAAACAGGAATTAAAAAGGTAAATAATAATTAAATAAAAATGGAAGTAAATAAAGAAGGTTGTTCAAAAAAAATTAAAACAAAACTTATACTCAATAACAAAAAAATCTGAAGTGTGTAATACCGGGAAAAACATAAAAGATGTCTAATGAATTAACATACAAACGGAAGAGTCATGGAAAAGTTAGAAGCAATAAAATACAGAATTAAAATTAAAGAATGGCAAAGGGCAGTTTTTTTGGTTGTTGTGGGTTTTTTTTTGTTGTTGTTGTTATAAACATGGGCAGATGGCATGACGAGGAATTCAGGGAAAGAAGACAAAAGAGAAAGGACAAATTTACGGAATGGGCGGGGAAGATGAGTAATAGGCAGAATGCGCATGATGTCACAGAGTGTTTGTTTTGTACTTCCGCCAAACAAGATGGCCGGTGGATCAGCTGATGAGTGTAACTTCGAGATGTGTCTAAGCAGTTGAAATGCCTGCTGGTTGCATTGCAGTTGACTGTTGTGACAGGGGTGGAAAGAATGGATCCAAGCTGGTCAGATTCCCTACCATCCGTGTAAACAAGAGAAAGGAAGTGAAAGTATTGACCGAACGTCTCCCATGTGCGTATACACACGTGTCATTGTTTACAGTAGTGAACTCGCCGCCGATTGGTTCGCGACGCCTTAATTGGGTCCGGACCACAGACTAATAAATTAAACAGACTGGATGATCCCATTGTGTGACGTCACAAAACAGCGAAAGGTCATGAACCATTCGCCACATTAGATTTACGGTTGCGACCGACGCTTCAGCACAGTTGATTTGAGGTCTTTATTTTAGGAGGTTCGCTGCCTTTGGCATTTACACCTCACTTTACTTGTTTTATTATTTCTTGTTCTGGCGGGGGGGGGGGGGGGGGGGGAGATGATATGGATAAATTTTAATCTATTAATTTCAATTTTGCCCGGGCAGCGGCCTTTCGGCCTGCGCTTCAGCACAGTTACAATGCAGCGGTCGTTAAAAGTCCAGACGGTCATAATTTATAACAATAAAAAAAGGCAGCTGTAGACAATAAAATGAAAGGATAGGCAAGACAATGCATCATTAATACATGTACAACCAATCTTGACAAATAAAAAGAAATTTCTAATGCAGATAGAACTAAAATCGGAATTTCCTGAGCGGCGGCCACGTTGGTTATGCGGCCGCATCTCATTAACTTCCGTAAAAAACGACACAGCCCGAAGCTTGTGTTTCCAGTCTGGTTGATTTATTAGTCTGTGGTCCGGACAGACAAGATGGTGGATATGTGCATTCTACCTATAGACGGAAAAGTTATCAGCGTTCTCTCTGGAAGGGGAAAAAATTGACAGGCGCAGAATGTCAAAGGAAAGAGAGAAAGAAAGAACAAGAAGGCGGGAACGGAGTATTGTTGACAGTCAAGTGAATCAGATAAAGCACATCTGGGCGGAAAGATAATGCAGGGAAATGTGGGGGCGGGGGGTGGGGGTGAATCTACACCTGAACATGGAAACCCTCAGGTCAGGCCACGAGACAGACAGACAGACAGACAGAACAGACGAACAGGAAGAGGGAGAAAAGAGAAAAAGAGAGAGAGAGGAGGTGGAGAGAGCAAAAGATATAATGACTAGTGAGAGAGAGGAGGGGAGGGGTGAAAAGACAGAACGAATTGAAAGAGAGAGAGAGAGAGAGAGAATGAGAAAGAGGTAGACAGAAAGACAGCCAGACAAACAGAAGAACAGACAGACAAACAGATGAACAGACAGAAAGAGAGAGAGGGGGGCAGAGAAGGGGAAAGAGCAGGATACAGAAAGAGAGAGGACGCACACACACACAAACACACATAAAGACAGCAAGGGTTAGGGGAAGAGAGAGACCGTGTGACATGAGAGAGAGAGAGAGAGAGAGAGAGAGAGAGAGAGCGCGCGCGAAGGTGGCGAGGGGAGTGAGGGGACGGAAGGGTGCCGGATACAGAATATGGGTTTAACGAAAGAAAAGAATCTATATACATATTTGAACATTCGTGCACTACAATAGAACTATACTTACACTTCGAAACATGAAATTAATGAACAATAATTGAATCTGAGATCAATAAATTCAACCCTCAAGTTCAAAACAAAATGTTACCTTTCTCTTTTTTCTTTTTCTGTTTTTTCCTGGCTTGACACAGAAACGCCATGATCGCCCTGGGTAGTAGAGAATTATCGGTCCACTTCACTCAGAACAATACACAATAGCTGCCGTTTTTTCTAGAATTTTCGGCACACCAGCCACCCACCTACACATCACTTACGAATGATTATTGTGCACCCTTATTTTCTACTTACAGCCATATTGGAACATTTCTTATCAATCTCGTTAGGGATTTTTATACTAACACACGAGGCTCTGGGCTGATCGGAAGTAAGTCACAGAGTTTGAAGGCTGTCCCATTTCGAACATTTAATGTTTACACGTCGATTAGTTGGTTTAATCCGTTATCCAGACACAAACGTGTTGCTGAAGTGTACACAAAGTCTAATGACTTGTCAATTCAGACAACCACTGGCGAGAAAGGCCATGCTTGTTGAAACTGCAGAAAGCCGACAGGTCCTAAATGTAGCGACCTTACACTGGCACTCCAGATTTCAAAGGCAGATCTTTGCCACCCTTAGGGAGGTATCACACTAAGCCCGGTCAGACACAGCCAGTTGCTACCAGCAAAATGACCCCAAAGAAATAATAGCAGAAGCCGACTGTGTCTGACCGGGCTTAGTATGATAGGGTCTTCCCGGGTTTACTAAAAAAAAAGTTAGGAAATTATGGTGTGCACTTCTTGTTTGCCAGCATCTGACTGTGTCTGGCCGGGCTTAGTATGATACCTCCCTTATCCCCCCCCCCCAAAAACATACACACACACTTCTCTCGTCCACCCAATGTATGTGCTTCTGCGATTACACCAACCCCCCCCCCCCCCACGAACACACACAAGTCAGTGCTATCGTTTTGCATCGTGTACAGACTGTCCGGAACTGGAGACCCTTTGGAGATGGAACTTGTAACACAGAGAATCAAACAACAACGTCAACTATAATCTGAAGAGTGTACATAGTCAGGCTTTGTAATGCAGCATGATGTATAAAAGATTGCGTGATGATTTCCAAGATAAAAAAAAAAAATTCAAAACAAACTAAAAAAGACATCAACTACTTTCGACATTTTAATCTCTTCTTTTTTTTTTCTGTGTTGCTCGGGAACTTCTACAGACAAGATTGAAAGAAAGCAAAGGAATGGGTTATGCAAGGTGCCATAAAATCATCTATCCTTGTTGAAGCAGATGTAATTGGGCCTACATGTAAATATGTCATTGCTTGAATTTATGTCATATTCATGAAATATTTTACTTGCAGGTTTACTATTTCTTTAGCACCCACCCACCCACAAAAAAAAAAACCCAAAAAACTGTTTTGTTTCTTTTTGGGTTTTTTTGGTGGAGACATTATAAAGACATTTCAGCAGTGTGAATCTAACGGTTAACTTTGAATGAGTGAAAGCACTCTTGCAACCGTGACATAAACACACATGCACCACAGACCTCAATCTTTTTTTTAATTAATCCTGTAGATTTAGCTTTATTATTCAATAATTCTATTATTATCTCGCAAAATGTTGCTTTTTGTTAAATATACTGGCTGAGTTACCCGGCCCTGCCGGGGAGAAATATCTTTATCTAGAAAACAACACGGAAAATCGGCACACAGATTATGTAGATCTGGGCAGAAAACAACTCACAACTGGCACAGTAACACCCGCATGGCCCGTGCTTAAGGCAGACGGCACAGAAACTCATGCCTTCAAACTTTGAAACGCAACCGGAAGTTTAAAGTCGAAACAAAACAAAGGCAGGAGGGAGGCCATCATTGTTGAGGAGAATGCATTATTCGATATTTTTAGGCCTATTTTCTTTTGTTACAAAATTACGATACTTCGCTTTCGTGTCAAAGGAATAGACACAGTAGCAAAAAGAACTATCTTTCACATGTAATTTTTTCAAGTCTGGGCATTTCTTCCTCGCAGCAGTGAATTTTTTTTCCTTGCTGTTTTTTTATATAGATTTTTTCCAAGCCTGATAATTATGCTTTCTGCTTGTTTTCATACGTGTTGATTCTTATACTATGTTTTTATTCACTAGTTTTTATTAAGTTTTCCTTAGGACACATTTTTCTAGATAAATAATATTATCGGTACATCACGAAAGTGGCCCTCCTTATGGTCGCGCTCCTGGATCCTGTCAAATTAGATGAAGCATTTACTCGGGTACTACTAGAAGCTCATCAGGGCTAAATCCCACCAACGTCAGAGGGCCAATGGACTGGTGCCGTCTCGCTCTAGCGGTTTCCAGAGCTCCCCTTTCTTACCTGGGACATAAAAACCCACATGTAGGTACATGTACCGGTAATGCGTACCTGCGATCGGGTCTGAGTGGAAGGACAAAATAATGATGTCTGTACTGATAGACTGTTTGTTGTCATCCAGTTTTCTGAACGTTAACCTTTGTCCCTCAGCCGATTAGACATATTATTTTTAAAAAATTTTAAAAACAGAAAATCTATGGGGTCACAGTAAAGCTTGAGGCAATGTCAAACTATGGCAAATAGAAAAAAAAACATTTTATTCCTGAGGAAGATCAGGCCATTGAAAGCTTCACTTGTCTCTCCTTTTCATTTGCGTTTTACTGCATCGTTTGTGTATTATTTCTTGGACGAGGCTTTGCCACATACTTTTTCCTTTCCTATTTGCTGATTAAATATTACAGTGTCTTTAATGATTTTTAAAAAATTTTATCATTTTTTAAATTGTTTTTTTTATTATTGTCCCCGAAGTTATCTCCTTTATTGGCTTTGAAAATGTAGCCGCTGATTAAACATCTGTTGTCCAATTTATTTCTCTCAGGAGAAATTCTGAACCTCTCAAAAGATAATTATAAAACGATAAACGAAGGCAACTACAGAGGACAGGTATTTTCATTTCAGATCCAAAACTGAGTATCTTAATCCCAAAACATCATTTTCCTTTACGTGTGCTGCATCTCCAACAATCTGCCAACAGTTACTTTTTTTTGTGTTATTTATTTATTTTTACAGTTACCGGGGACGGATCATTTCGGATCCAAAATGGCAATCCCGAACCATTATATTATGGCCGGAGTCTAAGCTATTTCTTTTGAAATTGAAAATAAAGACATGTCTGTATACAAAAGCACGCAAGCAGACACACATACACACACACACACACACATACATACAGACAGACATATACACACATATACATTTTATCTTTATTTTCTTCAATGGGAAAGCAAGGATCTTCCTATGATTCAACAAAACAAAAAAATTACTCAGACATTGTTATCCATTGTATTTTAGCCCTGCGTAGGATGGTGAAATAAAAAAAAATACAATCTCCCGAGGGGGGGTCGATCATTGAAAAAAATAAATATAAAGCTGGGGGAGAGGGGTCAGGGGCAAAGTGACGTATCACCGGACCAGAGACCTAAAACCTTTCTTTGATTGTCTCGATGCTTTAATTAAACAGTCCAAAGAACTTTCATAGGGGGAAATCCAGCACGCTTGTACTGTAAAAAGAGCCACAATTAAATATTGATTCCCTTTTAGGTTTTTATTTGCTCATTAATTATAATAGTTATGTCCACGGCACAAAACATTTTGGTCCTAAACCCAGGGTCTCTCTGACGGGTTTTACATATGGAATAGTGTCATTGTGGCAGGTACTGGCTATAGTTGATTTACCAGGTGTTTTTCATGATATACCATCTGTTTATTCGTCTCAGCTCGTTATTTATTTGTATGCTGGTTTTGTAATTATTTGATTTGTGAATAACCAAGACTGAAGGAATTCCCATTTTCTGTTTTTACAAAACAGTAAAATTCAGTTGTTGTGGTTGTTGTTTTTACTGATTATCTAAAATTGTGATTATCAAAAACTTAAAGTATTCCCGTTTACCGTTTTTACAAGTTGTGAAATTTGGTTCGTTTTTCATTTATGTGCCAGTCTGTAATTATTTAATTTCTGGTTGTATTAACTAAAACTTGAAGAATTCCCGTTTTTTTGTGTGTTTCACAAACTGTGAAGCTGCTGATTCAAACGTATGAAGTTGTTGTTGTAACTGAGAAACGTGATGTTGTAGGAATGGAATTATAATTTCACAATTGAATATCTTAGTTCTATATCGTGCTATAATTATGTCTCTCTTTCTCTCTCTTTCTTTCTCTCTCTCTCTCTCTCTCTCTCTCTCTCTCTTTCTCTCTCTCTCTCTCTCTCTCTCTCCCCCCCCCCCGGAGTCTTAGAATACCAACGGGGCGTCACAGAAGATTTCGCAACAAGCTTCCTCCATTCATCCCGGTTCTCAGGCACCCTTAGGCAACTGCTTAGTGTGAGGCCAACCCAAATTTTCCATGGTATTAGAACCAACCTTCGATTTGAAGTTCCAGGATATTATTATGTTACCACTGATTTTTATTGACAAGTAGGAAAAATCTGAAATCGGTGAAATTCCTCCATCATTTGAAAATTTGAAAACTTCACCTGTGGCCAAAGCATTTTTTCTCTGGTCTGAAAGAAAAAAAAAGAAAAGTGGGGGGGGGGGGGGGGGAGGGGGTGGAGCAATGTTCAAAATGTTCAAAGACGCCAAAGGGTACATAATTATTATGTCATTAAACGAAAGAATGAGGGTGAAGAGATTCTTTTCTTATCTCCTGGCCATAGGAAAAGATTGTGATTAAATAAATATTGCATAACGGTTGATTATGCCGCCCGGAATCTTCTGTACAGAGAAAAAAAAAAATAATAATTCCGTAGTTTCGTTCAAACAGAAAAAATTCTGTCATCTTTTACGTAAACAAGAAAGCAGCCGATTCGGCCCATAAGACACGCACAGACGCGAGCGACAACATACACACAAACACACACACATACACCCACATATACACACATTCACATACACAAGCACACATAGACACATATTCACTAAGAGAAAAGGCGTCCGTTTTCTGCTCATAAAATTTTGTGAATTTTGAAGAAAACTGGCGCTGGTACTTCTCAAAATTGTGCTTTGTGCTTGGTGTTTTTTTTATTTCCTTTCCATTTCGTGCAGTTCTTCGTCTCTTTTCGTTTTCGAGAACGGCCAAAACACAAGAAAAAAACGACTGTTAAAGCACACAAGCAAACCAATAAAAAATTATGCAAAATCGGCTCAAATTTCGAAGACAGAAATGAAAAAATTTAGCCTCCTTTTTTTTTTTAAAGTAATCATAGAATCGTGCTGGCCGAATTCCGTGGTATAATTTTTCAATTCTTGAATCATCACAGAAAATTCATGAACTTGCGTGGCATAAAGCAAGAGAAGTGATGGTGCTATCCCAAGTCTGGGATAATGAAATCGATGTCATAAAATATGATTGTGGACAATGTTCTGATGTATCCTTTTTGGTATATCTGCTTAAAATGTTAGGTTGCTGTTAGTATTAAGATTACACAACGTAAAAGCTGATATGCTTCATTCTTTCATCATGCCATCTCTTTTTGATTTGCTTGGCTATTTATTTTGGTTTACCCCATTCTTGTTTTTGGACCATTTTATAGATAGAAGGGAATTCAACGGTTCGTAGTTTGTGTTTTGTGTTTTGGGGAAGTTATCATGTTTATATTAATGATTACAGCAAGTTTGCTTCCAGGACGTTGAAGAAACTGCATTACAAAGGCACGGAACAGGACACGCCAACAATAACGTACACGAGCTCACATGACTCAATCGTTTTTTTGTTGTTTTTTTTATCTAAAAATTGAATTTACGTGGATTGGTTCCATCAGAGGTCTCAGAGGTGGTATTTCTTACAGAAATTATTCGTCCTCAAAGTGACTGAAGAACATTGCATAAGGTTTAAATCATAATTTTAGCAAAGATATACTAGATACAACAAGATGAGGTAGCTAGCACGTTTAGCGTTCACAGATTGCGCACTGCCACCTCGTGGCGAACGATCGGAAGTCATGAACAATGCCGTATTTTACAAAGCCAAGATAGAAAAATGTTGAATTTTGTTTACTGTTCAGCTATTGCTGTTGGTCTTGACAGAAGCCACCTATTTTGTGATTATAACGCATACTGATGCAGGAAAAGTCTGGCTTTTTTTTTTCCAATCTACATCATTAAATAATAATTATATAAAGCATTCTTTTCACACAAGCCATATGGGCCCCCCCCCCCCCGATCAGCGCGCAAATTGTATGCACGATTTTCTTTGAGGCAAAAGGGTGTTTCAGTCTTATTATATCTGGTATCTTTGATTTTTGTGACGCAAATTAAACAATGCACTAGGAGAATGTGTATTTCCTTTGACATCACGGAACACGTACTTCGTCGAATCTTTGCGCTATTTGTATATATAAATTAGCGGCGGAATGTTGTACATCGGTTTACATCATAATTTTTGGTGACATAACTGGAACGTGCTGACACAAAAGCGCACGCAGGAAAGGAATGAGTGCTGATGTCCTAACATATATTGACCGGGGATTTCGAGTTTCCGACCTTTTCAAGTGATCACTCGATGAGATTCATTCCTGATATCTTTTGGTGATAACATGAATGTTCTACGTCATTAATTTTTTTAATGGCATGTCGATTTGTTCTTGGAGGAAAAAAAACAACAGCATTTTATTTTATTATTTTTTTCCCACGTGTTTGAGATCTCCGAGGAGCAAGATAAGGCTGGTTTGCATTAATGGTAAATATTAAACCCTCTTTTTCATTTGAGAATAAAAACCAGACAGCCCTTATCACTATGAGATCTTTTTGGTGGAGAATTGGAATTGCCCTTTTGGATTGTTGTTGTTTTAACTCTCTTCATCGTGTTTTCTTCATTTCGCAATTTAGTTTTTATGCCATCGAGTTCTTCTTTCTCATACAGTCGTGAATCTACGGCCAATTATTGTCTGGATGATTTCAAAGCCCAGACAACTGGACAATTAGCGATGGGATATTCCAGTGTATTGCGATAATAGAACTTGTGACTTGCCACTTTGCACACTTTGTTCAGACATGGCCATCTCAAGCACACCCAGCCTGGCAACGAATTTGAACTGTTTCAAACCCATGAATTTGTTGGTGATTCTGGCAATAATCATGTCACTGAGATTTGTGTCTGTCTCGGGACTTGACAGGTGAGAAAAAAATAACATTCACTCCTTTTTCGCTGTACCAGTCAATTATATTTATCTCTTATTTCATTTTACTTTATCAATTGATTTTTCTCTAACGAAGAAAACGTAATTTCGTTGAATAAATAGAGAAGGTGAAACTATTCACCCATTGTATTTAGGTTTGCTGATCATGTGTTATCATTTCAGTACGAGAATGCACAAATTTGCACGTATATTTTTTCTCCCCGTCTCTCTGTCTGTCTCTTTATCTATCTGTCTATGTACCTACTTACCTACCTCCCTACCTACCTACCTATCTACCTTCCTGTCAACCTACCTACCTACCTACCTACTACCTACCTACCTATCTACCGACCTGTCAACCTACCTACCTACCTACTACCTACCTACCTACCTATCTACCTACCTGTCAACCTACCTACCTACCTACCTACCTACCACCTACCTGCCTACCACCTACCGACTTACCTACCTACCCACCTACCTACCTGTCAACCTATCTACCTACCCACTACTACTTACCTACTTACCTACCTACGGTGGCGATAGAAAGGAAAAAGGATGGATTATGAAAAGTAATAAGTAAAATAAAAATAAAAATGATGGTTATGATCTGAAAGTGCGAAACAGCATAAACAATTTTTGTTCCACTGTTGTCTTTCACTCATCCTCCCTATCTGCGCCCTATTTTCTTGTCTTTCACCCACACTATCATGCGCCACATTATATTGTTGTGTTGTTTTTCTTCGCCTCTCTGATTTTTGTCAGACCAACTTTCACTCAAACCACTTTTTTTTCTTTTCATACCGTCGTCTCTTTCAGTTTCTTGCATAGATCTCATTCTCAGTTATTTTTCTGTTCTCTAAATACACGACAGATCCAAGTTACCGAAAAGAGATGATGAAATTTTCTACTCACGCTAATTTTAAAAAATAGTCATTTAAGTGTTTAAAATTTTGATTTACATTTTTATTTCTAACTAGCATTTGTTCCCTTCATTGAACGGGAATAAATAAAGACAGTAATCTGGGGCAAATTGGCAATGATCAGTTTCTCGAGCGTTATTTTGCTATATATTGTAATGGCCGCTGAGCCCTCCATGTGTGGAGTCACTGCGCCTAGGTGCCGTGCGCAGTCTAGTATAATAGTAGCATGGCTCTGCTCGAAACACTTTCTTCTGTTCACACTCAGCTGTGGCTCAAAATCAACTAAAGTATTAAAAATAGCTCACTTCAAGAACGTTTAAAATATGCCCACTTTACACCTTTACGTCCTTCTATGCGTAACATGTTATTTTACAGAATTTAAGGCTCAGCGGTTAATATCTCTTTCACGATTACATTGGAGGCCTTACTTCCTTGATAATATGATATATACATTTTTAGTTACAAACATTTGAAGCATAAGGCTTGTACTGTCACCTGCTTTCCCTCTGTGCTCTCCTTTAGTTAAAAGGGGAAACAATAATAAAAGTCCTTTAAGAAAGATATTTAAAAAAAAAAAAAGTTGTCCTCAGCAGTTGTACGAATACACTTGTCCAAGTTTCACGGTAGGGCCACTGATGTGCAAGTCTCATATTGATAAGGCCAGTGATGCGCAAGTCTCATATTGATAAGGCCACTGATGTGCAAGTCTCATATTGATAAGGCCACTGATGTGCAAGTCTCATATTGATAAGGCCAGTGATGTGCAAGTTTCATGACAGGGCCAGCGAATTGTTTGTCGCATTGCCAGAGAAATGTTTCTTCCTTTCTTTTCAGACATCTTGAGTTTGTCCCAGAATCTTACCTATATGCTGGATACAGAAAATACGTGGTTTTGAAAAAACCGAGCACGGCAACATCGATGGTACAGTGCGGTGTCAAATGTAGTGTTAACCCTGACTGCGCCAAGTTTATTTACAATGCCACGCGACTGGAATGTATTCTCTGTGGTGCGAGCAATCAGTCTACCATTGCTTACGGCAATCCAGCCATCCCCAGGAGCATCGTGGACGCCTACGTGATAAAGAACGGTATGTAAGCAGAACAGCAAGACCGAATTTAGACCGTCTTCCACCGTTCTTCCGAGTGGAATAAAAGACTGCACTTTATCGGCACTTTTGCATTCGCATTTTGTTTTGTTTTGCAACATTTCAGACGAGTAAAATATTTGCCAACACTATGCAATAATTCCATAATTTGCTCTCCGACATACCCGAGACACAGGATACCGATACAGTTCAATTTGCCAAATTCCGCCGGCCGACTCCCGCGCGTATCATCCAGGTCAACAATGCTACAATTCGCATCACACCCCTTCATAACTGAACGAAAAAGACTAGTAACACAGAGCTCTGCGAGCAATACTCGCCGTATTTATACGCGCGCAAGTTGTGGACATAATTATAGTAAAAGAGGGAATGATCCGTCTCGGCGTTCTTCGTCTCGGACCATACTATAATGTTTCTATACAAGGGAGTAATCATTATAATATGTACAATCTGCCCTTACTGTTCACATAACGACAAATTTTTTACCTAAGGACGCGACACCAGTCGTTGTTTATTTTGACTCAGTGTTGTGTTGGGAAATGAAAAATCTTACCTTGCACGGTTAAGAATCCATTTTTTTTTAAAGATTCAGTGTTAACTCACGGGACTTCTAGCAAGTCAAAGTCATAATCGTCACCGTTCCCTAAAACTGTGGTGCCAGGTTTTGACAACTTTTCATGCCAAGCAAAAAAAATCTTTTTTATCTTAGCACACCGTCCTGGTCTAGTGATGATGACTTTTTGAATGCTTGGTATAATATTATTTGGCAGCCTAGGAATCTAGAATCAAAACCATTCGATGCGGCTTTGATGGTAGTTGAACATAATATAAAAATCGATTTTTCGAGTTGCTACAGTCTAGTGGCCTTGTCCAGGGCATCCGCCCCGCTCTGCTATTTTACGGAAAATGACGTTTGACAAAGCAAAACACTCCTTGACCCTGTAGCGCCCAGGGGCGGAGCGGAACGGATGCTGTGGACAAGTATACAGAGGCCAAGAAAAGAGTTTTTTACTTTTTCATACATCATTTTCCGTAAAAACAGCTGAGCGGAGCGGCTGCTGTTGACAAAAGCAGTTAGGGAACGGTGAAGAGTTTTCTACACTGACGATTATGGTCTAATTCTTTTTTTTATTTTTTTTACTTTGCACATTCCCAGAATGCGATGCTACCTACGTGAGACAGGTGAACAAGTGTCTGGAGTTCCATCCTACTGCAAAAGTGTCGAGGGAAATAGCTCAACAAGTCTGCAACTCTCATGGAAGACGCCTCGTAGAATTCAGCACCTTGCAAACGTTTCAGTTTGTGAGGGGAGTAATCGTGTCCACGCCGTGTAAGTAAGATGCTTGCATTTTAATATCGTTTGAAAACCTGTTTCTTTCATAACTATTTTCATTTTGACAATAATTGTTCAAATAATGACAGCTGTTCGTGTACAGACATCGCATTCGATGTCCGCATCGTAAACTATCGTAACAAGTTTTTCAATTATCTTTTTTTTTTTGTAATTGGGGACTAGATGAGGTACCCGACCTTATCCGGGATAAACTTCGAACCCACCGTTCTATCCCTCTCTCTTTTTGGTCGAGAAGACTTCCCATAATCTACAGCCTTACCAGAGTCGTACTACAGAGTGCATGCGCAACACAGCACTACGCACTCATTTCTGGAAGGGAAATTGCACGCATGGAATTGAACGCGTAGTAATATAGTTTCAGTTCGTTTCCGGTGCGGTGGGCTTACTGCAGGGAGCCAATAAAGACCATTGTATTTTACATGTTTACTTCTTTAAAAAAAAAAAATACTTGAAACTTGAATCAACACAATCAGTTGATACAAAAGCGATTGGGCTGGATTTGTTGACATTTAAGAAAAAATTATAATTTTTAAAACTGTCATTTAGGCTGTAGCGTCGAGCAAAAAAAGGGGTAAAATTGCACCACAGTGAAATACTCCCGCAGCTACTTTATCTATAATAGATATTTGGCGTGGTTTGCAACCGTTGGCAGCCTGCAAGTTGTGTTGTAAGTTGGGTGTTAAAAAAAACGTTTTATTTTTTATTTATTTATTTTTAAATATCTAACTACTTAGTCTAACAAAGAAACTCATTCGGGGTTTTTTTCTGCTTCGCCTGCAAAGTTTGTTTTAAAAAAAAACAACACACACACACAAAAAAAAACAACAACAGCAATATGTGCTAGTCCATCCCGCGGCCGTCCATTATATGCATGTGCATCAATTTTGCAAAGAGTAAGGACATTACAATGAGTTTCTGAATGAGGTTTTAATTCTGGGTCTTGATGGAAGTGTTGGACTCAGCACGACTCTTGGCAGAATGTTCAAATGGAGGCTATGATAGATTTGGAGGGATTAAATTGCTTGGTTATGTATGGATTTCCAGCTATTCTGGTAAAGCTGAAGTAGTTAACTATGTCAGGGGGCCGTCCATAAAGTACGAACCCTCGATTTTGTCGACCCCCTCCCCCCCCCCCTACATAAATAAGAAAATAAATAAATAGATAAATTCTAATTCAATTTTTTTTTCTCTCTCAGTTTTACTCATGGAGGTTCTTTTCTGCATGTACTTGTGCACATTTAGTTGATAGTTTTGTAGTCTGAAAAAAAAAATGTAAGAGTTTGATCTTTGTCTTAATGCACAGCTTTGTCGGCCGACAGCTACTGGACCGGTGCAGTGAAATCAATCAGCGGCTCATTTTGGTGGGAGTCCAATCAACAATTGATTGACAACGGTATGTGGGCGAGAGGTCAACCCGACGGTTTTGGTGGCCCCGGTGAACTGTGTACTGACATGCACGGGAGCTTTGACTTCTATTTAAACGATATATCTTGTTCTGAAACTGCGGCCTACATGTGTGAATAGGCCCTACAAGTGATGAACTAATAATTCTTTTGTGACCATGACATAATTATTTATCATTTTGCACACATAAAGTCCTGTAATGGATAGACTAATTATTTTGTGACAATAATATAATTATTTTTCATTTCACATACGTATCTGAAAAGGTCCTGTAATGGATAGACCTTTATTTTTTTGTGACAATTACCTAAGTATTAAATTATCATTTTGCACACATAATTATGTGAAAAGGTCCTGTAATGGATAGACTAATTCTTTTGTGAGGAAGACATAATTATTAATTTTTTCCTACATAATAATGCGAAAAGTCCTTTAATGGATAAACCAATTCTTTTGTGATCTTGACATAATTATTTATCATTTTGCCACGTGAAAAGCTCTTGTAGTGGATAAACTAATTCTTTTGTGATAATGACCTAACTAACTGTTAATCATTTTGCCCTCGTATGAGAAAGTGAAAAGGTCCTGTAACGGATAGACTAATTCTTTTATGACAATGACATAGATCTAGTTATTTATCATTTTGTCTGCGTAGATTCCGCCAGGGTTGAAGACTGGCGTCATTTTAAGATTCAATGAACATTATAAATTTACGTGATTTTAACTTGGAGACAAAAGATTTTTCAGCCGAACGTAAGAGGCTTGCGCCAATGTAGGCCTACGTAATTTGCGTGGCTTTAAGTTAAACGTAATTTGCGTGGTTATAAGTGGAATGGCAACCAAATAAAACAAAGCAGGACAAAAAGCAAATAAACAAAAACAGAAAATAGCAGTTTGATATTGGTTGTTGCCGTTTTTTTAATGTTGATTTTGTTGTGATAATTCTAAAACCGGTGAAGTGAAAGACACGCTTGATGGCTGTAGTAAACTTAGATTCATTTTCGTACTTTGCATTAGTTAAATGGTTTTTCTCGATCACAAATTAATACGATTCACTTCCGTGGTTCACGTAACGAGGTGGCCAAGGGATTTATCTATATAAATTTATTTATCTATTTATTTATTTATTTATTCATTTATTTATATTTCTTTGTTTTTGTAACTCAGTTCTTTCCTTCTAATGTTTGTAAATGAAAGTGGAAATGGTAGAGTGAATAAATATGATTATGGAGGAAGAAAGAAACTGTAATAATTATGATGAGGGAAACTATAGGCCTCACTGCCATCTGAGTGCTTTTGGAAAATGTAAATTAAAAATAAACTTTCATGTCATCAATCATTGAGTGTGCAAACACACTAGAAATGGGTTTGACATTGGTATCCATGGGGTTAAATGCAAAACCCTATAACTTTTTGTGTTCGAAGTGATTATTGAAAATTCGTGCTGTGTCACCAAATCGCGTTTATTATTTTGTTCAGTGAATTCTGGAGGAAGATTTAGCTTTTCGTTGGCCACATTGGCTGCAAAAAGTTGTTGAAAGTCCACACCTTGGCAACAAAATTCTATTGTAAATATTTTGATTATAAAGCACAAAAGCTTCTACCATTTTAAACAAAAAAATCTTTTTGGTTTTGATTTTTCTATTTCTTCTTATACGATCCATATCTGGCACCTTTTGCCATTCCGTTTTTAGTGTGACACTTTTAATATGTGACCTTGTAAAAATCTGGCAACTTTGATACGTGTCTCTTTGCTAGCTTGAGATCTAGACAATTTGAGGTACCGGTACCGGTATTGCGGATTAGCCAGAAGAAGACAGAGATTCTGACCCTAAATGTAGACACTCCAGCACCAGTGCAAGTAGATGACAAGAACCTCACCACGACGGACAAATTTAAATACCTTGGTAGCATTATCAGACCAGAGGGTGGCACAAAGGAGGACATCCAAAGTAGGCTGGGAAATGCAAGGGCTGTCTTTCAAAGTATGAGCAACATCTGGAAATCGACACAATACGGCATCAACACCAAGATCAGACTGTACCAAAGCTGTGTCCTATCCACACTCCTGTATGGATCAGAGTGTTGGCGAATGACAGAAGGTGACCTCGCCAAGTTGTCTTCCTTCCACACCACATGTCTTCGTAGGATTCTCCGCATCTTTTGGCCAAACAAGATTTCTAATCAGGAACTACTAAGGCGATGCAAGCAAGAAGAAATAGCCAACATCATCACGAAGAGACGATGGAGATGGCTTGGACACGTGCTGCGAAAGGAAGCAAATTCTATAACCAAAACAGCACTTCAGTGGACACCGGAGGGACGGCGCAAGCGAGGCAGACCCAAGGCAACCTGGCGGAGAACAATCGAGGCAGAGATGAAATCCTTCAATCACTCATGGGGAACTCTCGCAAAGATGGCCCAGGACAGACAGGGCTGGAGATCCTTTGTTGCTGCCCTAAGCACCAGTGGGTGCAACAGGAAATAGTAGTAGTAGTAGTACCGGTATTGAAATAGATCTAATTTCGAAGTGCACACAGTATGGCGTTGTTGCCATCGTCTCTCTGTTGCGATGAACAACCGTTCTTGGCTTTATTTTAGCAGATCTTGCTTAGATTTTTTATTGTTTGTTTTTTTTTTAGCTTACTCTTTCCGGCCATTTTCTGAGTAGTTGCATAGAACGTGTATTCCGGAGGAAACAAAAGTCGGCCGTACATAAGGAAATAAAAAAAAATGAAACAAACTATATCGCTTGAATGTTAATTATTGTTGTTCCCGATATAGTAATGAAATGTTGTGAGACAATAAACCTATCTGGAGATGACAAAACTACAAAAGTGTGCTTTTTGTACTCCTTACCTAGACATAATTTAAACCGTTCGCGATTGGTTTAAAACACATTCACACATTGCACAAATAAGCATGCTTATGTCCAGTGACCAAACGGCAAAACTGACCATAATCTGACACTTGCTTCATTTCATTATGCAGCTTTACTAGTTGGTATCCTTTGGGAAAAAAAAAACAACAAAAGCGGAAAGTGATGCCTGTACTGCATCTGGATACTCAAAATTATTTGAAACACCAAAAAACTGTGCAGGCCCAGAATTATATACAACCCGTACTGTCTGTGACCAGATCACATGGGCTCTCCAAGTCCATACCAGAAGGAACAGTGTAGGGGAAGAGAAGGCGAGGCCGACCGAGGAAGAAATGGGCAGATAACATTGCGGAATGGACCAAGATGAGCTTTCCCACAACCCAGGCACTCGCCCACAAGTGGAGCCAGCTGGTGCAACGATCGTCACTGCAGCGCCCCTGCGACCCCGGCGGGTTAAGGGGTCAGAGACAGTGACAGATTGACTATCGCGCCATGAAACATAGTCATGTGTTGATTTCTTTAGGTGAAAAAGTATTATACATTTCACTAATGATTGGTGCCATCGTACGCCTGTGTTCTAGTAAAGCAAAAAAGATAAAATTTAGATTTAAGAGACCAGTTCAATATCAGGATCTCGGAGAGATCCACAAGTTCTGGACTTGGGGGAATCTGATGGAAAGAATATGATTTTTTTTTTTTCATTGATCAGCTTTTCACTCTCTGAAACAAAAGTCCGTTTCACTGCCTGAAAATATATTTCTACCAATCCTAGTAGATCTGTATGAAAGTTCTTGTCCGGGCAAAATTGAAATTAAAATTAATAGATTAATATTTGTCCTTATCACCCCCCCCCCCCCCCATATCACCAACGAAAATTTACAATTCACTATTTAAATAAACATTATATAATATGATTATAGTCAAAATAATATTATAATACTTTAGAATACAAGTTGTGAGTTGTGAACTGTTGTGAACTGCGCCTAACAGGCTGCGTTACAATTTGCTCTGAGATAGAGAGAGAGAGAGAGTGAGAGAAAGAGTGTGAGAGAAAGAAAGAGAGAGTGAGAGAGTTGCAAATCGAGAGAACAAGACTTTCTGTAAAGCGTCTAGAGCGAACTCGTTTGGATTAGGCGCTATAAAAAAAAATGATCTTCATTATTATTATTATTATTGTTAGTAAATTTAACCTTTTCCAACCTTTATCAGTCAATACGAACATTTGCGACATTTTAATTGGAATAGCTTTTTTTTTTTATTACATATTTGCAGACTGAAGTTTTGTTGCTCAAAGATGGTTAATTAACACTTAAAGGAAGTTGAATTTCCATTGCTTGAAGAAGAATAAAGAAAAAAAAAAGAAGAAACAAACAAACAAAAAACATCAACAATAACAAAACAATTCCTTCACAAGATATTCGGGATGATCAAGTGGAAAATTTCATTCATATGTTGATTGTACGTATGGGATTCTTCAGCTATGAGAAAGTTTAACAGCATTTGGTCGATGACATTAAATTTTTACGACTTCCTCAAGCAAACAAAAAGAAGACGCCTTTTGTCCTTATACCAAAATTTGCAAATAACAACTAGATTTTTACGCTCCTCCCTCTTCACTAACACAAACACACAGCTGGTGATCTCCATAGCACACATGCATTAGTTCAAATACAAAATATTGGGGTTGTGTGACACGCCCACGAATATGGCATCCCCTACAAATTCATCCTATATTTGTTCCATGCCTGAAACAGAATTCGTGGTTTTCTTGGTCAAGGGAGGTAACTTCCAAAACATGATATCTTGTAGTACCACAATTAATTACGGGGACTGTAAACTGTAGGCATTTGTGCGGAAGGTCTTCATAAATAGCAAGCTGGGGGTGGTTTAAAAGCCCCATTTGATCTTCAGTTAACAAGTACTTTTATCAGCAAACTTAAAGTGTGCATGAGATCTGAGCGTATATCTACATAATGTATGTTAATATGTATGGATAGATACTACAATCACTTGGTTAAAATATGGCAAATAAATAAATAAATAAAATGCATCTCGCAAATCCCGGCTTTAAGAACAAACAGCGAGAAAAATATACAGTAAGTTGTGAAAGAATGAAAGTAATCTCTGTATCTAATGCACGGCTTTGAGCCATTTTTCTTTTTAATTTCCCTACAGTTTAACCTTATGCTAAAACTCTGCTCAGACCCCACATTTTTGTTTTGTTTCTTTTCTTCTCTTAAGACCTGCCCGTGAGCGTGTTAATGCAAACTTTCGTTATTGTAAATACAAAACTGAAGGGAATGAAATTATAATTGAAGTTCTGGTGGGCTTCGATCTACATCATGGCTCTCTGTGTATTTTATCACTATTTCATCTCTTTGATTCAGTCAGAACATCGGTGGCAAAGCCAACATAAGTGTTGAGACTATGGTTAGATCAATAAGTTAAGATCGGTAACCTAAAAACGTTAAGGGATGGATGAGTTGGGGGGGGGGGTGGGGGTTGACATAATATTGATCCCTGGGTTCAAAACTGTAACATATAAATTTTGACGCATAACGATGCCCTCCACCTGGTGCCTATAATAATCTATTGGTATTGCCCTTCTTATATCTCTTTGTGTTACTTGCCGGATTACGGTAAACGTACTCTTTTCTTATCGATTAAAAAAAAGTAGGCCTACTTAAAATTGAACGAAAAGTTAATATGTAGAAATACTATGTGGAAAACGTTCTATGGAGTCTATCTTATTTGCAGATGAAATGCAACAGGCGTCTGCCACGCGACCGCCTGCTGCCGACCTCTTTAGAGTTACGTGGAATCTGATCCATTCCATTCATTTCAGGAGGTCTTTCAGAATGTTAGACGTGTGGTCTTTGTGTCAACACCAGAGACTTCATTCTTTCACTTACATCAATCGATAACGGTATAGCTGCCACCAGGTAGACTTTTCTATCATGCCTATTCTTTGTGACTCATGGAGCCAGTTGTCAAGGGTTCTCATCCTTTGATTTTTGTCAGCTATCCAATGTCAGCTATCTTTGAAACAAAAAATTTCACTCATGAGGGGTGGGTTAACATAAGCATTTGATCTCACCATTGAGGAGTGGGAAAAATAGTGAAAAATATGATAAAATATGACGACATATATAAAGTAAAAAGTTGAAAGTCGTAGAGTGGGCGGAGGGATCGCGACCCTAGCTGGTTCTTATTTGTTCTATCTCCATTTTCTGAAAAAGAAGAGGTATAACAAATGCATAGGCCTACATTGACACTTGTTGGAAATATATTGTGGGACTATATCAAGTTGTTTCAGTTTCGATTTATTCTAACTCCTTATAATTTATTAATAATTAAAGCCGCACATGTTTAACGTCAATCAGTTGTGAAGTGGAGCCGGAACAAATGAGAACTAACGTCTCGATATGATGGTGGTGGTGGTTGGCGGGGGGGGGGGGGTAAGAAACCCGATGAGAAACAGAAACCAATAATAAAACAAAGCCGATGGGAGGGAGGAAAGGAAAAACAGAGGAACGATTGGGAGGGAAAATCAACAGAGGGGATGAAAGGAAAAACAGAGGAACGATTGGGAGGGAAAATCAACAGAGGGGATGAAAGGAAAAACAGAGGAACGATTGGGAGGGAAAATCAACAGAGGGGATGAAAGGAAAAACAGAGGAACGATTGGGAGGGGAAATCAACAGAGGGGATGAAAGGAAAAACAGAGGAACGATTGGGAGGGGAAATCAACAGAGGGGAGGAAAGGAAAAACAGAGGAACGATTGGGAGGGGAAATCAACAGAGGGGATGAAAGGAAAAACAGAGGAACGATTGGGAGGGGAAATCAACAGAGGGGATGAAAGGAAAAACAGAGGAACGATTGGGAGGGAAAATCAACAGAGGGGATGAAAGGAAAAACAGAGGAACGATTGGGAGGGGAAATCAACAGAGGGGATGAAAGGAAAAACAGAGGAACGATTGGGAGGGGAAATCAACAGAGGGGATGAAAGGAAAAACAGAGGAACGATTGGGAGGGAAAATCAACAGAGAGGATGAAAGGAAAAACAGAGGAACGATTGGGAGGGAAAATCAACAGAGGGGATGAAAGGAAAAACAGAGGAACGATTGGGAGGGAAAATCAACAGAGGGGATGAAAGGAAAAACAGAGGAACGATTGGGAGGGGAAATCAACAGAGGGGATGAAAGGAGGGATGAAAAGAGAAGAGGTAAACAAACAAAATAAAACAAGGGGGGGGGGAGGAGGCTAACAATGAGGGAAAAAAGGAAGGACGGTCGCAAAAGCAGTTGAGGTATCCAGGTGCTAACCAGTGACAGTATGCATGAGCTGTGCGTAGCTGGTTACACGGTGGTGTAGGCCTTACACGTCGGCGCAAAACGCTACCCGGTATGCATGAACTTTGCGTAGGCCTACACCCTCGTGTAAAGGGTTTGTAACTTTACACTTTTTTCGATGACGACTATATCAGCTACGCAATCAGTAACTAACTTGGGAAACAGGCGACGGCAAGAAAGAAAGAAAGGAGGTAACCAATATTTTATTCCAATCCACCACCTCACGGGTCAAGGAAAAAATTTGGTTTTCTACTCGCCCTCGATCTCATAGTTTTGTTTTGATCGGCGTTGTTTTCTCGTAGCATTGGTTGGCCGATTTAAATTCTGTGCATGCGCAAGGCCAATGTTTGTTACAAAGTACGCGGCAATTGTTACGTAGGTAGAGGAGGTGTAACTTTAGTTCCTGCATACCGACTAAATTTGAGTTTACACCAAGGTAGCCGAACTCACTACTAAGCCTACACCAAGGTGCAAAACGGGCAAATTTACATCAAGTTCGTGCATACGGCCACAGAAGTCCTAGCGAAGAAGGGTCGTGTAAAGACAAACTGGGTGATAGAATGAAACTATAAATGTGGTTTTCATATTATGATTATGGGCTACCCACATCGACTGAACTTTCCCTGCGAAAGTTGACTATTGCAGGTTACCCCCGGGCCAGTATCATCTACATGTATAATAGTACATGTATCAACACCAGTCACTATTGTTTTAGTTTAAGAGCACTTGCTAGCAGTAGCTCAGATCCAGTGGCGGATCTACTGTGAAACAAAATAAATGATGCTTAAGTTTCTTCAGGGCCCCTAATCCCGGAGGGGCCCTGAAGAAACTTTTTTTGTTAATGGGTGAATTTTGGATGTTGCCCGATTGTTGCTGGTTGAGAAGGGGCATCATTACAGTTCAAGCCTAGGGTCCCAAACATGTAGGTCCGCCACTGCTCAGAACCCCAAGTACTGTGCAGGGCGTGAGAACCTCACTAATGATTCCGGTACATCCAAGATGGCAGCGCATTGCTAGTTAACCAACTTATCTCTTTGTTCAGTTTTACATAAGCAGGCTTGTGGTATCGTAGCCTGAGGCTGGGGTCTTGGCCTATCCCTATGTTTCTCATCCTTTCCACAGTAGGCTAACGATTAGCCTTTGGTCTATTTAAGAGCCTCTGAAGGCTCACTGGGGATAAGGATCGAGAGTGTCTGCATGTAGGAATGAATGGACGGATGAATGAAGGGATGGGTGGATACTAGCGAATGGGTGGATGAATTAATAAATGGTTAATGAACAGTGGATGGATGGGTCGATGGATGGAAGGGTGAATGGGTGGGTGGACATGATGGATGGATGGATGGAGGAAGGACCAAATAAACGATGTAAACGTCACCCTATAGATGTGTGCTAAGTAAATCTTAAGGAATGGTGAGAATTTGTTTTAAAAAATCGACACGCAAAAGATGAAGAGAGAACGAGTACTTCCTTTGTCTGCAAAAATTATTTAAAAAAAAAGAAAGTAGGCTAGTCCAAGTACTTAGGTATACTTGTCTATTGTCACATAATACACTTTTTGTCGGTCACACAGGCCACTTGTCACTCAGTTCACGCTCGCCCAAAACTGAAAACGAACAAGCGAATAATTTCATGGAAATGAAAGTGATTATAATGATGAAGATAGTGGTGGCGGTGCCACGGGCGACGATAGCTTTGATAGCACCGTAGGCCTACGTGCTTATAAATAAAATAAATTCCTTGGTGCAGTAAGCTGAAAACAGTGGTTTGCTGTTCATGAGCTACCAACAGAAAAGATGTTGTACAGTATCAAAGTGTGTCGGATACTGAAGTTCAACTGTTTAAAAAAAAATGCTGCTGATAAAACTGAACAAGATGGGTGGAGATGTTTTATGACACTGTATGTCAAGTACATTCGTTTGCTTGCATAAGTTTCGCTATCATAGATAATGTTACATGAGGCTTATAAATGAACGAACTCAGTTTTCAAGTTGCTCCTGTGAGTGTGAATGAGCAAAACATGAAAGTTCTTAACCGTTAACGGTATTTACGTCAGTCTAGAAGGATACATTTTTATTTGGTTCTGCTGCTGAAGATAATTATTATATCATTTTTCATTAAAAGCGTGGTTATTCGCACGCCAAGGTGCGTCGGGAAGAACTTATTCACGTAACCTTCAAAGTCATTCCATCGAGACTGTGACCTATGGTCTACTTTTGTGCCAAATGAGGTCATAGCAGTCATGACTTGCACTTGAAATTTGCCACCTGTCCCCTGACCTGAGGTATTGGCCCAGAATTTTACTCTAAGCTTCGCTGGGGCCGCTGATGTGGCATAATAATATTAACCGACTTACATATATTTTGTTTTTGATAATATTCATCCGCGGCAAAGGTCAGACTAACCTGACTAGAAATGAAACTAAAAATAATGTTCAGAACATGATTATACTCATGAAGTTACAAAATGAAAAATGCTGGAGACAACATTTTATCTTTTTTTTTCTGCTCTGTTCAAGTAACGATATACAGTTGTTGACTTGCTGTCATTTTTTTTCTCGTGCATTTTGTCAGTGCGATGTTCTCACAAGGCCAGTCCCTGAATATAATAATTATAATCTATGAGAGAAGCATGGTTCAGGCAAGACTAACGATAGATGTTTGAGTCGTCTGGTGAAAGAGAAAACAATTAAGTCAGTACATTTCCGATGGGGCTGTCAAGCTGACCACGTCGCCACTAACAAGCGCGTTTTACAGGCGCAGCCATCCTACTCTGACATAAACTTTATTTCTCGACATCTGACAAGCTGCATACAAATTGGAAAAGTCTTCATGTGAGTGGTGCGCTGTAAATTCAATATATCGACGTCCTGTTTGAAGCTTTATAAAAAAAAAAAAACAGAGGAAAGAAAACGCCTTGGTGTTTCCTGGGCAACAGAAATGACTTTCATTCAGTTCTAGGCCGCGGTGCTGAACCTGAGCTTTTCCAGGCGATAAGTTGACCGCTTTTCGCCAGGCACAATGTCATTTTTCTATGGGGGGATGAATTTCCAGAAGCGGGGCTGCTACGTAAGAATACATTTAATTTTTTTATGATATTAGTATTTTCTCTTGAAATTTTCATGATAATTTACAGAATTAATAAATAGCATTGATAAAATTGCAAGACCTATCATCACTATTTCAGATAATTCTACCCGCCTCCCCCTTTGGAAGGTTCGATTTTAATGACAACACAGCGGAAGCGGATGAGGAAATCGAGGTGTTAGAGGGCCCAGAGGTTGAAATCGTAGGTTCATGCGAGTCTAGCGAGGAAGACGAAATGGACTCATCCAAAAATAAAATGGATGCTGGAGGTTCTAGCTCTTCTTCAGGGGCAGGCGTATCACTGGGCGGCGAAGATGGTGCAGGTCAGCAAGGTTTTGTGGCAGAGCCAGATAATAGATACTATGAAGTGGAGGAAATTATTGCCGGGCCGAAGAAGCGCAGGGAACACCTCGTAAGTGCATTGTTTTTCTGTGTCAAATGCGTGGTTCTGTCTGCAAAGTGCTGGGCAAAGAATATTGTTCATGTCTGATTCGAGATCGAAGCATAGGCCTAACAAACTCAGTATAATGTCGATTGATTGCTCCACGTTGATTTATTGATAATATTCAATTGACATGATAAACAGGGCAGACTAGTATTGAAATATTGAAAATCATATCCCATAGGCTACGGCGGGAACGAAAATCATGTTGACTATAAGTATAGGCTAACCCAATACCAATAAGATCCAGATTTAGGCGTATGCAGTGTGTTATCGACCATTCGATCTAGACTCTAGATCTAGATCTAGATCTAATCCACAAAACCATTGGTTGTTAGGGAGTGACAGATAAATAGACGAGCGGAAATAATTTGAAAGTGATATCATCTCATTTTGGAAACTTTACTTAAGAAGAATGATCTAGACTCTGGATCTAGATCTAGATCTAATAGGTGAACATTTTGTGGGATGTATTTTTTTGTTAGCTTAGGCCTAAGTGGAAATCTCATTTTGGATTATCAATTTCAGTAGCCAAAAGTCCTGTCTTTGAGATAATTACATTTGAATGTAAACAAACATGACTTAAAATTAAGTATGCAATCCTGGAATGGATGGACATTGGAGTATGGCATGCTGGGAATAATCCTGAGAGTGGGAGAGCCTTTGTTATCAACTCATTCAGCCCCGAATTTATTCCACTGTTGGACCAATTTTTCCCAATTGCCGCACATGAAAAGGTTCATGTTTTTGAAAAATAGTATAAAAAAAAAAATTAATAACTTTATTTCTCGGTCAGATCACACAGATTATTCACCAATTTCAAGGTAATAATTTTAGATTAACCCTCGTCCCACGCTGAGTGAACTCGTCCACGTAACGCTCCGTGCGGGGGTAGCCAGCGGCCAGTCAGCCGATCGTTCGCGTGTTGCTGATAACCTCGGCGGTCGGGTCAATCGGGTCCTTGTGAACAGGTGTATTGTTTACTTTAGGACACAGTAACAACAATAGTGGTGGATAAATTGTAAGTGACCCCTATGATATTTGGATAAAGTACGTGTAATGATCTGTACAGTAGCAAGTTTTATTGTTGAATGGGAGGCCAAAAATCAAGAATTTTCTGCATTTACATACCATTTAATACACGTTTTATCATTTTTCCAAGTCGTCTGCGCTTTTTCTGTCTTTAAGTCAGGCCATTCAGGTGAACAAATTATTTTTTAAGCCAGGCACTTAATTTACTAACCGCAGGTATCGTGGCATTGCCTTAGGTAGAATCCATCCTCTACTATGTTGTTAGTTTTAGCGAGAGATGTGATTTCCAGGTCATAGAGCACATGTACTGAAAAGGGGTTTTTAAAATCAAAGCAGCACAACATCTCTCTAATTACCATATCAAATAAAGACCACGACCAACAACAAAGTCGGTCATTTTCTGCCAGGTTTCCCTGATGAAAAACCTACTGACAGACGCCCTTATGCAGCATGCCCTAGTATTACATCGGAATTCATAATAACTGACATATAACGGTGTCTCAAATACGCACATGGCCCGTCTTCTCATTTCACATGTAGACGACAACCAGCATCAAAGTAAAAGTTTCCACAAGGTTTTCCCAGTTCAAACTTCAGACGGTCAGGACTATTACATGAGCATGACGAATAGTTACGAATAGTTGCATCGTAATAAATATAATCGGACGATGCCATTTTGTTAGATATAGTAGGGGTGACAGGATGACGCAAAAATAGTGTGGAAAAAAAAACGTGAAAAAAATGATAGTCGTGGCAACCGGGGCCAGTAACAAAACACGAGGAGCAGCGCTGCCCTACAATATATTGGCCTCCCGCTGGACCTGGTTTGCAGTATGTAGGCCATACTATTGGCCTCGCGTGTTGCGCGGGGAGGCCAATATAGTGGCCTCCCGCAGGACGAGGGTTAAAGAATGCAGGTGAGGAAAGAAAATAAAAGATCAGTATGATGTTTTGTTATTGAAATTATGTGAAAATGTTACATTCAAACTAACCTGTTGCTGTCACCATTTTCTTCGCTGTCGCTGTCTGAATCTGACTTTGATCGATCTAAATCACAATTCATTTTCTAGACAGTTTTCAACTCTTCAAGCAAAATTCTTGTAATATTCAGCCAATAATCGCGCCGAATGCTGGGAAGCCACAATTTTGTCCATACAACTGTCATTTGAAGACTCGCATTCATTGTGTTGTTCACTAAATATCGTGTCTGTTTCAGTTCAGAGTACCCCTCTAGAACAAATTTCTTATGAATTCAAGAGTGCTTTCGGTTTACTATTGCTCTGATAAAAAATCTTTTGCATTTTCTCATTACAGCCATTAAAATATCACATGGAATCGGTTATATTTCATCGGTCGTTAACAGAGGCTAGTAGGAATTTCTGCACCTCCATCGGCCGCCATCAGCAGTCACTGGGGTTGAATGAGTTAATACTGTGGATCCAGATTATAAGCCAGTATGGACTTGAGTCATCTGTGAAATGAAAAAATGATGTTATAATCAATACCATACTCATGATACTGACAATATGAATTATTATTAAAATGGGATAATAAATACTGTTGACAACAATACTGGAATTAACCAGTGTTGTTTAAAATATTGAAAATGCCACAGATGTATTTTCACAGAACTCTGAACCATAGCATTTCAATTTCATCAATTCCAGTTCAAAGTCTGTTATAAAGTGCGATGGAAGGGCTATGGTCCAGATGCAGACACATGGCAGCCAATAGCAGACTTGGCTAATGTCCCAGAGATGATTGAAGAATACAAGGCGAAGAAGGCTGTCGAAGCACGAGCAAATAGGAAAAAGGTAAGTATGGAGACAGTTGATGAAAGATTCTCACCATTGATTTATTCATGTTTTTGTTTCGTTTGTAAATTACAACAATACAGTGTTTGTCTTTATTTAGTCAAGATTATTTAAAAGGTAGCACTTAGCAGTAAAAGTTTTTTGGAGGAAAGAAGAATAGGAGTGCATTGTTTCAATAACAGTTAACATCAAATTTGCTGAAAGCTGATTCCATAGACATGTTTCAGAAGTATCCTTAAAAACAAAACAAAAAAATCAGATTGAACAAATGAAAAGAAAGGAAACACACACAATAATAATTAAAAAAAAACATAGGATTTATAAGAAGACATACTGCCACTCATACAGCTCGGATTTGCGGGAAAATTTGAAGGTGCCCTACTTTTGACTTGCAGAAGGCTGTTTTTGAGATTTGGAGACCTGAAATGGTGAAGTATTTTTTTTGAGTTTGCTTTGTGTTGCAGATTTTCCCCCATGGTCCCTGTTTTATTCACAAACAAATGCGACAATGACATCAACACTTCCTACCCAGGTGTTCATCATTAAACAGACTAGTTAATGTGCAGTTCATTGCCATTTCATGTTATTCTGCGCCTCGAATGCTGAGGCATGCATAGCCCATAGGGGGTATCACCGTGCAGTGGGAGATCAGTAAGACTTAGAACAAAATAAACATGAAGGAACAGGCATAGTAAAGTAGATCAGATCCATCCTAATCACCGAGAAAACCAATCAAAATAGTCTATTTTATCGCGTGCAACACCAGGGATCTCTGCCAGTGGTTATTGATAAATGTAAATGCCATCCAAAATGTTAGCTTATAATGTATTCATTTGTTAGCTGCAACATTATTCTGCATCTCACCCACAACAGTAAAGCATTGGCAAAGAACAGACATTATTTATTTATTTGCTGCAGCGGATAAAAATGAATCTCTTACTATAATCAGTGTGTTTAGCAGAAAGGCTCTGAAACTACTCATAGAAAAAAAATATAAAAAAGTAGTATTGTTATCACACATCAGTGTATTCCAACCTCAAATTATAAATTGCTATGGCAGGCAAACTGCTCAAGGAAATCATTGAGATATTTGGCACATGACACACCGCATTGAGAATACTCAGCATTACTGATAGTGATACTCTTTGGTCACAGCTCTCATTTGCAGGCATTTTATAGATAATTGAACATATTATGTTGGGTTTAGCAGAAGTGAACAGAATTTGGTTCTAGATTCTTAAAATAAGTTAAAAGTTGTTATACAAATCTTGTGTGGCATTTTTCTCATCTCTCCAGAAACCAAAACAGAAATCAGACACAGCAGAAACAACTTCAAAGGGGAAAGGATCAAATGCACCTTCTGATCGAGATTCAGATGAAGAACAAGGTCTTTATGATCCAGAATATGGTACTGTCAAAGACAAGTTTTGGAAAGATCTGGAGTTGGGACGCATGCAGAACCATGTTCAGCTGTTTTCTGGGGACATGTACTCAAAGGTCAAAGGATGCAGGAGGGCAGCTCATGCAGAAGCTGTGGCCAACATTCAAAAACAACAGCAGCAATTGTCAGCAAAGTCTCCACCCCTAAGCAGTCCATCGCCCCTATCTCCACCTAAATCTTTACAAAAAGAAGGGCGCTTTCGTGGAAAGGCCACACCTACAGCAGCATGGACAGTTGGGGATGAGAAAGGCTTGTCAAGTACTAGGTCTGGACCATCTCTGTCTTCCAAAACTGTCTGGTCGTCACCTACAACCCAGTCACCCAAGCAGTTTCCTGGCATTAGATCTAGGAAACGTTCCAGTGACCCTTTCAGTGCCCGAGGTTATATGTCAGCTAAGAGGTCCCGTCGGTCCAGAGTAATTAAGGGTACTAAGAGTTCCTCAGGTGGCCAACGGCCCAGTGTTAGTTCTGTGACATCAGAGACTGTAGGCATAATAACTACATCCAGTCCTGTCACACCGCCTGTCATGCCTAATATAAGCATGGCTTCCCTGTTTTCAGTGAACACTTCAGATTCTACAATGATGTCACAGGCAAGCACATCTGATGATTGTGTGAAAGATGGAAATGGTATGACTTTTTTTTTTAAAGAAAAACTGACACTTTTGCTATAATGAGAAAGTCCCTATAATTGCCATTCATGAGAAAATGAATGTTGTATTCAATAGTAAATATCTACACAAGTATTGTATTGTATTATCATATCGATGGTGTTGTACTCTAACCGTGTAACTGGTTTTGGGATTGTTTTCCAGGAGACGAAAAAAACATCTTTTTGCGAGTTTTTTTATACAGGACTATATGTTTTTGGTCGTGTTAATCAAACAAAACGTGTCTTTCTATCATAATAAATATATTGTTTTTTAAATGCAGGTCTTTAAGCCGGTTAATCCTGTTACGCGGTTATCACACAAAGTATTGTCGGGCACTTACGCAGTTAAAGATACGCATGACTAGAGCAGGACAAAATTCCGCCACAGAAATCAGTAACACGATTAGAACAGCCACATACACGGTTAGAATTGTAACTATTGAAGGCTTTGAAGCCAGTTGCGTGCTCAATTTTGCTATTTATAGTGCGTGTAGACTTCCCATTTGAATAGGGAACCACCAGAAAGGCGTGGTGACTATTTTTAGCTAAAAAAATTAGTTGGTCAATTTTTTCCAATTACACAGTTGCACAACACCATCGATATCACCCATATAGCCAAAAACTTTGAGAAGAAAAAAAATATTGAACATTCATGTGAGCAAATGAAAGACTGTTGCCTTAGTTTTATTTTTGAACTTCAAATATTTTTACAACATTCATCCAGTTTTATAGAAACTAATGCAGGTAAAAATGAATGATTTTATTTTAAGGCAGAGTAGTGATCATGTGAAGAATGCTGAAGAAAAGTAGAATCGGCACAAAAGTGGAAGAATATAAAATATAATGCAAATCATATTGACGAAAAGGAAAGTAGTGTGGAGAAACTTAAAGGCATTTGCCACTGTGACTGGCTCACTTAAAAAAAAAAAACAAGAAAAAAAAACATGCACACAACACCAACACATTTCTTCAGGGTGACTTTCTCGAGGTCCAGAATGTCATACAGAAGAATTAAGTGATGTTAAGATTATTTTGCCTCTTTGTATTCATTTCACTTCTTTTTTAAAAAGATTTTTATTGCATTTGTTAATGAAGTTCTGAAGCATGATTTTTTAGGTTCATGGTACATTTAAAAATTTTTCTGTTTGTTTCTTCACACCTCTGCAATAGTAGGAGGAGTAAGTCTTTCTATGGTGGGTAGGTTTTTCATTGTAAACAATTATTTGTCATTTTCAGAAGCTGCAACTCCAAAGACAGAATTTGGTGTGAGGAAGAATGAAGCAGTGAATGAAGTTTTCATGCCAGGAGACCAAGGAAGCCAAATGGTTGTATCTTCTGAAACCATATTGACAGTTACTACAGAGACAAGGCGATTGGACACTATAGCAGATATAAATCCAGTTATGGAAGTGGAGAAAGTGAAGAAAGGTGAAATTTTTACATAGATGTGTGAAGAGGGTGGCTTTTTTTTTTTTGTATTTGGTACATGCAATCAGATGGCCTGATGCATCATGGTGCGTTTGTTTCACTGTATTGAAGTTGCCGTACATGCTAAGAAATTTAATCTTTATCGCTCTTAAAATCTAACTCAAACCTGGTCTCAGCATTCCCTTTAGAGATGAGGGTATGATCTTATTAGTATTATTGAGAATTTAAACGATTTCGTACAAGGAGGGGAGTAGAATGTCATATTTTGAAACATGGTTATAATAAATTTTATTTTGTAGGGAGATTAACCACTGTTGTTTGACAGTAACTATTTAATGAAATTAGGGGGAAAAGCTTCTATCAGTTCGTATTGTAAATTTAAGTGTGATACATTGTTGTCTATGCATGTTCTTTCAATAGGTAGTGGATAAGACTGATTAGATATCAAGTAATAATTGATGCTAATTATAGACATTTCAAAGGTAATCATTGGTTGAACATATTATATACATTTTATTTTTGTCTCGAGCAACTTCGCATATGATTATGTTTGACTGAACAGGAGTGCCATTGGTAATGTTGACTTTGTTGCGCACAGTAAATGAAAACAAGTGAATTTCTTAGATTACTATTTTATTAAGTCATTTTGTTATTTCATGGATATTGGGTGTCATGATTAAAGTTTTCATACTCTGCTCTGTATTTGTACCAAAAACTTGAAAAGACTGCAGAGCTGCTGCTGCAAATGATTTGTCCCAAAAATGTGCAAGTCCTTGTAGCACTATGGGTTTTGACATAAGAAACATCGCAAATTTGCAGAATGAGAACATCAAATAAACTGGAAGTTTACCTAATATAACTTATGGTGAAATCATCATGGTATCACATCAATTCTTATTTAATTCACAGATGCCAAATTTCTGCTTACTCCATCAAGTTTGGATGATGGAGCTAGTGGGGATAGCATCACTTCTGGAACTGTGCTGGAAGCTACTGGTGCCACTCCGAGTGGGTCAGTGCCAGATCTCGCTGAGGTTGACCTGAGTTTAGCTTTCAAACGCTCGGCATTGGATGCACAGATGGAAGCAGGTGGAGCTGTTGAGACAGGGCATAGTCATGAGTGTCTGTGGAATGGAGCATGTAACAGGTCGGACTGTAAATCAAATAGAAGAAGAAATATGAAGAGGGGAAATGGCTCGGCAGAACCTGAAAACAAAGATGAGCGCGAGGGTGAAAGTACATCAGGAACCACCGAAAGTACATCTACAAGTAGCAGTGCCAGTGAGAGAGGTGCAGAGACAAGAAAATCCAGTGAAACTTCATCAGACAGAAGTACAGAGAAAAATACATCATCAGAAGAGAAAAAGCCACCAAGACAGAGAGCAGAACCTACTTCAACATTCAGCAGAGATTCAAAATATACTTCTCAGACATCATCATCAACATCACAGGAACAAAAAGGTGGCGGTAAAGGAAACAATACAAATTCGTCTTCTCTGTCATCAGGACAGGCCCGCAGATCATTGTTTTCATCCACCCGTGGAGATAGTTCTGACTCCAGTTTTGATGACAGTATTAACAACACAGCTGCCCTCAGCCGAGATGCTGTCAGTGACTCTTTTGGTCGAATGGGTGCTTTAGCCCACCGCATGCATATGGATACTCTGGCTAGTTCCACGGCAACCAGCAAGTCTTTAGGAGCCATGGGTGGTAGGAAGAGTGGGGAGATAGAAAGACCAGGTTTATTTAGTGACAATAACAGTGCTTTCAACTTCTCTAGGCAGGATTCTGGATTTTCTGGGGATTCCCTTACACCAGGGGAGCTGCAGGGACAGTTCATGCTCCCCTCCCCCACAGGCAGCATTAACCTGAGCTCTCCGGGAAAGGAGAATTTTGGCAGCACAGGTACCAAACTAAGTGGGTCTCAAGGATCAGACATCTTTACCAGGCTGCAGAGTACAGTAGAGGTGGATGCCCCTGACACTCACTCTAATAGTGTATCGAACACCACACAGTCCTCATCCGGCCAGACAAGACATTTTACAGAGCCATCAGATGGCAGGGCCGCAAGAAAGCGTGCTAATGAAATTTCACAGCCATTAGAAAAAATTCCGTCACCCAATTCAAGAGGTAAGTTTTGTGAGTAAACAAGGGAAATGTATTGATCCTCTTTGTCTCCTGTAAATAATATAACCTCAGATTGCCAATAGTAAAGTAATGGAGATGGAGTAGAAAGAAAGAGGTAAAATGTCGGCACATTGTTGACTTTTTTAGCACCATTTACATGACATAAAAGCTGTATGCCTTGGGATAGTGATGATCAGGCTCTAGCAATAAATTACAAATTATTCAAGAGGTCAAATAACAGCACCTGGTGTATTGTCTACAGTAAGATTATGTTGCCCTTATTTTGAGTCGCTTTTGGCTTCTCTTTTTAGCAAATCGGAGCTTTCCATATTTGCTCTATGTAATATAGAACATGAAACTTTACTGGTATTTGTATTGCTGTGTTTGCATCTTGTCTTTCACATGCCATGTTCAGATTTGACCGTGGTGAATACAGAAAGTACTTTTACATTATATCAGTATCATTTACTCAGTTTTGTTTGTTTGCCTTGTCTTAAATGCATAGAGATGCATCTAAACAGAACATCTAAAATTTATGCACAGTATTGTTATGATCTCCATACCCCATATATTATGGGCATTTCACATTCAGACTTGCAGTTTCCAGTAGCAGGCCCCACTTAACATATTCAAAACCAATGTAATTTGTTTTGTCCAGTGACGATACAAATTATTCTGTGGTGATAATAATTTTTTTTTTTTAATTTGGATTTATCAGAGCACATTTGTGTACATGAATTGTTCCAATGATTTTAAATTTTTTGCTTGTTGCCAGACTCAGACCTCGATAGACGAATTAGTACACTGACCTGTGATGAGCTGGAAGACTTTGTGGAACAGGTGATTAGCAGATTAATGGTGTAGATATATATAGTTCTGTCTCAGACCATAAATAGTAATCTGGGATGCCCTGAAATACTTTTTGTTGCCAATGGGATGAAATTGTCAAGTTATGTGATGATTGTACATATGCTGTTGTAACAAAAATGTTAGATGGGGCGATAGTGGAGGTGAGAAGACTTTTTGTCCAAAAAAAAAATATGCAACATTTTGCTCATGCACTATGGGAAAGCATAACATAGATGATACATAAGACCGTTTGAATTGTATGCTTTGTATATATGTTTATAATAACTTTTTAAATCCTTGTCTTTTATGTACTTCAGGGTGATGAGCGCTATGGTCACAAAGATGTTGGATATATTACAAATGGTAAGATAAGTGTATTCTTGAGAAAAAAAAAAAAAAGATGAACACACTATATTTAAAATAACTAAAATTTGTCCATTTTCATAAAGTTATTTTAATAGTCACTTTGGAATATGGTTTCTGGGATTACCAGACAATAAAGCAAGGGAATGTTGAATTTAAATAGAAGGAAGACGTTAAGAAAAACCACGCTTCGACTTTTAAAGTGTAAACTTGATCTAGGGAAGAAGGCTGGTGATTACGGCTTGTTTGCATAGGTTGTGGCCTCTTAGCCTGTCTGGTTACAAAACCAGCCAGCAAGATTGAACTCCCAGGTAATGACCTCAGATTTGTTCGTTTATTATTATTATTATTTTTTTTTTTTATGTTAGTGTCACCTGCTAGTGTACAGTTTACCTTTTTTATGTGCTCTTATACATTTTGCGGGAAGGTACACTTCTCAGGGTGCTCAAATGTGCCGCACAAGTCAAAAGAGAAAAATACTGATTGAAACAAATTCTTGTTGCTGCTGACCTTGACCATTACATTCCACTGCCAGAAATCCTTGATTTAAGTACGATTTATTCAGAAAACTGAAGAAATATGGGCATTATATCATTATGAAACATCCAGGGATGTAAATCTTCTGAGAATCCTCGGAAATCCGAGAATTTCTTTCTGGTTCCGATTTCCGCGAGAATCGGACTCTTGTTTTTTTTTTTTTTTAATGAATAGACAAGAGCGTTGATTCATTTCCATAGTTACCGCAAATAGCGCCGGACCTAGCCATTCAACGTGTGCAACCGTAAATGCGGCAGCTCTACCCTACCTTGTTTTGCCGTACTGCGTATGCCCGAACTCGCAATAACTTTCGTCCCCCGCCGCGGCCCCGCTCAACTAGGCATTAGTAGTGTTGCATAATAAGTTGTCAGGGCATACAGTGATACACTTTCGCCCGTGTCCGTGCGCTTCGGCCGTTCATACGAGCTCGAGTACGTAAGCACATGTAGGTCACACATTATTGATTTTTATTGTAGCGTAAACGATGGCGGTCATTGAGTAAGAACAGTGGACACATTTTGTGAAGGGGTTTCATTTTATTTCGCTGTCATGTTTTTTTGTGGTTTTTTTTTCAATTTTACAAAGCTTACAATCATCTTTGGCGGTGGTAACTGTCGCGATGTGGGTTAGATGGGGAGAATTCGACTGACACTCTTTCGAGGTTCGCTCCCACAATCGACGAACACACAAAAAAAAATACTTGCACTCTAAAAACTAAATAAATCAATTGCTTTGATTTTTAGCAGAACTGTAGGGCAGTTTAATTACAGGAATTAATGTAACAAATATAATTATAAATATAAATATCAATTCAAAGGCAACTGAATCTAGCTAATGAAACTACAGCTTTCTATAAAGACTAACTTATTCACTCTAACTACTTGCAGGTCATATGAGTTAGATGCCAAATAGAATCCGCGCACGTGGCGACGGATATAACAGTTTAAATTCTATTAATTCAATGAGACATGTTATGATATGGACATTTCCTCTATTTGTATTTGTATTTGTATTTGTATAACTCTTTAATCCCATTTGGGAAATTTTGCCTTTGTGCCATTGCACCCCAGTAACAACTGGAGCAGGCACGTCGTCGCCACAGTGCAGCGCCGGTCGGCGTTTTTTTTTTTTTTTTTGGTGGTGGGGGGATGAGGGGGAGTGGGTGGTAGGGATGAATTTTATTTAATTTTGCCCGGGCAGCGGCCTGTTCGGCCTGCTCTTTACGATTTCCAACTGCCAAGGTATCTTTAACGTGCGCAACGTGCACACGGGCCCTCCGAATTTTTTCGTCCTTATCCGAGAAGACTAGGTACTCGATCCTACCCCTCAATAGGATCAGGGACATGAAAATATGAGAAAAATCCCAAACTTCCAACATGCCTGCACCGGCCGGGTTTAGAACCCGGGACCCTTGGCATGAGAGGCGAGCACCTTGCCTCTAGACCACCTTGTCCCTCTAGACACGCCATGGAGAATGCTTGTACAACCATGCGTTGTCTGGCGGTAGCTCTGAAACTGTCTTCAAAAGTAAGTAGAACGGTTCACTTTCATCATTACAAATTAGTATGGACTCACCATGCGGCCCTCACTGGGAGTGAGAGCGCTGGTTGTAAACGCTGTGGGTTCATATCAAACCAAGTAGCTTAGGCTCTGGAGCTTTAAAACATCACGCTCCTCACAATATGGACTGCTCAACTGCGTCTCTATGTCTCTCATCTGGCTGAGGACTATCGCCGTCCACCTCGTAAATGGATTGTCTACATGTGGCATCTATCTAAGCTCTGCACGGGTTTAAATACTAAAGCTATGTCTCGACCTTCCGTCCAGATTCATACATTTGATTGGTGCAGTCGCTGGAGCTCAGCCTGCAATATTAATTTATGCTTGTCATGGCCTTGCGCCAAAATCAAGGTCAATTTTACGGTCTAGACAAAATTTAAAATGCGAAACATTAACTACTAAAATCTTCAAACCCCGTGCTTTCTACTCTTATGCACGAATTTCCGAAACGCCAACTAAGCGTCTAAATAAACTACCTTTACTCGCCCCTTATCTATGTTAATCAAAATCACGGGGTCGAGAACTGCTCTGTCATTCCTAGCTATACATTTATTCTGTCTCGCCCCTCCCTCTCTCCATCCATCAGAAAAAAAGGTGTTTCAAAACAAACTGTTCACGAGAACAGCTCAAGGACAAATTACGCTGGTTATAATCAACAAGATCGTAAAAATTAACTCACTGACGTCGTGACCTAGCACGGCATTTATGATCCTAATGTGATCATGACAGTAACTCCCGGTAGATCTAGGTCGGCAGACTTGTAGAATCTTCGAACGTAATTGACGATCACAGATTATAACTAGATCTAGGCCTAGGCAAAGACATACACGTGTTTCAGCGCTGTTAGAAAGATTTATGTTCCACAGCATAATTATTTCGTTTCATACGATTGTGGTTGTTTTGTCATGTTTCAGAGCATGTTCATAGGGTTTTAAAGGAGGCGCACATTTCCATGTTTTTAATAATTTTTGTTAAATCCGACGAGACTCTAGTCATAGGCCAAGTCTACTGTCTGGCCTAGTGAAGATTCGCATGTCATTTCAACTTTCAAATCTTGTCAGTCTCGTGCCTTGGAACAACCGATTTTGTTACACATTATATGCTTCTTCAAATTCCTGGATTTCTCAAAGAATTATTTAAATCTATAGTTTTAATTTTTTGACTCTATAAAGATATAGAAATATTGAGTGTGGTGGCTGATCTTTGCTTTAAAAATTAATATAGGTCTACTCTAGAACTAGATCTAAATCTTCTGTAACCGGTCTGTTTTGAAAAGTTCATTAAGGACAGAATGTTGTGATCAAGGAGCAAGTGCTGGCTTGTGATACGCAGAATAGATCTATATTGGTCTAGAAATCTTGATCTTTTTCTAGATTATGTAGATATTATGTAGATATATACTTTGACAGTGAGGTTATGGACTTAATAATCAAAGCCCAAAAAGGTATGTTACTTTAAATATTTGATGTAAATCTGTAAAGTTAAGTTTATTAGGTTGTTATGTGTTATGTTTTCCATCATAGTTCATTAGAGTTAGACAAATAGTCTGGGCGCCGCAGTGTCAGAACTTGTTTCAAAGAACGCTGCGTTGGTTTCAGAGAATTTTTCAGGAGGCCATTTAATTTACATCCCTGAACATCATGGGCAACAGTGGTCAACCAAGGAAGATTCACTGACAAGGAAAGAAAAGCACTGGATTGCTTATCACCTGTTTTCACACAATAAAAAACCTTTATGAAATCTTAAATTTTGGAATGCTGGTGCTGAAGGATTTCTACTTATTAGCACCTAAATGGCTTATAGGAAGGTGCAAGTAACATTTTATAAGGTTCTAATTTAAGCTTTGATTCGTATTATAATGAAATGTGTTAATTTTTATTTATTTTTTTTTGCTATTCAGCTGATCTCCTGCAGGCTGTTAATCTGGATAAGGCGGAAGTTGTCAAGCATGCAATCAGACAGTCCAGCAGAAATGATCAGAAATTAGATTTTGAACAGCCTGACAACACTGGTGCAACACTGCTGATGAAGGCCATTCAGAAAGGTACATAGAACTGAGAAACAGTGGAGATTGTTGTATATCTAATCGTGTTATTTGATAATTGGAAGTTCACTTGTAAACATTTTCTTGGTCAGCTATGGAGCCTTCTTATAACTAGCCTTTGAGGCTTTAGGTAGAATGCACATGACGTCAGAGTTTTTGTTTTGATCTTCCTACACTAAAGATGGCCGGTGGATCAGCTGATTAGTGTAACTTCGAGATATGTCTAAGCGGTTAAGATGCCTGCTGATTGCATTGTAGTTGGTTGTTATGACAGGGGTGGAAAGGATGGATCCAAGCTGGTCAGATTCCCTACCCAGGGTTCATAGCGGACCTTCAAAACCTGGAAAAACCTTCAAAAACAAAAATTATTTTTCAAGGTCTTGAAAAGCCTGGAAAACAGAGCACAACCTTGAATAACCTTGAAAAAACAAAAAATGCAATCAATTTGAAAAAAAAATAAATTTGGGCCTAGGCACTATGCCTAACGGAATCAGAGACGACGGTGTAGTCGCACAGGTTTTTACGGGCAGAAGCAATTCATGGACATGCGTAGTTTTTGTCGCGGTGTTTTGTGGCCTTGAAAATGAAAAGGTTGACCTTGAAAAACCTTGAAAAACTCATCAAAGTCTGCTATGAACCCTGCCTACCACTACCATCCGTGTAAACAAAGGATAGAAAGTGAAATAATTGACCGAACGTCTCTCATTGAACATGTACACACGTGCCATTGTTTACTGCAGTGAACTACTTTTAGCTTGCTGCCAGTTGGTTTGCGACGTCTCCCTTGCTCGCAGTGCAAATCAGCTAACGAATGAAAACCAATGCCACAATCGCCATGGTGATGCATGGGTCCTTATGCCAAAGATGACGGATATGCGCATTCTACCTATAGCTGAGCAGTGAACACAATTCAGTAGTTTCTCTATTAGGTTTTGTAAGTAGTCTGCGGGCTTCTTTGAACAGCCTCTAATGCTAGTTTTAAAGAGGTTCCAGCAGCTGATTGGCAATTTGCAACTGGCCCAATATCTTTAACTTTGATCAGAATCTTTGTTTCAGTAAGACTGTAATTAAGTTTTTATTTCATGCAATGATGATGAGCAAGACAAAAATTAAATTTGAATGAAGGAACATCAAAAAGATGTGTATGTGAATCTGAGGAAACCAGTTGCTTGGGGGAAGCTGCAGTTTTGATATTCTTGCTCATAATGAAAGAACATTTCCAGAGTAATTCTGCAGTTTATTTGGTTAAAAGATGCACCTCTTTTTAAGTATTTGAAGATAAATAGGACAAAAACATCACCTTTATGAAAATGAACTTTAAATGTTCTCCTTTTCTATCAAATCATCAAATGTCAACATCAGTTTTTTAGTGGTTGCTATGCTTTAATTTTGTTGTGCTGAGGAAAAAGTGTTATTCTTGTAAACATTTTGCTTTTAGTGTGACTTGACATTTCAGGGAGAAGTTTTTGGTGTTTTCAAAATGAGAAAGATCAGATTTGCTGTCTGTTGTTTCATGTCAAATATTTCTGATCAGCCGATAAAAGTTTTCCACTTTGAGTTGCCAGTGCTTATATTACATTTACTTTTAGTATACTGATGAATTACTGTTATTGTGAACGAGTTACGCTATATTTGGATACAGTATGATTTTTCAATGTTGAGTCATGATTTTTTTTTTTCAATGATAGTTGATAGTGGAGAGAGATGCTGTAAATTTGTTGTTTATTGTAATTTGTCAAGTTCCATGATGGCTTTTCAATCTCTGATTTGCCGCTTACTGAAGTAATTTAATTTTAGTGTATTGATAAAGAACTGTTATTGGTGAATGTTATCTCTGTTTTGAGAGAAATATATGGTATGTAACATTTTCAGCGAAAAACTCTTTTTTTTAAAAACAAGGCAGTTGCCAGGTTTGTTCTCTTTAGTAAAATGTCAAGTTATCTGATGATTTGATACAGGCTTTCCCCCTTTAAGTTGCCTTTGATGAATGTTTACTGTCATTTTAGTTTGCTGACAAAGAACTTACTGAGATACATTTCTTTCTGAGTGGGAAGTGGCATTTCTGTGAAAAATTTGGTTTGTTTTTTTTTTTAATAGGATGGGTGGTATGTCAGATTTGTTATGTGTTGTTACATGTCAAATGTTGTAATCATTTGAAAAAAAAATTCCAGTTCTTATGTTTACCAACTATTTGAACAAATGCTCCATTAAGAATATTTGTCATTTCAAGCTTCTTTTCCAGCCATCGGTAGTTTGTTGCTTAATCAAATTGGACCACTGGCATATTATCAAAGAACTCACTCCATAGTGACTCCAGTATTAGATTAGGTCTACAAGTTCTTTCATGAAAGTTACTAGAATACTATTTAAAAACATTGGCACATCATCAGCATACATTGATCAGATATGAAATACTTCCAAATCACTAATATCACAATAAAAGGAAAACTGTCTGAATTTAGCGTATACACTTCCACTTACTTACAATCATCTGAACAACAAAATCTGATGACCAAAGAAAGAAGCTGACAAAACAATAAAAAAGACAAAATAAATAGCACCAAACAGAATCAGATATCAGATACCCTTTGCTCTCCAATGCAGCACATTACTGGTCAGCCATTGGAACCTTGTTAAAACTAAGCTTTGAGTCTGTTGTTACGGGACTGAAGTATTTCAGTATTTTCTCTATCTGGCTTTGTAATTAGTCTGCGGTCTGTTTACAGCAGTCTCCAAGGCCAGTTTCAACGAGGGTCTGACTGACAATTACAGACATGTACTAATGAACATCTAAGAAGCATAAACAATAGTTGAAAATAAGATTTTTGGGGAAAACCCAGCGAGTTGAATGTAGGTCAGCCACCAAATAGAGTGGTGAGTGGAGGTGAGGCAAACAACTGGCCATGAGTAAAACTCAGACTACTCATATCAACTTACTAGTATGAAATTCAATGTTGGTCTCACTTAAGAGCAAGGTTAAGGTCACAGAATTTGGGAATTTTTGGTAAAAGCGATGAAGCCTATTCAAAATAACTATAGTAGGCAACAGCGAAAAGTTCAAAAGGTTGTAATCAACCATCAAATAAGCTTAAAAGCTGCTGAGTAAAATAAAGGATTGTCTAATCATATTAAATTTATGATGCAAATAAAATTTTTGTACTGAAATTGAGGAGCTAATGAACATTTGACACATTGACTGTGTAGATCACTACAGATACAAAGAGTGTGAATTAAGAAAATGAATCTTGCTTCTGTGCAACCAGCAACAACCATTAAGCAAACCAATTTATACACTTTTTGCAATCATCACCTGTCTTTTATTTAGTCATTTCCCCCTTTTTTTAAAAAAACTTTTGTGTGAGATAGATCTAGATCTACCTCTTTGCCTGCACTTAAAACCACCTGGTCTTTCTTTTTCATCTGCATACCACTGCCCAGCTAAACCAAAATCCAATGTGTGCAATAACTGATAGCAACAATCTAGTCTGGTAATAAATTTTTAACATACTTATACCCTCCAATACATTTTGTCTCATCACAGCTTGACACAAACAAAGAAAAGCAACCATGCATGGTTGGGTTCAAACTGTAGGTAAATATAGTTAGAACAAGGTTTTTTAAATGTGTATTTTAAGATATGGTGTTTAATCATGCAAGCATAAAACCATGATTAGCAAACCACGATTAACAGTACAAAACCCCTGATACATATTGACACGTCTGTCTGGTGTTCAAATCCCATAATTACAGAAGTCCCCATGTGTGACTGGCAGTGTCTGTCTTCTTCACTTTGTTCCTCTTTGTGCTTTATTTGATCTGTAGATTCTCTAACTGAAAAATAATCCCTAATTAGGTCTGCAAAATTCTTATTCTAGTAAATCGCTAATTGTTAAGCAGAGCAGAAATTCTGGTCTCTATTGTATTATCCACTGTCTTGCACAGTAAACTTTTGTATGTAGCCACACAGTCCCTCCTCATTACAAACACACCCACAAAAGTAACCGACCTACAGCGTTTATACAAGAGACTCAGAGACTCACAAATATAAGCAGATTTGACATGTCGCTGTATTGCAGAAATTTTCAACAAAAAAGTGAAAATGTTACCTATCTGGCTGTCAACAGTGGGTTCATAAATGAGTACATGCACTTCATCACAATAGTGCGCCAGTTTCATGATGGCATGCAAGCTGCAGTCAAAAGCAACGGCAGTGTTTCAGAGCCCTTTGCTGTCACAAATGGGGTAAAACAGGGTTGTGTCTTAGCCCCAACTCTGTTCAGCATCATGTTCTCTGCAATGCTACAAGAAGCCTTTAGCTCTCCTCCTCAAGGGGTAAGCATCAAGTACCGAACTGATGGCAGTCTATTCAACCTCAGGAGACTTCAGGCAAAAACCAAAACCAAAAGTACTCAAGTCTGTGACCTACTATTTGCTGATGATTGTGCACTTCTGGCACACGATGAGGATAGCATGCAAAACTGTTAAGTTCTCTAGTGCCTGTGACAACTTTGGCCTCACAATAAGCACAAAGAAGACGGAAGTGCTCCATCAGCCTACTCCAGACGACAAGTATCCTGTGACCCCAAATATCAAAGTCCATGACAGTCTTCTGAAGGTGTCGGAGAACTTCACCTATCTTGGCAGTACACTGTCTTCCGCGGCTCGTGTTGATACTGAAATTCTCTCAAGAATCAGCAAAGCCAGCTCTGCATTTGGCAGGCTTCGAAAGAGAGTGTGGGATGTTGCCGGCATTCGCACAGACACTACGCTGAAAGTGTACAATGCTGTGGTCCTTCCCACCCTACTCTATGGGGCTGAAACCTGGACAGTGTACCAATCGCATGCCAGAAAGCTAAATCACTTTCATCTGGCCTGCCTTAGAAAGATCCTAAGGATCAAATGGCAGGATAAAATTCCAGACACTGAGGTCCTCAATCGTGCCAAGGAATTGAGCATCTTCTGCCACCTGAAAAAAATTCAGCTACGTTGGGCAGGACATGTTGTCAGAATGCCCGACTCCAGACTCCCTAAGCAAATCTTCTTCTCTGAGCTCTCCAATGGAACGAGGAATGTTGGGGCCCCAAAGAGACGTTACAAAGACACTCTCAAGCAATCACTGAAGGCCTTTGCCATTGATGTGAGTGAGTGGGAAAAGCTCTCGCTTGATCGTGCAAATTGGAGGGCGGCCCTTACCAGAGGCAGCAAAGCATGGGAAGCTGACAGAGTCCAGCAGGCTATCAAAAAAAGAGAACGGCGCAAGAAAAGGCCCAGTGGTACTGAACCAACGGAGCACTCTTGTCATTTATGCGGAAGGGTCTGCAGGGCAAAAATAGGACTTATCAGTCACATGAGAAGCCATAAGTCATGAAAGAAGTCTTTCCATTCTGTCCTCTGTGTCCTTTAGTTCTCTTTATTGTCCATGTGTTGAAATTCTCAACAATTTCTGTTCTTTATTCCTCTGGTGTTGTTAAGGTCATCATCATACCTGATGGACGAACTATTATTACATGCACTTCATCTGATTTTTTTCCGGTATAATTGTATTCATGGGTAGCAGAATTTCTATTGGGTAGCAAGACATATTGTAATGTATAACATAACACTTGGGGATTCCATTCACAGGCAGTGTTAATCCATCAACTCCAAGATGGACACAGTTTTAAACCTTTGCATCCCAATGTCACAAACGTAAAAAAAAAATGCTCAGTCAAAAATTTATTTGAAAGTGTATTCTAGCTGAATATTTTAACAGAACAATCATAGGTGGCTGCTCTCTCCAAATCTGATAACTTGCTAATGAAATAACCCTGCTATCTCATTTTCCATGCAGTGGTTTTCTCAATATTCATACACACATTACAAAGTTCAAACATTGATGACAGCATGTTCATGTACCTGTGCTCATTTACTTTTCCCACAGGGAATTTTGCAGAGACTGAAATGTTATTGGAATATGGAGTAAATGTCAACACACAACAGATGAATGGCACGACAGCCCTCATGATAGCTGCTGAACAGGTATTGGTGCTTTGAAAATTATATGGCTATGTTGATAGTGTATGCTTAATTTGCTTTAACAAATGTGTACTGACCTGGTACCTTGTTTCATATACAGGGTGGTTATTGCAGTCCTATTTTGGAAAAAGATATGGCAATTTCCAACCCAAAAAAGTCTGTGGCTAACAAATCAAATGCAGCTAAGACACATCCAGAAAATACTTTCTTTCTTGTCTGTCTTCCCAACTCTTATTTTTGCCTTCTCTCTGACAAAATTTTGAACCGTTTGTACATTTGTTATTAATTTAAATAATTGGACCCAAGTTAGGATTGTGTATCTCGGGGATGAGCTTCATTGTAAAATCTTGCAGGATGCAAGACAGTTGTTGCAAGCTGATATGGATGAAGACTAGACGATTCTTTCCCCATCCTCAGTCCAGTTTCCTCTCGCCTCATACTGTCCTCTTTAGACATTCCCCTTCATAGCTTCTCTGAGTTTGAGTAACGTATTTGTGCTAGTTTTGTGAATATTGTGGATTTCTTACGCTGAATGGATATTATGCCTTTGGCTTTATTCCTGCTGTCCCGCATGTAGCCCCAAAAGACTGTAAATTTACTCCTTTATATTCCATGTCAACAAGATTAAAAGTCCGCATCTGAATTCTGAATCTTTTGTGGTGAAATAGTTCTATTATTGTTTTGCTTTCTGTATCCTCTTCTCAGAATAATCCCAGCCTGGTTGCCATATTGCTGAAACATGGAGCCAACAGTAGCCTTTACAGTGTGCATGGTGATCAGGCTGAAACAGCCCTCATGAAGGTGGGTGCCAGTCTGTTCACTGTTTAGCCTGGGCAGGTATCACCTGGCTTTGATCAGCTGACTGTTGGACTGTGGCATCACAACATTTAGTTCAAGAATATCCTATCGGTTGCCTGGTGTTTATGGTCTCATGAAAGTATATGGCATGACGTCACTTTCCAGCTAGTCGGCGGATCAAAATCGGATAGTGTGCACCTTAGCTTACAGTTGTGTTGTTGCAAGTGAACTTCAGTATGGCTTATAGGTTGTTAAATAAATTGCCAGGGTAAACAATGTAACCTGTCAACGTTGCAAAAACTTAAAAATTTTATCAAAAAACCCAAAATTTCCTTCCATTTAAATTTTGCCCATTTTACTTTTGTGAAAATAACGGAAACTGGCTAAAGGAAGATAAGCAAATTAATGTACAATTTCTTTGCAAATAGTTTGTATCCAAAACATCATTCATGTGCAAAAATTAAAGTTGTCGTGTGTAGATTTGGAATTCCTCTGTAACAGTAAGACAGTGTATTGACACCTATTTGAAGCACAGTTATGAGATAACCCCTCTTTGTAGTCCACTTGATTCATGATGGATTATGGTTGATCAGGAACTAAAACTGTTTTGTTGAGTGTGTGTGGTTTTTGTTTTGAAAGTTTTTTCTCTTTGCATATTTTCCAGGCAATCAAACGGCAGCACCCTAATGTTGTCAGCCTGATGTTGCGCGTTGGTGTCAATGTTGCAGCACCCACATGCACCAGCTTATCTGCACTTGAGCTGGCCATGGAGCGCAGGAATCCACTGATTGAAAGAATCATTCGAGCTCATTGTCAGAGGTGAGATTGTTAATTATTGAAAGTGGAGCGCTATCAAAGGCAAATGTTTGGTCAAGTACAGATTTTTACTATTTAATCATATCATCAATTTAAAGCCATTGTAATATTGAGACAGGAAGTTGTGCACTTTAGATTTGTCACTCATTTCATATTATCATTCAACTCTTAAACTGTAGACAGTAGGAAAACACCCAGACTCACCACTAGATCCATTTAAAGAATAGCAAATAAACAAACAAATAAACAAAAAAAGACAGCTGAAAGGCAGTAGGCCCTACTCTTCCTCAGAAGATCTTTTGTAGCAATACTTTTCCAAGAGCTTGATTTCTTTTGTTAGCCAAGCAGATTGCCACAGACACGTTAAAGCTCACATTCTGAACATAAATTCTCTTGTTAATTTTACTTTGTTTGTTTTTTTTAAGTGTGTGAATGATTGATGTATTTTTCTAATGATTGTTATGTTCAGACTCGAAGAAGCCTTCAGAAACCGAGTATCAGACACTTTGGAAGGAACAGCAGAACTGCTTGAGCCATTATTCCCCATGCAGTGTTTCCCATTGCGAGAGTCTGAGGAGTTTGTGGTCAAGTTCAACAGCAACGTGCGTGAAGTTGCACGGGGTAAGATATCTTTATTATCAGTTATCAGAAATATTTGTCATCATCATTTTTACAATTATATCATTTGAGCTCAAGTCAAAAATGATTTAATTCAGGATGGAAGAATTTCTCATATTGTTACTGAATGATTCTGTCCATCTAATTTGGATTTTGGAGAAACACCATTTAACCCGTAAAGAGATAACATATTATCACAGCTGAGCTGTTTTAAACACCATTTGATATTTGATTTATGGTAATGTCAGTCATTTAATCCATTTCCTAGAATGAAAACATTTACAAGCCAATCTTTAATCACTTTTGGTGTCTTTATAAAAATTTCAGTATCAGAGTTAGATGGATACATGCAGTAACAATAAAATTACTTTAAGCGGACACTTGGAATTCAGTTCTCAGACAAATTGTAGCAAAACGCTTCATCGTTTGATGCATTGTTTGAAGAGGCAGTAAGATAATATTATTTGAAAAGATTCAGGAGTACCATGTACATGTATATATGTCATGGAATGCTGTTTCGTAAAATTAGAATTGAGCTGACCATACTGCTGTGCAATGACAAAATTCGTAGTTGCAAGTTTATTTTCAGCATCATAGGTGTTTGTTGGTGCAGTGACATATCCATTCATCAGCCATCTTAATTTTCACCAGTATATGTTGAAATGTCTTGAAGTTTAGCCCCTGAATAATGTTATTCCTTGCCATGAGTTATTTTTATCAGTTTTTCTATTTGTTGTCTTTGAAGGAACAGAAATCTCTGTTTGAAAGCAATCCTTCTTGCATGATTTCCAAAATGACTTTTTTTAATATATATTATCAGGCGAGGGATTTCTCCTCTTTATTGCCCATACCAAGATCACAGAGAAAGGTGTGAGATGTCGCTTCCATGGTGGATGTCCTATAGGTTCAGTCACACTGAATGGTGTTCCACAGTCCCCTTTGACCAAGGTTGGTGTGGAGAAAAGATCTATAGAAAAATGAAATTGACCCATTTCTGTGTAATTGTGATCTTATTCCGTGACAGACATCCCATATACGAACTTGAAATTGTTATATAACTTATGCAGGGACAGGAGCCGCTCAGGTTGAACCTGATTTCGGATTTGCTCCCTTTTTTTGCTTTGTATATGCGTGACTGCCACTGGGAAAAAAAATCATATCAAGACAAAATTATGTAACGTTATCAAAATGTTATACATAAGAAATCAATTAAATTTTCAGGGTTTTTTTTTTTTTAAATGGGCTTTTCCCATCCCTCATAATGTTAATTTTAGTGTTCAGTACTTAAATGGGTGAGAGGCTGTAGCTGTGTACTGATCGCAAAGGAATGCATGCACAGTGCTGGCTGGAAATATATATTGTTGTCTCTGTAAGGATAGTGATGTAGATTGTGAAATCATTATCGAAGACCTCCATTAGGCATGGAAATCAGAAATGGAAAGTGGATTTTTAAGATCAGATATTGAATAATGTTTGTAAACAATGTTCCTTCCACTATGAGGTTACGTTGACTGCATTATTACTTTGTTGTCACAGGAGGTCAACTTTGTCACTTCATGCCATCCCATAGTCCAAGGCTGTAATACATTGGTCATTCGAAAGCTGGCAGATTACACATCAAAAGTAAGTGGATCGGCTGATGCTGATGAAATGGTGACAGAAGGCCATGGTTGCAAATGTGATTTTGGACTAAGCTTTTCCCACTCTAACCCCATGAAATAGCACTGGAAATTAGTGGTTCAAAGTGTATTTAGAAATTATGGTGGAAAGATAGCTTGATGATAATGTCTGATGAAAATTTCCATTTCGAATCATACACCTATAAAGGTAGCAAATGTAACGATGGACAAAATTTTGCAACGACACAGTGTCACAGTCTGAGATAGGAAAGCTGGGGATAATTTTTAATGAAAACATTCCATAAATAAATCATGCTCAGCATCCAGAAATTGCATGCATAATTAAAAATAGGAAAGGTTCAGCATGTTCACTCCAACTAGTCCAAGGTAACCCAAGTAGAAATAAGGTGTGAAACATTCCTACAGGATTTCCTGCTGATTTATCCATTTGGAATGGGTTTACAGACTGGAGAATTAAAGAGATGTCATTGTTTTCTGGTGCAATCAGAATTAAGTGCAGAATAAGTGCATTGGGTTAGTGTTTCAAGTTAATGAGTCACAGTTGTCCAGCTCTCAGGATTGACATTTTGCTTTAGTTAATATATCACACATCATATTCTTGAGGGTTAAAGGCCCCTAAATAGCCAACGGGTATCAAGTGTGAAGAAAAAAAAAAAGCAATATTTTAGAAAGGTGTTGTACAAAAAGAACAATAAGTGCAATGATATTTTGTTGGTTCAGTGCAAGAAGTGATTATTTCCATTTTCACATAGAAGGAAATAATTACATCTTACACTGAATAGATAACTTGTAATCCCAGTGATATTCTGACTTTATTACTTATAATATCAGCCCGTTTCACACAGATCTTTCACTACTGTGATAATGACCAAACACAATGTTTGATATCACACTTCTGTTACAGTTTCATACGTTCTAGCCAGTTCCCTGTTTTTGGCTATTTCTTGTCCAATGTCAGTGTTCACAAGCTCAAATTGTGTATTCATTTATAAACATCACACTGAACTTGGGGAAAATGAAGTTTTCATTTTGAAAGAATTACAAAACATTATATTACGTAGAAAAAAATGATACATGTATACGGTGAGACACAGTGGTCTAGAGGCAAGGTACTCACCTCTTATGCCAAAAGTTCTGGGTTCAAACCCCAGTCAGTGCAGGCATGTTGGAATTTTGGGATTTTTGCCATATTTTCCTGTCAATGATCCTATGGTAGATAGGATCGAGCACCTAGTCTTCTTGGATATGGGTGAAAAACTAGGAGGGCCTGAGCGCACGTTAAAGATACTTCGGCAGTTGGAAATCCAGAAGAGCATGCCGCTGCCGGGGCAAAATTAAAATTTAACCCCCCCACAGACACACAAGGAAACTCGCTGACCGGCACTGCATGTGGCGTTGACGTGTCTGCTCCAGTTGTAACTGGGCCGCAATGACACTAAGGCAAATTTCCCAAATGGGATTGAAGAAGTATACAAAATACAAATACAAAAAATGCTGTTTGTTGTGCACATGCATATGTACAGTGAAAATTAATATGTCACAAAGGACATGCGCGTTCGTAATTTTAAAGTAACATAAGATTTTGTTTTTCTTTCAGGCAAAACTGGTGGTTCAAGCTTTTGGAGCAAGGCTACTATCTTGATAGATAGTGTCATTTCATTCAGTTATCAGAGAGAAAGTTATTCCTTAGCTTTGTAAATGATAATGTTTGTGTTGTCAGTGGTCATAAATAGTTAACCAGTAAACTACTATCCTGGAGTGAAGGAGATGTAAATATCTTGTATCATACACAGGCTCAATTTGTTACATAAAATCAGAATATTTATTGTTTAATTTATTTACATTTTTTATACAGTTGTTGTGTGTTAATGTTATATCTATTCTGTCTTACTAATGAACGAATGGGTGCTTGGGCATTGAATCAATGCATCGGAGGAAGTCCTTCCTTCTCTTTCTAGAAGATTGTCTTGGGTGTATTGAGGGCATTTTCTTGTTTAACTTGTTCAGACTTTTGTTAATTTGGATAACATGACTTTCCTTATATTTCAAAAGCTGGTCTGTGCGGAAATGTTTATGAACTGAAATGATACTCTTTTTGAGTGATGATGTGTAATTTTGCAGTTAAAGCTATGATGTTGTTACCATGAGCTTTAAATTCACATTACATTTGATATGGGGAAGGGAATTAGAAGGGAGTTACTCAAAACTTACTTTTGCACACAAGAACAAAGATTGTAATGTAATTCACTGTAGGTATTCAGAAGCCAAAGCTGACAGTAACTGCTGAAAAAAGAATTGTTCTTGGGATTTCTTTCACAATTTTATACTCATTTTTACCCATGTTGGATGGTTAGGGCCTATCATACAGAAAATGGAAGTGAAAAATTTCTGTGGTACTTTTAGATATTCTAATATCCGTGACATAGTATTTTTAAAAGCATAATCCAAAGGAGATACCATCAAGACAGCATAAGCGTTTAGTCTTTACTTCACAGGAGAAATTAGTTCCTGTTGAATACCATTAAGACTACAGTTCCTGTTCCCCTTCCTAGATTTCATCATTTGAAATTCCGCCTGAGGGAGCCAAGTGCCTCCCATTTGAAGGCTCCTGATTTAATTTTTCAATAAAGATTTCATAATAAATGAAAGCAGAGCATGTAAAACTCTTACTTTGATCTTGCAGATGACAGTTAACAATAAATGGTTTTACGCTTGGATTCAGCAAAAATGGATAATGAAATTGTGAGAAAATTGATTACACTGATAGCTAGCTATGAGTGTGCATGTATAAACGCTGTGTGTTGACAAAGATCAGAGTTCCATATGCATAATGGTTGCAGCAAGTGATAAACATGTAGTGACAGTGTATAAATCATGCTGGTACATGTATTTGTGGGATTTTGATTCACTGCCTATTTGCAGTCATTTTGTGTTTATAGAGATACAGTTTCACTTTGCATTCTATGTGATTATCTGGTGTGGCTTGCTGAAGTAGCAGAGTAGACCATTGTGATATTTGTATGTATTCATAAATGATTTGCTGTAAATGTTGCTGCTGATTTAGTGTCATTTCTTTGTACTTCTGATTGGGCATACATGGGAGTTGGCAGAAAAGTGCGCATCTCAGTTAACTAAATGAAATCCACATTTTGAAAGAATGGTATGTGTAGCAACATAGAAGAATTTGTGTATTATTATTTTTATAGGTAGGAATTGTCCTCCTCGAGGCTGGCTTCAGCGCTATCGAGATTTTTGACCACTTCATAATGTGTATATCATCAGTATATCATGCACGATCATGTGTTCACAAGGGTACAAAATATGAAAGTTGTAAATGCAAGGAAATTACATTCAGGCCTGTCGTTCGGTTTTGGTCCATTTTCAGCCCTAGATTTTTCATTCCCACCAATGTGTTAAATATTTTCAGTGAAATTTAATAACAAGAAATTGATAACTATTAAAACAAAAAACTGTAAATTGACTTTCCTTTTCTCAGGTGGATTGGCCCAATTGCACCAGTATGTTTTACGCACCATTTAAGTTGGCACATTTTTGGTAATGTTGATTAAAACATTATTGCACTGTAATGCACCATTTTGGTAAATTTGAGGGTACAGACAAATAGATCCACAGAATAGGAATTTTTGTAACACATAGATGTAGATAATTGTTCATTATGTCACGTTTCATTGTGTATTCGAAATGTCCTGTCTTTATGAGAGGCTTCTGTCTCAAATGCTGATTGCAAATTTTCTTGTAGTGAGGTGCCGTGTAGTTTTAGCACTTACGTGTAACATCAGTTCTGAAGTGATCTTGATCAATTCTTGCCTGGGTGGTGCCCAGTAAAATCATTGTGAGTTCAGGCTTGGCATGTTGGTATACCAGATTGGTTCAGCTGGTTGTTGGTTTGAAGATAGGAGTTGGGTTGGTGATTTTCTAAATTGCTTCAGTTAGAAAGGTGAAGAGTTGAAAAATCAAAGCTTTCTAAGTAATGATTTGACATACTTAGCAGTTTTGGACTTCAGAAAGTTGGTACTGAATGGGACCTTCAGCTTCAAATTGTTAAAAACTGAAAGTGCTTAAGCGTTAGGAAAAATAAGGATTAAAATCACATTGCAAAACAATAGTTTTCTCAAAATTATGAACTCTAAACTTAGTACATGTACATTTTGATTTCAGCTCTCTAGATATGAGAGTTCAAGTCAAACTATTTAAATACCACCGAAAAGCATCTCCCAAGATAACAGTAATAATTTGAGATGTGGCTCATGTCAGTGAGAGTGCAATTGAAATAAGTGTAAATAAGACCATGAAAGTGCCAGTGGATTGTGGACATATGACAGATATCCCAGAAAATGTGGACTGATGGACAATGTAAAATATCGTTACCGTCATTCCACAATTGCCTTACGTCAGGTTTTGGTGTTTTTTTGAAAATCAAAGAAACCTGTTTACTGTGAATGTAGTGGTAGCTGTTTGCTGTTATTAGGGGAGGGTAGTATTTTACATAGAAAGCTACAGGCCCATTGTGCATATCCGCCATCTTTGAGGTAAGGACCAACGCATCACCATGGAGATGGTGGTATTGATTTTGATTCGTTAGCTGATTTGCACTGCGAGCACCTCAGGCGTAGTAGTTCACTACAGTAAACAATGACCCATGTGTACATGCACATGGGAGACGTTCGGTCAATTCTTTCACTTCCTTTGCCTTGTTTACACGGATGGTAGGGAATCTGACCAGCTTGGATCCATCCTTTCCACTCCTGTCATAACAGTCAACTGCAATGCAACCAGCAGATTTTAACCGCTTAGACATATCTCGAAGTTACACTCATCATCTGATCCACCCGCCATCTTGGGTGTCGGAAGATCAAAATAAAGACACACTGTGATTTGCAATGGGCCTATAGCTGAACGTTTGGCTTTATCATTAGTCTACATTCCCCTAACAACAGTCTAAAATGATGATTTAGGTGGATGTGGGTTGTCATTTTAAAACTCAACAATGAAACAAAACAGAGTAACTATCGAATGGTGCAATGTGATAGTCCGATTAAGGTGAGCATTTTTTCATCTCAAAATACAGAAAAAATTACTTTGGCAATCGTGGAATGAGCGTGATGATATTATATTTTTGTTTGTGTGAGAGTGCTATTTAAAGGCTACGCTGACATTTCGCACTGTGTGAGAGAGAGCACGATGGAGATTCAGTGCCACAGCTTTTGTCAATAAATATTCTTTTCATTTTCACACATAAATGTACACCTGTATTTTGTTTCAGTATTATCAAATTATTGATTGTAGCTTTAGTGGAGAAAGCACGCTTTTTTGAGACTTGTTTTTTCTTCTATGTCAGTGCTTAGTTATTTCACATTCTAATGTAGTGTCTCCCTTTTATCGAGTTTCTTATGATCTGTTGTCACTGTTTCTCTTCATAAGGTTATTGTCCAGTTAAAAATGCAGCACACGTTGTGCCATTGTCCTGTCAAGAAAAAATACATGTATCTTTCTTTGTGCACTTTTCCGTTGAGTGTTGGGATAAGAATAGTTCTGTTGTTCTATAATGAGGAGTCGGTTGAAATGGCATCTTGTTGAGTGAGGCATTGGGTCTTGAAAATTTATTGCTTTTATAGTGGTTCAGCAAAAATGAGCATCATTCATCCACAGTTTTGCAGTCTGCATTTCATACACTTTTATGTCATCCGAAACCGCATTAACCCTTTCACTGCCATGGCGTCCATAGCCCAAGCGTGACATTATCTGGAAGTAAAGTTTTTGTTAATTTCTGACATGTTAGCTTGTGAAAATGAAACAGTATAAAGGATGCAAATTTGAAACAATATTGGAACTCTGTCTGAAGCTTAATTTAAAGGCCCGGTATAACAATCTGCTGGTAATTCCTAATTTCATCCACAGCACGGATGGGGTTAATGAGGTGATATAAACAAATTTGCACGCCAGTCATATTTTACTGTGGGCATCAAGGGGTCACTTCTATTAAGTGAGAAAGAACAAGACAAGCTACATGTACTCTGTATATTTTTTTAGTGGGTACATAATTGTTAAAAACATAAATGGCAGTTATTTTCAGGGCAGTCTTGCAAATATACTATACATTAAGATTGTTCTTGGGTAATGTGGCATTGAGAAAATGTGAATGTGTTCTTGGCTTGGAGATTAGAGAGCTCTGTTTAATGTGCGGTTATAACAAACATTTTGCTATTTAATGTGTTCCTTCATGTATAGTGACAAGCACCCCCCCCCCCCCCCTCCCCTCCCCCCTGAAATCCTTACTGCCATTATATTTGGTGTTCTTTAGGGCATCAGAATCCATCCTGTGAGTGTACTGGTGGTTTTTTGTTTTTTTTGTTTTTGTGCCCAATAAACTTTCTCTGCATGTTTGAAGAACATGATGTCCTGAAACTGAAAGGTTTGCATGATAAATATGTATGGGACTTGATTTAAACGTAAGTTTAAGCAGTTTTAAGCCGTATTTGGATGTTTGTTGTACGGTCATTTCTTTTTCTCTTCATGGGGGGGCTGAATTCAACAAATGCAGAATTGTTGTATTGGAAGGCAGAACACACTTATTTCTGGTGTGGGGGATTAGCATTGGATGTAAATCTGAATACATTTGGCTAAAACTAAAAGTATGATTTTTTTTGTGAAGCAAAGCTTGAATTCACAAAATCCAGTATGTATGCAGAAACACAGATGCCATCATTTTAAAGCAGACAACAACTGCCTCACATCAAGAGTTGTTGTTTTTTTTATGCCTGTGCATATATTTTCATTAAGCCCAAAAAATCTGAAATTTGCAGCAAAAAAGCAGAATATCTTCAACAAGATGGTTTCTGCCATCAACAGACCTTATACATGTACAGTGTATTAATAAATTTATCTAGGAGCATTATCTGGAGCAATAGTGAATGTAAACAGCTGCATTGGGTGTCTTGTGCATACTTCATCATGGCACAGGGTCTAAAGGAAACTGGTTTGAATGCAACAGTACCAAGTATTCTTGCCCCTTAAGGCCTGGAAGTCTGCTGGACTGTGCATTTTGTGTTGATCCGGTGTGAATTTGACTTGATTAGGTCACTGTGATTTTCCTGGAATGGATTGTGTTATTTAACTGGCTTGCTCTTCTTCATTATCACCATTGTTCTCAATATGAATTTTTTTAAAATAAAGTTTTATGTGTTTTGGCATTTGCATGTTTTTTCTATTTCTTATGGTTACAAATTCCAGTGTCTAAATATCATAATCATAATAGTTCAAGCTGTTTCACAATGTAATTATTACAGAGAATAGTAACTGAAACTCTGGGGAGAGCAAAACTACAGGGAATCAGTAAAGGAAGTTTTGAGTTTGGAAAAGGCATGTCGACACAATAACAGTCATATTGTACTAGGAAGAAGCAAGATGGTGGACCAAATACACTGTATAACAATAATCTATATATAAAAAAAAACTGCAAGGAAAAAAAATTCACTGCTGCGAGGAAGAAATGCCCAGACCTGAAAAAATTACATGTGAAAGATAGTTCTTTTTGCTACTATGTCTATTCCTTTGACATGAAAGCGAAGTATCGTAATTTTGTAATAAATGAAAATAGGCCTAAAAACATCGAATAATGCTTTCTCCTCAACGATGGCCTCCCTCCTGCCTTTGTTTTGTTTCGACTTTAGTACCGTGCATGTCATAAAAAGTAACCATATCAAGCTTGGTGCGCGGTGTCCTGGCGCGCATGAGTTCTGAAGCAGGACTGCAGATTACTACTTTTATTGTAAGAGAGAGAGGGAGAGAGAGTACGTCATCGAATAATGCTTGCCATGCGGGTGTTGCTGTGCCAGTTGTGAGTTGTTTTCTTCCTAGATCTCATAATCTGTGTGCTGATTGTGCGTGTTGTTTGCAACCCGTTCTTTGAATGGGTCCTTACACTAGTAAGACAGAAGAACCTATCAGAAGCTTCCACCAACCACTCACCAGTAGAGCAAGACTAAACGTGTTATATAGTGTTAACTCTTTCTGTCCCAGGCTATTTAGCACCAGATGCCCAAGGGACACAACACAGAGTGTAACTCTACTAAGGCGTAATTTTCAAATAGCAAAAACAAGAGTAAGACACACAAAGTTCATGTTGTTATATACCATATTGATGGAAAAAGCAGAAGTTTTATGTTATGTACAATTCAGTGTGATTTGGTGAGTCTGCTGCTATGTTTAGCCTCAGGAAAAATGGTGGGGGAAAAAAAAAACAGCGAAACATTCATGCCAATCAACGCATGGTATGTTGGTCGGGCATCTAAGTGATTAGAGATCACTGCACCATGCATTGGTCGGGACAGAAAGAGTTAAATACATGTAAGTGTTTCAACCCCAGGCTTGGTATAGTTGAACTCTTTGGGCCAGCCACTGACAAACCATTCCTTCAATGAAAACATCAAGGCCACTGACAAACCTCTTCACAGCCACATCATTAATTGCAGTACAGTCCTGAGCACTTTCAACATGTTCATTAATTCCACTCCAAAAAAAAATAAAAAAATACTATCACAACATAACAGTCAACTCAAAAATGTGTTTCTTAAAATTTATTGATGCAACATCAGATGCTCCTGAAGTGAATTCAATGAAATGGGACAAAATATAACATTTAAAAAGTGAAATACAGTCCAATCCACTTATCTTGACATGGCTTTTGTCAACATTCTGGGTAACTCGACACAATTTTGAAGTCCCAACCTGTTCCTTCTTTAATGCTACTAAATATTTCCCCATAACTCGACTTATTCCATTTTTTCCTCTTATATCGACACATTTCTCCCCGACCAGAGCACAACAAGTGCACCAGATCTACTACTGTGCTGCTGAAAATGCCCACACAGCTCCCTGCATGTAAGACCTCTAAAACTTTATTCTTTTTGCGGTGCTGGCAGGGACTGCAGGAGAGGGGGTGTGTGGACACAGAGGATGACCCTTGGCTTCAATAACGCCATTGTGGAGTGCCATGGGTATTGTGGGTATTTTTTTTCTTTAACAAAACATTTGTGCGCTGTTGATGCTAGGCCTTGACCTAGATATCTTGGTTAACTGCCGTACTATGTGTATATTGGTATCATCACTTCTGCTGAAGAAACAGGTCGAGGTTAAAAAAGAAATACCGCTACCGTACATAGTAAAACACGGCTTTTGATGTCTCGCTACACAGATATCGGCAAATGTTTGCCACGCAGCTTCTCCACACAACAATGATATTATATGCCGATAATTTAAAGAAAAGGGAAATAGCTGCATTATTTTATTGGATACTTCCCATAGTGGTGATGTTTGATATCCCCCCCCCCCCCCCCCCCGCCCCCTCTTTTTTTGTTTTCTTCCACCAGTAATCTGCTATTTCAACCATCCCTTGACTCAGCACAATTCAGACGGTCCCACTGATGTCGAGATATTCAGGATTGCACTGTATTAATTTGCTGCAAGAAGCCAATTTTCTTTGATCCTCACAAAAATTTCGCTGACACTGTTTCTTCCACAAACTTTTTTTCACCCAAGTTAGGTTAAATAATAGTCTGCTGCAGCAAAACAACTTTAAAAAAAAAAAAATAATGACAAACTTTGCTGTATGCTAAATTTTACTTTAAAAAAAAAAACAAGGTTAAAAATTGTTCATTACAGGATGCCTTCCTTCTTGAGAAGTGTGTACATTTTCTTGTTGATGATATTTCCCTGTGAGTCTTCATACTCTTCCTGAAATCACAAATAAAGTAGGCACGGTTAACACTTATACAGCTGATTATGCATTATTATTAATGATTCTATTCCAGCACAATCATTAATTTCTACTTCATGCATTATTATTCATTCATTGAAAAATCTTTGTCAGAAATAATAACCACCCACTGTCATAATCATAAACATTCAATACATCCCCATTATTGTGGTTTGTCATCAATGTGATGACCCACAGACACTTTACAGAAAATTTTCAGAATTATTTTAACACCCACTCATTGTATTATCATTGTATTTGCATATCATCTAGTGGTTCTGAACTGGAATTAGAACCACACACACATTCACATACATATTTTTTATCCATTTTGATGGTCTCATGCTGCATCATGTGTAAAAATACTAAAAATACCTAACCCAACAGAAAACAGTTTTGTCTTCCTCCTGTAAACCTGACTTTCCAGACATGGGCAGTTTCATGCCTGAGACCACTGGTATATTTGGTATGGAGAAAACATGTCCTCAGTTAAACAGAACTGAAATGATGAGCAGTAGTGAATGCTGTAATACTGGAACTTACCTCTGTATCAGCCTTCCACCTTTCAGCCTCTTTGCCTGATTTTATTCTTGTCCATACTGAAATAAAATTTCAGTGTTAAAATTAAAAACTCATGAAAAAAGAAATGGAACACTTAGGTCTGAGGAAAATGATAAAGTTTTACAAATATTAATGAAATCTCTAACACTCCTGCATAAGCATTACTGGAGAGCTGCCATAACCATGGCCCATATGCTGCAAAATGCTGGGAATTGTGTAAAAGTCATTCTTTCCTTCTGAGAAAAAAACTGCTTTACAATTTTCAATACTCTGTGCCTTCTTTAAGGATAATTCCCAAGTAGGTGGACCAAAAAAGTGCTCCACAAACAGAACAATAGCTGTTAGCAGATGAAATGAGGATGAGACCTCAGTGATATCCTGATAAATAAAAAAACTGTCTTCTGAAATAACTAACGGAGTAGAAATCAAAATGACATACATGCAAGCGCATCTTCAATTGATGTGACATTTGCAAAGTGGGCAGTGTTGGGAATACCAAGACATCTCATTCCTAAGGCGTGTCTTGATTCCTAGGGGAAATAAATAAAAACAAACAAACAAACAAGTATTAACAACCTATGACGATGAGCACAAAACTGATGATAAATATGTGTGAACAGATTCTTCTAATTGTTAATTTATTTTTAAAACTACATCTGATGTATACAATTTCCAGGAAATTAAAAACTGATGTGCAATTAACATCTTTAGTAACTGACAGTTGAATAAAACATCAAAGTTTCATGTAACATACATTAATAGTTGTTTAGTTAATGTGTAAAGATGACTAATTCTCACTCTTGACCTGAGACTTACAAAATATTAGAGCCCTAATAAAACCCAAAAATATTTCAAATTTAAATGCCCATAGACATCTACTAGAAGTACTAGTAAAACAAGATGATTTAAAAACAGCCACGCCTTCAAAATGGTATTTGAATGAAAATTTCCTCTTAAATCTCACAGACAGGCCTAATGCTGATTAATCATGAGTAGAGCATGAACATATTTCCTAGCTTGACTTACAGCAAAGTGTCTTTGGAAAGCTTTTGGTCCTCTGTAAGGATGGTTTCCACAGATTTCACAAGTATAGGTCAAGTTGAGACCATGAAGCTTGTACAACCAGTATGGAATGGGCTACAATAAAAATGTTTTAGAAAATGCTGACAGCTGCAAAACATATTGTGTACATGGTAGCAAGAACTCCATAACAGTGTACATCTTGATAAAATATGAAGATGAACACGTCAGAAAAGAAATTACTACAGTACAGCAATGGCAAGCAAATATATTTATTATTTAACAATAAATGTAAACCCATGTCTAACAACCAGGTCAGACCTTTTCAGTCAAACAATGGCACAGTGATGTAACCACTTTGAGAAATGAATTGTTTTCAAATTGTAACAGTGGTGGAAAGCAATTATCAACAGCAATGATTCCATAACCAACAGTGTACCTGTTTCTCTCCTATGCTGCTCGAACACCTCATTAACAATTTTTTGAAACTGCTCACTGTTCACCACATGGGTCTCTTGAGGATTGACAATGAGTACTGACTTCAGCCAAATACCCAAAAGCACGGCACTGTTATCCTTCTGACTTCAATTTTGAATTTTTTACAGGAGGCACTAAAAGTGATTAAAAGTTAGCTCGCAAATATTTAAATTTCAAGAAATGGATTAAGTGACTAAAATTGCTATGCTTCATGAAATATTGTTTAAAATACTGCATGGTTGTGCTGATGTACTGTCTCTTCAAAGGCTAAATGGTGCTTCTCCAAAATTCAAGTTAGGTGGAAAAATATTCAGTAATGAGGGGCTTGTTGAAAGGCAGAAAGTTTAAATGCACATCTTTCATACTTCAGCATTTCCATTTATTACCTACTACTGTGACAGCACAGAAAATACAATTATTTTCACCTTTCCGTCCCAACCGAGCGGGAGATCTTTAGGATTGTATGGAGCATCATCTGCATCATCATCAGAGTCCGACTCTTCAAATTTCTCCTCGTCTGATTCCTCTCTCTCCTCGCCTGTTTGTGCCTGTTTACGTTGCACATTATCACGAGTGGAAGAACGCTGTTCACTCAGGAGTTCCGACAGTCTATACACCTGAGCCTCCAACAATGCAATTTCCTTCTGCTTTTCTGAGTCCCTAGAAAAGACAAAATTTTAAACTTTGCATCCAGGAAACCAATTCCATTAAGAATGAAATGTAGATCCCAAATCATGTTTCAAAAGTTTTCTCAAAACCAAATGGGCCTACAGGACTTTACAGCTCTGCCTTGGATAATCAACAGTATGCAAATGCCGTCTAAATGAGTGTATCGCTACACCGGTCACAATCTGTAATTACAATGTACATCTAATGCACAAGTAATTCATTATTCGCATTCTTCCATCACACATTCTGGGATAAACAGCTCATTGTCTCATTCTTCCAATGATGATCTGCCTAACTGTGCTTCAGACAAAAGAAAATAACAATAACACTTGAATTAGCTGAAAGTGTAACATAAATTGACTATAAACTTTCACTCACGAACTCGCGCTAAAGACTGTGCCACAGTCATGTTTATGGTAAAAACTATAAAAAAAACAACGTTATAAGCAAGCTGGATCCTTACTTGCTTTTAGCTGCCTTGCCCGCCTTTCCAGGCTTGGACTTGGCAAACAGGCTGGGGTCCAGCTCATCCAGACTCTTGCCTTTTGTACTGAAGAGACGCTGGGCTCTCTGTTCCAAAGTACTGAAAACGAGGACAAATCCATTAAAAAACTGCAACAGTTATAAGAATTTTATACTCATAATACTATGTTAAGAAGCCTACTTAAAAAATTGCTGTTTTCCAGTCTTTTTTTCTTTCATAATTTATATTCTTTGACCAACCTTGGCTGAAAGGAAGAACATTTGATTCAGAAGAATTCTCACTATTTTTAAAGATGTCAGAAAGATCTACATCTAACAGGGATTGATATTGTTGCTCTCATTCCTTTTAATCTTAGCTCTTCCTCCTGCTTCACATGTTAGAGCAAAATTATGATTTAAAGGGATAAAACAGAGGATCAAATTTCATGTTAAACTACATTAAATAACGAATATTCACAAAAGGACTATTAACTCATTAAATCTATGAGCCTGGCCATCTCAGTTATTTTTCTCTATCACAATGTGAATAACATACCCTTAAATCAGGTATTTTCAAAGAGAGAACAACTGCCAGATTTCTAATTCATATTATCTGACTTACCCTCCACATTTCACACCAAGAGCCATGAGAGCTGATTTCAAACGATCCAGACCCAGAGATGCCAACTCCTGCAACGTAGAAAAATAAAGTTGTAGAATGTACACACTTAAACAACCTCAAAAATTATCTGGAAAAAAAAAATTTAAAAATTCAGAATTTTTATTTAACCCCTTGCCTGCCACACAGATTTACATTCATATGCCGGGTGCAAAATGGGACAAAACAAGCAATCTCAACGACTACACACCATAAGTCCCACACTTTCAAAATACATACAAATGATGCAAGTAGGGGAACTAACTAGGAAATACAAAACAATCATAATTTGGGAATTGTCTCCATTCAAGAAATGCAAAAACGGACTAAGCCTGGAACAATTCCGAGCACATGGCAGTATAGTGAAATTAGACAGCCCGGGTTAAATAACCCAAAAAATCTAATAAAAATGATGATAGCAAACACTGCTAATACAAATGTCAAATAATATTTTTTAACACATGCAATTGCATGAAGTTGAAATAATAAGCTTACTCCAAACAGAGGATTTGATTGTACAATTTCACACAATATTGACGAACAAACATAGTAAGGATACTGGGAAAGAACACAGCAAATGATAGACAGAGCCTAAACAATATGAATTAATATAGATGACACTGAAATATTTCTGCCATTCATAGCATCCTGTATATTCTGCAAATGTTCTTTTCCTCATATGTAGAGAAAGAAAAGACATCTTAGTGACAAAAAAATCGAACCATTCACAACTTACACTGACAGGGTTCATACACTTTTGACTCCAAAAATTTCCATAGCTTTTCCATAGGCTCATTTGGATTTTCCATTGCTACATGCAGTATTTCGGTGCGAATTTCCCATACTTCAAATCTCTTAACAAAGGCTAAAAAAATATGAATCTAACTCAAACAATTTAGAACTGACTGATAAGATTAATATGAATTTTCATTAGTTACTAAATTACATACATGTATATCCCCAAATTAATTATACTTATGTGCACACAGAGTTTCATGTTACTATCTTTGTCAATATATTCAATTTAGCCTTAAAACTTCTGCTGATTTGGTTATTTGTATTGTGATATGAGATACAAAAAAAAAAACTATGTTGGAATTTCCCTTTAAAACACTCTGCAATCAACTTCTTAAAATTACAATTCATTTCACATGTCAATTTGGAATTGGACTCTCAGAAAAACTTAGTTTGAGTTGGGAATCAAATATATACACATTAAAAAGAAGCCTGGCACTATTTATTCCGTACATCATGATGAGTAAAGTATGTCTCGTGTGAGGTTCAGGGGTATGGATGTATTCTAAATAAACATACAGTATTCTACAGTTTTAAACAGTAAAAGCATTTTTTTTTTTTAAATACTGAGCAGTATGAGACCCATTAACAAATAAACTTGTCTCAGTGAATCATGATATAGATTTAGCTTAATGGAATTTTTAAAAAAAGCAACAAGTCAATTTGGCCCCATATGCAGGATAGAAAGGCAAACAATCTACTATGCCATGTAAGAATTTCCGTTAATAATATCAGTTAGTCTATGAAATTATTTTGACAACATGTATAGATTAGAAAAATTTGATTTGGTAATAGCAAAAGGATAACCCCCGCGGCATCGTAATTTACGTCGACCTACCGTACAGCGGTAAAATTCGAGTACCAGTATTGTATGCGAGACATTTTGTACACGTACCTCAATTACAAGGCCAGTTTTTGGAAGGGGGGAGGGGTGTCACCTTAGACGCGAGTGCGATATTTTACAAATTCAATTATTTAATTAATTCCACCAACACTGTCGACTGCTCAAATTCGGGTGCGCTCACTGTCATGTTAAATACCACCGGAGAATGAGCAAATGGATGGCCATTACCCACGTGGATGGAACTAGAGTGGCAATGGATTTTATAGTATTACGCAATATCGATTTAATCGAGTTCACGGGAAACGGAGACGGTCAGCGCCGTCAGGTCTACGAAGGTGTCCCGCTACATTGTAATCACTTCGGTCATCCATCGATAGGTGAGATGTTACATAAGGTGTGGCGCCACGATGCGCGTGTTGCCGTAACAAGTTGGAGGAGAGCTGAGAAGGGATGCACGACCGGAGACGTGTCTACGTACGGGTCGGGCCAGCGCGGGTTTGAGAGAGAAAAAAAAAAAAAAAGGTGCTGGTAATCTCGGCTTAAGGGTTGTAGACTGTCACTTGCACTGTCTATCAGTATTGGACCGCAACTTTCCAACTATCGCATAGCATCGCATTATAATATTAATAGATTGGGCTGACCAGATTCCTTTTAAGTATCAGCGCAAAATCTGTCTCTAGGTTTTCTTCAGTCAGGGGTCGCCTTATACACGAGAGTAGTATCTTTACCTTCATTTTCAGCACTGAATTAGGAGAGGTCCTATTAGTATTAAACACGCTTATCTGGAGGAGTACCGTGAGTTACAGAACTTTAGTCAGGCACATATTTCATGTTCCAATTGCTAATTGCCGCATTTACTATCAAACCATCCATATGGAGGACTATCTCGCCATGTGGGCGCTGCCCCCTGCGACCCCCCTCCACACACACACACACACTCCACGCTCCTCAAGTCACGCCCCTGTAGTATGTAACTCGAATGGATCTCCTCCCTGCATATCTGCAGTATATACATGTACAATGTATTATTTTATGTCCTTAGTAGGCACAGCATGCGAGTTCGTATGTCTGACCTTGATCCCATTTCTAGTATCACATCGCCTGTGGACTTTGTCTTCTATACCTGCATTAGGCCTGTTACTATCACGCAAAAAACAATATCCCTGAATAAAAATTGATACCCCGCCCCACATGTGCGAAGATAAAAAAAAGTCTGCTTCACCTCATCGCGGGTTCAAGAGTGGACCAGTCATGTATGACGGTCTCGGTAATCAAGTTTTGTTGTTTTTTTTCAAATCGAGGTACGTTCAGGCTTCTTAGTACTGCTTGTTTCGAACACACCAGATATGAAACGCGACGTCGGAAAATCGGAAGGTGGCTTTCAACGAGAAAATGCAGTGACTTGAACGAGTCGATTATTACGGCATAGCTTAGAAGGAAAAACTAGTGTGACGTACCCTTCGATCTTACGGGTATCGCAATGATTTCGCCCACATGGTATTTACACACATAATGCTGGCTCCTAGTGAGCCTGATGCTAGGCACGCCAGAGGCAGGGAAGAGCGTATGGTCCATGGATTTTTTTGGCTCGAGCTCGCGCCTTTTTTTTTAAAGGGGAGTCTTGACGACTCTTAATTCTGACGACTTTTTAAAAATCCATAGGTTCTGACCGATTTCTCAAATTTAATAGATTTTCAATACATGAAATCTGAAATCCAAAATTCCATAGATTTTCCAGAAATTCCATAGGTGTACGAACCCTGTATATATATATACAGGAGAATAATGAAAAAGTAAAATCCAAGAAAGCTTAACAGAAATACTGGGTCTAATCTATGACAGCTTGTGTATCTAAGATCGTACCTCCCAAGATGAAAAAGCTGACAAGTCCAAATGAGCACCAGAATGAGTCAAGGCACCTGAAGCTTCTTTCTGTGAAGATAAATTGCAATTCATAAGTACAGATCAAATTTTGATTCACTCACCTGAACAGCATTTTATAAATAATTTGAAAATTCTGTCTGTACGTAGTGTCATTAATCTGATGAAGTGACTGTGGCCTGACAAATAATAAAGAAACTAAAGGTCCTCTGAGCTACAATAACCAAAGTACAATATCTTTATTCCTAAAATTATTTGACGCAGACAAAGAGAAGAAATCCAGCAAAAGAATTTCATGGAATAATGTCATCAACTTGTTCTCACAGCTTGCCACAAGAATGTTACATTTTTTTTTTTATCTATCAGAGATATTTCAAGCACAGAATTTTCAAACCACAGCAAAGATAAAATTATTCATTAGGAAATAAAAATCAACGCCCATCTCTACTCCACATCAACAAAATGATGAAAAGCCCAGAATATCTCTGAAAATGTATAATCTCAATGTGCTCCTGGCTGCAGTGAAAATAAGTAGGGCACACAGCAGTTCCCAATTCAACAAATTCTAAAGCAACAGAACAATACAAAAATGAAGTGAATGCACTTACTGGCCAACCAGGAAACATTCCCTCCACCCATATCCTCTCAAATTCAGCCTGGACTTGCTCAACTTCCTTGAAAGATGGGAGAGAAACATTATCATGATTTCAAACAGGCTTATTTAAAAAAAAATATATATAAAATATATTTACTGAGGAGTTGCTGAAAATCTCCATCTGTCATCACGTGACAAGTGGCATGTAACAGTATTCATGGTCTTCTGACTCTTTTGTCAGGGGCTTCACAACTGTTCCTTTCCCGACACTTGTTTAGATGTATAACTGAACAATTTCACTCAATAGGGCTAGCTACCCCAAATATCAAAATATGACACAAATAATTTTGACAGTGTCAAAGGCTTTTTGCCATATTGTTGTATGCAACATCTTGCCGATTTTGAGGTTTTGTCCTGAAAGTGGTTTTCTCACTCCTAATTTCATTATGTAAAAGTGTCATTCCAATCAGTAAAAACTTTTTGAGATATTATATGTGTTTGCGGGGTAATGTTTTATGCGTTTTAACCCCTTTGACGACCAAACTTCAATCCTCATTTTCTCAAAAAGGCAAAAAAGCACACATAACAATATGGCAAATACCCGACAATATTATTTGTGATCAAGGAAATAAACGTTAGATTGTTCCTTTTCCATCCAGCAGAACAACAATGCACATGAGGGTTTATGCTGAACACACATTCAGAAATTAGCCTGTCTGTTCAGGATATGCATGACTGCAACAAATTTAAAGCCACAAGCTATGATCTAAAACACTATGAGTTCTTTTGTTTCTCGGGGGCCTCAGCATAGGGCTGTTGGCCCCCTGTTCTTGATTGTCTCTCTTGTTTTGTTGTTGTTCTTTCTGTTGTCGTCGTTCTTCGTGGTTTCTTCCTAGTAATGTTTTTTATTTATTATTTTTTGGGATGCGCCAAGATAAGGGCAAGGGCAAGACAAGAAAAAGGGAAGACAGAAAAGCAGTTCTATTTCACTGTTCCTTTCAGGAGTTTGATCCCTTTATTGCCAATGAAACATGTCACTAGTTGACTGTTTTCCTCTAGAGCCCCAGTTAAAACAAGTAACATTTTCCTCATTCCTGCTTTAAACTCTCAATTAAGACACTCTTAACTCTAAACATGAACAAAACAGGGATGGAACCACGCAACAAAAAAATTTCCTGAACTTTTTCCGTCATGCGCGAATGTAAAAGATGACTCAACAACACATAAAGGCGTCAATATCACCATCAGAAACCTGTCCTAAAGATATGCATAAATGATAAGTAGGAATGACATGATGATGATGAGGCGCCATCTTCATCCCGTATCATTTCTCACTTGTTTCTTAAGAGCACACTATCTTAGATCTAGATTGGTAACACTGCAACTAGCGCAAGTTTACATGCTAAATAAAACATGTAACTTATTATATTACCAGTGACTTTATCCAAGTGTTTGTTGAACTAATCCCTACCAAATGCAAGATAGATCTAACTTTGTTTGGTAATTCCCCCCACTTTTTTTTTTTAAACAAACAAGTCAAGATCAAGACAAGCTCTATTTCAAGTCTAATATTCTAACTAACATGGCAACCTACCAAGTCACAATTCATCCTGAATGAATCACTAAAAAGACAGGAAGATCTAGATTCTAGATTTTGAAAAACGTGACTCTGACATTACACCATGCTGACAAAGTGTCTTTGTGCCTGGTTCTACATTTAGTGCAGACCTAGGTCTAGAGGCTGGTTCTCTACTTTTATTTGAACGATGCCGTGAAAATTAAAGACTAGACCCTAGATCTACTATTACTTGCCGTGAAAATTAAAGACTACTTTTTACTATATTTTAGTCTTTTACGATCACTGACACTAGATCTAGATCTACCTTGGAATATCATCTAACAGGCTTCACCAGTTATAAATCAAAAAGAAAATCACTCATGAGTCACGAAAACGATCACACTCGATGCTTCATCACGTTATCTCTCTTTGAGGGTGCCGGATCTATCACTCAAACGCAAAGGAAAGAGCTGAACTGACAGACTGTAGGGTAGCCCAGCCCTACACAACGAAAAGTGCCCGGGGCGAAAGACCGGAAGTGCGAATTTGCTCATTTCCGGTCATCGTTGTTTTCCGGCAATCGCTCTTTTAATGCTCTTTTCGCAGTTCAACTTTTTGCCGGACAAAATATCGATAGCGAGGGGATAAATGACGGCGGAAAAAAATTCCCGGACCTCCGGAATTTCCGGAGCCGGTTCCATCCCTGACAAAAGGGATGATAAATTACTTACTTCTGATAGATCTGTCAGGGGTTTTATCTTGGACATGTATTCACCCAGATAGTCCAGCAGAAACACAAGGTAGCTGAAATTGGAAACTCTTTATTTGAACAAAACAGCAGACATGGTATAATTCATATAACACATATGCCTAAAGATCTTATGAAATAAAAACAACAACACACAAATGAATGCTCTGCAGAACAGCACAGAATCACATTCCTTATGCCATCGATTATTTTTAAGTTGTGCTCCAACTAAATAATCTGCATTATTCAAATAAACACAAGCATTATGTCAAAACAACTAGTGATTCAATAAAATACAAAAAAGATGAATTTATTCAAGCTTAGTTAATGTATTTATTTTGCTCACAGTGATAAAGCAAATGTTTTGTACGTCACACAAAAAATGAAGACTTACTCTCTATATGCTGCATTCTTCCTGTCTTTGGGGAAGTCATAGAGATGATCAAATGTTGACAAATAAGTAATGTAGTCAATTTTCTGAAACATGACAAAATGAGATTTATAAGTTCCAAGCAATGAAATAATCCTATATCATTTCATAGCATAATAAAATGATGAACAGAGAAATTCTGTCTCTAGCCATATAAAAGAAATAGTACAAAATGAATACTTAGAGAGGAAAACTTCAGATATCTATCATATAGAACACACAGGTTGAACATTTATCGCCTCATAGAAATTTTTCCCAGATAATCTATTTTCAGTGTGAACACTATTAGGAATCTGCCTTGATAACATTACAACTCTTAGTCAATTTAGAAACTTACTGAGTGGATTTTAATGAAAAAGGAAAGTGCCAGGATGCACCACTGTATTTATCAGTGTTAAAAGGTACCCAGAGAAAAAGGTGATTTTAAGACATGGAAAAAAGTCATTTGTACAGCATCTTGTGAAGTAAAAGAACCACATTTAAAAGTATGCTCTTACATCCACACCCTTCAAGTTTAAGAACTGCTCATAGCAAATGTGCAGATCCAGGTATTTGCCATAACCTTCTTCATCAGTGAACTCCACAAGATCTGTATGTTCAAAAAGGACAGTGGTCATTAAATCAATAAAAGCAAATGGCACAAAATACATCAACTGACAGAATGCCTTAAATAAAACAAGAATATTGCCGCAAATAAGCATTTTCTTGACAATAACATGCTTGACCTTTGGCTAATTTGGTTTGTAATCTAACAAAATAAAATCATCAAATTTACCATGATCTACCAGACCATAAATATGTAGGTAAAAGTCACAATACACTAAATTAAGACAGCATCAATTTCTTTTATTTCAGCAGATTAATTACAGATGGTAAAGTTATTTACTATACACAGAATTTAATGAAATCCACATACTCAGGGTTTCTTCAGAAGGGTTCTCTCTCTGTTTTGCTAATTCGTCAAATTCTATTGACATTGGGATGCTCACCTAAAGAATACAAACAGTCAACATATCATCTGACCTCACATTTGGCTGCTAAAAGGTGGTCTATATGGCTAGGTCAGTCATAATGCTCTACCTCTGTATGATACAATTAATTCCACCATGTATGATAACAGGATGTTTCAGGTTAAATAGAAAAACAGTTCACTGAATTAACATCTCACCTCTTGTTTCTCCACTCATATTATTGAAGCTTCTTTGATACACCACACATAAACTAGCCTTAAAGGACAGCTTACTGACAGCACGATTCATGAATTTACAGTTCTACTAATGCTTCAATCAAAACAAGAAGCACTGCCAGATAAAATTAATTTTGGAGTTCAATAAAATAAAGACGGTTAATTACTTTTCTGAATGAATCCTAAAATGTAAAGATACAGTTTACATAATCATTGAGATCCTTTATTGATGCTCACTCTTAAGTTCACAAAAATGCAGACAGAATTGACATTACATGCCTTTTGTAAATTTTGCTTTCCATTAGATTCAAAACTCTACGGATACATTATACATTAATGTAAATGCATGACTATGTATTGCCAAATGAAAGTCTACAGATAACCAAAACTGGGATAACTGAGTTCAGTTATCAAAACATCTACAGACAGTCAATACCTCATTTGGATGTTGGCGATAAAAGCTCTCAATAGCATTCAATCTCTTCTTAAACTCTTGGAACTCATTTGGACCTGCCAGTGTCTGAATTTCCTCTTTCCGAACACTGGAAAAGCAATAAAAATGTTTATAATTATAAGAAAACTCCAGTGATGTGTAGACTTAACACTCACCCTGCGCGCTACCCGTAAAGCCCGCTGCCCGGTCAGTGACCTTACTCACAGAGAATCTTATCTTGGGCCACTGACCCATGCCGCTATACGATGACCACATACGCTGTCCACGTGGTTCAGTTTTTATTGATCGGTATGAAAACATTCGCTGCTATGCCTTATCACACTTGATAATGAATTAACCAGTAAAACCTTAGATGTCAGTCTCTAACCAATGATCTGACTTATGATTCCAAACTGACAGCTGTAGTTTTCGTGAGAACGAAGCATGATAACTAGCCACGCCCTCCCAAGCCCTACACAAATGGTTTCATCCTAATTGACACATACTAATAAACCAATGTGGGCATTTGGGGCAAAGATTATTGCAGAGCTTGTTTCTGATTGGTTCTTAGATACAGACAACTCCAGATGGTGGTCACTTGTGAGAAAATGAGATAATATTGCAAATTTGTTGAGCAACAGTTCGCATGTCGATGTTACATCTTTTGAAAGTGTGGGGAGAGCCTTTGAAAGCTCAGTCTTTGTGATTCTGGCCAGTGGTTCACTGGTTAACATGTCCATGTCACAATGCCTTTGATTTAGAAGAGATACAGTAAACAATAACATGGTGGTTTCATCTCAAAAAGGTCAGTGACCTGACACGTGAAAATACGGCCTGCGCGTGGCACGGTCAGCTTGACCTTTCCGACTTTTGCCGCCCGTGCGGTGTGAGCGCTTGTGAGTCAATACCGACATTTGCCGCCCTGCGCAGGGTGAGGGTTAAATTGATTTGTCTACAAATTTCCTTATTTCATACAATTCATCACTGTATCAACACAATATTAAAGAATAAACATTGCTTTGAACGGCCACAAAAGACCTTTTATCAAGATATACAGCTTGCAATTGTTAGTGTTAGAGACAAAGAGTGCTTTTAATCCAATCTGGCTGATAAAACCTACTAACAATTTCTGGGCCAAAACATATATGTACCATAATGACTCATAAGGCACAATTATGCACTTTAGCTGAACACATGTTGATCATGAGCTTCTGTTAAAATCTCTTTGGTCTACTGTGACAACAACTAAAAAGCATTGTATTTGACAAAGGTTTCAACACAAATTTTACCAGTGCAGTAAAATTTTACAATGCAACAGTTCTTAGAAATCTACCATATAATGAACCTGGCTTTAGTAAATAAATCATTAGAAAAAGATTTAATTTATCTAGACCACCCTTGTAAACCTCATTCTATAAATATTTTCTGACCTTTGTTGCTTGTGAATCACAAAACTACACTGAAGAATCATATTAAGCCACAATTTACCAGGGCATTTTCAAATAAATAAGTCTCTGTAGTTCAGATTTCCAGCAAAACTGGCCCTGTTCAGTTTGCTTTCATGAATGCCCAATAATAATTATGATGCAAGCATTAAGAAAACAGGTAAAATCACTTATATTCTATACTAACCCATCCTTGTCCTCATACAGTTCCTTCAGCTCTCTGGTTGTTTCAGCATATCTCTTCAAGGTAGGAAAAAAATCACAATGCAAAAATTGAAACACTGCATTCAAACATGTAGGAAACAGAACATAAGATTTACTGAAAGTCAACATGACTGTCTTTCTAGACACAAAATGCTTTGCTGTCAGCATGATTTTAGCCTATGTCAGAAAAATTATCATTTGGTATCTGACGGTATCACGTACTTTATATAGTTTAAAAATACAGCCACAGAAATCATATCAGCAGCCTGAAGTATAGTTACATTATTCATTATAATCCTTTTAGCCTGTGAAATGCATGAAGATAGCATTTTAAATTTTTTTATTAACATTAGGGCCTATAACTGTATAAGAACATGTACCGCAAAGATCTAAATCTGTTCGAATACAGGCTCCGCCCATTTACAACTCTGACATTCATGTACTTACATCATGAAGGATTTTCAATCTGTGATCTGAATTGATCTGTTCTCTTTGCTGAAAAAAAAAAGCAATGGAACAGAATGATCACCATTACAGTAGTTCTGAGGCCTAATAATCTAATTCATGCTAGGAATGATTACCAAATCTGATGATATCCGTTCTAAAGAGGATTAATTTCATATTGTAAGTGATAATCACTAAGCCGCACTATAAAAACATCCACCTCAACAGAAGAGGCGACTCTCCGCTCATGGATAGCCTACTCTCCTAATCATAGACTGATAGAGTAGGTCGCATCCTCGAGTTGCCATTAAAGATAACCGGATCCTGTTAACCTCCCAAATGTGATATTTATTAATATTATAATGATACAGAATGGGTCCTTTACATTTCTGACCATAACTTGCACACCAGTATCATCCCAACAAGTAGGCCTAAAATAAATAGGCCTATCTATAGAGCCTGTTTGTGTTTCAGCGGCGTAACAGTTCTACTCTAGATTAATACTAGATCTAGATCTAGAGTCTAATAGAACTAGAGGGTGAAGTCTGAGATAAAGGACTCTTTTTAAGAATTCGTGACAATATTATAATTAAAGCCTCGGCAAGAAATTATACGATAACAAAGATCTAGAGATCTAGATCTAGCATATAGATCTAACGTTAACACACTGTAAAACACCGAGCATGCCATCAACGAGGGCAATCACAGCAACATAATTATGCCATGGCGCCCATGGATTGCCAACACTTACAGTTTTCTTTTGAAGAAGCATTTCATTTGTCATTGCTTCCATAAGTCTTTCTCTTTCTTCGTGACATCGCCTTTGCTGTTCAAGAATAGATTCCATGGCGACAAAATATAATATGGGAAATGAAATGAAATTAGAGTCTGGCAAAGTTCATTCCAGTTTGTTTGAGAGGCTTCCGATGTTGATAAATAAACAAAAGTGCTGCGTTCAATATGGCGGAGACATTGAAAAGTCACTTCATTGAAAGTTTCGAAGAATCAGTTGCGATAACACAAATCCCCAACTACATTTTGTTTTTTGGACTGCTTTTCCATTACGTGAATGAAAATAAGCACCTTAAACTGTATAACATAAAAATTATCAAATAGAAATTGCAAATTACACATTGTTCATATAGTATAAGACGCCCCTTTATTCAGCTGGCCCTGTGGCGCAACGGTAGCGCGTCTGACTCCAGATCAGAAGGTTGCGTGTTCAAATCACGTCGGGGTCATCGACAATTTTTGCTTTTTTTTTCTTGCTTCAATGATTTCATTTTACTGGGAATCATTCCCTTCTTTCACCTCTAGTTATTATCGTGTCGTTCAATTGTTACTGTGTATTTTATTTTGCAGTTTCAAGGAAAAACGAATGGACAGGAATTTGAGTGTGAGTTATTATCGTGTCGTTCAATTGTTACTGTGTATTTTATTTTGCAGTTTCAAGGAAAAACGAATGGACAGGAATTTGAGTGTGAGTAATGCTGTCTGCACAATCTGATTTTTTATTAGCCTGAGGAGACCTGCCTACATGTATAGTGTTTATCTTATTGGACAGATACTGAGGAAAGGCTCATAATTTGAGAAAGGAGGTTAAAATAATGAATTTACAGTTCACATCATCACCATTATGGCCTGTCTCAGATCTTGTACCGGTACATAATAGTGTATCACTGCGACAAAACTTCGATAGTAAAATTAATGTATTATCATGTCCCGATTTCTGTTTACAGTAAAACTTTTTTTTTTTTTTAAACAACCCCATCATTTTATATAGTTCTGCATGTCCACACTCTTCCGTGTACTTGTAAGAGATATTATGTCACCGCATGATTTTTAAAAATTATCATTACAGTATCATAGTTATTTTCACAAAACCAGATGACCCTCGCTTTGCCCCTGATAAACTTGGGCTTTATCCTTCTAAGTTTTTTTCTATAATTTTGTTCGGCTGGCGCCCTTCGAAAGTACCTTGGTGCCTTGCCCCCCCCCCCCCCTTCTAAAGGTTAAAAACACTGAAGTTAACCCTGTTCTCTTCGTGAATTTTATAATGCATCTGGCTCAGACATTACTCTTTTGACTAGAGCGAGGATGTCTCAGCAAAGGGGGCAGTAAAGAGAAAATAATTCTATTCAATTAGAAAGTGATGCATTTATAAATCAACAGGTTCAGTTTTCTTGGTAAATTACATGACAGCATTTTGTCCACAAAGTACAGAGTGCGAGAGAGACAAAGAAGAGGAAGAGAGCGGGGGGAAGACAGAAAGAGAGAGACAGGAGGAGAGAAAGAGAGACAAGGAAAGTGAGGAGAGAGCAGCGAGCATGGGAGAAACAAAGAGATCATATAATGTTTCTCTGTCAGTGTCAATTTGGACATGGCTCATACGAACTACAGCAATTGTGCTCATTTCATTTGTTCATTATACCTCAGCTAGTCATAAATAGGTACACTGTACACCGTATGCAGGTGCGTGCACATGGGAAAGTCATGCCTTCCCATGAACCCAGTAAAGCTACTTTCACAACAACAACAAAAAAAATGTATGTATAAAAAAAAGACAATATCATGCCTTTTAAACCCCATCATAACGATTTTATAAGTGGTTACTCCAAGTTGCTTCTTGCTTTTCAATTACTATTAATTTTTCCGTCCAACAGACAAAATTGGATTTTTTAAAAATGATTCCTACATGAGAATGGGAAAAATGCAAGGTTCTTTCGCAATGTACATACAGCAAAACAAAAACAAAAATGTCCAAATACTTTAAATTACTTTCTGTTTTATTCTAAAACATCAGCATTACATAGTATCTCATGGAGGGAAGATACCTCAGACATAACAGAAGAAAATTATGCCTTAAAATCAAAACAGAGAAAAGTGTCATCTGATTTCACAAACTGGCGTTCATCTTCTCCTTTGTCCCTGGGGTGCGCCACATTATGACTGCCAGTCAAAGCTACAGCTCTTTATCACTGCTTACATTGCAGAAACAGACACAAAACTTAAACGGAATTGTCCTTCGGAGAGCACTGCAAAATCAATAAAGATAACTTTGTGTTAACTGTTATAAATGCACACCACCAAAGATTTCAGTACCAAATGTTGCACAGCACGAAGAAGGATCAAAACTTCTATATCAGTCCCCAGTCCCATATGAATGGATTCAGTACATCAAGAATCCATTAATTTTTCTTATTTGAGCCTGTTACTTTTAACTTAGCCTGTTATATTTCTCCAAAAAAAGAAAAGAAAAAGGGATGTAAGGAAAAAAACAACAAAACAAGAGCTGCATACCAGTAGAAATCTGCTAAAACTTGACTGTCTGACTGTCCACTGATCACAGAACTATGATTATATACTGCAAATTCTTCTTTCATTATGCAGTTACCATAACTTCCTCAGCAGAGACAGGCATGCACATAATATTTATTCTGAATGTTTCAGCAGTCTCTGACTACAGTGAGTACAGCAATCTGTGACCAGATGAAGGTATCCAAATGTTTGATAATCTGTCAAAGTAACTTAAAATAATGGTGAAAATCAGCATCTCTGAAGGTCAACAGCAACATGTACTCCATAAATATCAATATTGTCATTCAACATCACGATATATGACTTCAACATAGATTATACAACTATACTCATTTGAGGTGTACCCTGATTATCTGTATGTGCATAATTGTGTACGTGTGTGTGTGTTTTTTGGGCATTTCTTGTAAATAATTAATTTGCTGACACATTGACATAGTTTCCACCTTGTAAGAAAGCTTTCATGTCAACACTAAACATGTACATCAAGTTTTCCTATTGTCTTTCTCACATATAATATAATATATAACATATATAATTAATTTGTACACGGCTTCCTCTTTGTAATAAAGCTTTTCAAGTACGCATGTATGTATAAATAATGTTTTAAGTTCCCCTACCCTAACAGACATGACTGATATTGACATAAGATCAATTTTCCCTGAACATGTATTTCCGTTCCTGTGCAATATCAAATGGGCGCTTGACCAAAACGAAGCAAATAAATTGTTCTAACTATGACAAACAGTAGAACATTGAACAACTGGTGAAAATCAAATTTTTTTTTACCTTACATCTTGTTTGTTCTAGCGCTCTACCTCCATTTTCTGAAAAACTGGAGATTTTTATTATGTAGAAGAGGCATAACAAATGCACGTTTTGACACATGTTTAAAGTGCTTTGTGGCACTTATTAAGCTATTTCAGTCCCATTATCTTTTAACTCCCTATCATGACACTCGGGCCCAAAATGTCGAATGTCTCAGTTGTGCAAAAAGTGGAGTTTGAACAAACAAGTATTAAGGTTGCAATTCACAGCGCTTATCAGTGGGATGTAAAGACACGGGAAAATGCAGTCATGAAGGAAGGCCTTGTTTGTATTTAACAAGCCTATGCACGTCAATTCTATTCGAACATAAGTTTTTGCAAAGATTAAAAAAAACTTCAACCTCTTCTCGATTATACAATTTTTATGCATGGGCAAAGTTACATGTCACTAAATTAAAGCTATGGTGAGTGATCAATAGCATCTAAACTTAAAATATAAATTAAACAATGAAGAAGAAAAAGACAACAACATAAATTGAAAAAGATATCAGTTATATTTAGCAAATAGGAAACATGATCCAGCAGTAAAAATCTATCATTCAGTATTTTGTAATTGGTGAATTTCTTGATTGCACAAATACATAATTATATCCCTCACTTGCGAGCATTCTTTTGCATATTTAACAAAGAGAATAATGAAATCTGTAATGAAAAGAGATCAGATTATAGAGCATGTGTTTTTCTGTTTGTCTCAACAGATGTATGGTTGAAACTTAGCATGAATTACTAAGCTCCTATCCTAAGTCTAAAGTACTCCCTAAATCAGTAGCATCTGAAAATGATTATCTGATCATGAAAAACAATCTGCTGAGGCAGAGATATTTTATAATTCATAATCCAAATTCAATTGAAAAAAAACAACAAAAAAACATGTACTGGCATTCATGGACATGGCTGCACAAACAAGGCTGATTGTCTGTTGTCCGCCATTTTCTGATTATGGAAAAATTTAAAACAAATGAACAAAAAAACAACCCAGTACCAACAAACAGATGTAAATGAACAGCATAATGATGACCTCAGGGATAAGCCACCAAAGTTCAGAAAGATCAATTTTACAGAGTGAAGAAAAAAAGCTGATTAAATGTGGAAAGGACAAACTGATACACACAGTCTGATGATGATGCATTTGTTTGTACATGTACAGATGTTTTTCCTCCTGTAGACCGCAATAAGATATTTTTATTTACAGACGGTGCTTCTCAAACTTTTTAAGACAATCGCCCCCATCGGTCTCAAATTTACTTTCATCGCCCCCCACACCCCCCCCCCCCCCCTTTACAAACTATACAAATTACAATGTTACGTTTTTTAAAAGTTTAAAGCTCTATTAATGACAACATGTTGATTATTCATTATAAAGAAAAACAGAAATTATTATTTACCAAATGCATAGAATATTTGCCCTCAAATCAACCCTACTTAAGTTTTTGCTCCCCTAATCGCCACTTTCCATCTATTTTTTTTTCGTTTTTAATTCCCCTCGTCTTCGTTTTCTGGAATTTCATAAGTGAGTGGATCTGATGAAATCAGGCTTATGGTGAAAGAACAAATGGAAACTGCGATTTGTTTATAAAATGAAAGAGGAGCCATTTTTCTGCATATCAAAAAGACATAATTAAGAACATTTTCCCTGCCACAACCAATTCTGACTCACAGCGACATGAAGAAAAAAACGACATGAATAATAATATATGAACAACTCTGCACACACAGCACTGCCACAAAAACTTATGAAAACACAGTTCTTTTGTACATACCTCAGCTTGCAAAGAATTTCTAAAATCTCAGATTTAAAATACAAATAAATGTTTTCTCCCAACAAAGTTTAACTTGCAAAAATTTCAGTGCACACAACTTGTCTGTACTGCTTATGTATTTTAAAAGCTTGAAATGCTTTGGGTACAGTATATATACATGTACTAATTTCTTGATCTGCAGATGCCTTTTGTTTTGATTCCAATAAAGCCACTCATAGTTGTTTCAATATATGGTTTCCTCATACTGAGATTCATCATGTTTTGTCATGCCTAATATGCTTTTCAGATCTGAAACACTCCAACCTCCCTGAACAGCTGACTGAGCCAGCATGCAGGCATCTTGAAACAGCAACAAAAGATCTGAAACACTCCAACCTCCCTGAACAGCTGACTGAGCCAGCATGCAGGCATCTTGAAACAGCAACAAAAGATCTGAAACACTCCAACCTCCCTGAACAGCTGACTGAGCCAGCATGCAGGCATCTTGAAACAGCAACAAAAGATCTGAAACACTTCAACCTCCCTGAACAGCTGACTGAGCCAGCATGCAGGCATCTTGAAACAGCAACAAAAGATCTGAAACACTCCAACCTCCCTGAACAGCTGACTGAGCCAGCATGCAGGCATCTTGGAACAGCAACAAACCGAAGGCCTATATAAACCATACCAGTGCCAATATTATTATTTTTTTCTTTTTTAATTAATTGTCAAGTATCATATTGCTTACTATTTATATACCCTTTGGGCCACAGAAGTAAAAACTGGATGAACTGTTCATCCAGTATGGGACACAAAAACTCTGTTTGTAGCTACATCTAAATGTCAGATGCATTACTGACCTCCAAAAAAAAACTACAACAACAACAACAAAAAAAACATCTTCAGTATGTTGGAGTGTTGAAATTCAGTTTACAATCACAAAAATATTACTCAACCTATTAACTATTTAAGTATGCTCAACAACTTCATGCCTGCATTGAAAATCTCTTGCTATAAATGCATAAATATTCCCCTGTAATAATAAAATCTTCCACTTATGAATAAAATTTCTTTACTTTCACCCCTTTTTAGATACTCATTGCATGAGTCAAAGTATCTTTAAGTTCATTAACAAAGATGAAAGCGGAGATACTGTATAACAGTAAAATAGGAATGAAATTTTCCAGGAGTATGAAATATAAGATCTGATCCTTTCGCCTTTAAAAAAAAAAAACAAAAAAACATTTTGGTGGCAAAGAATCAGCTGTGAACAGACTGAACCTGTGGTTTTCTGCACCAGTCTTGTGGCCTATCATAAGGCTTTGCTGATTATTCACAGTCCTTCAATGAGCCACAAACTTTTGGGCTCAAACCAGTCTATTGCTATGGTTACCAGACACATGAAGGAACTGTTTCCTGTCCAACTCATTGTTTACGATTTATTTATCATTAAAGATAGCACCATTATCAAATCAACAGAGAAATGCATGACCTGATTTAGTACAAGCACAAAAAACATCTGACCTGTGCAATCATCTCTTTACATGAATACATGTATATTTGATAAAAATTATTATTAAATATTGTAATATGTGATATTTTTCTTTCACATTTTCTGATGAAAATTCAATACTTCACCTATGTAAAAGTGTGCCCTACAGCTTCACATAAAAACAATACCTCCATATACTGGATAGGCAAAATGCTGCTTCTTCTCTAGACTAATGCTCATCCATATATTGGATGCCTCCTAAGAAATGAGCATTTAATTTAATGGGAATTCAATTACAGGAAATGAAGGAACTCATGCTGTAGTTTTTGACAAATATAAAACACTTAAGACATGGTTGAGTGAGCTAAGACCACCAATGCTGGACTGGACAACATGGCTACATCATGGATGCCAGTATCAGGAGTCACACAAATGTGAATGGATCCGGCGAAATCGGGCATAAGGTGAAAGACCAAATTCTTGAGACACCCCCCCCCCCCCCTCCGACCCCCAAGGACAAAAATTTTCTATGGAAATTGAGATTTGTTATAAATCATATCAAAGATTAGAAATTTTTCTGCATTCAGTTAATGTATTTTGCTTGAAATCGTCTCAGAAATATTTTGATTTTTTAAAGAGATACAAAAATTTCACCTTTGGCACAAATTTGTTGGTCAGATTCATTGACAGATTTTCACAAGTGAACCCTTGTGAACATCAGAAGGCCCATTGCATGAACACTCCCATTTCCGTATGGTGCAACATCCACTGAATACTGCAATCATTGATGGATAAAATGATATAATAAATTTCTACATTACAACATCAGGGATGTAAAAAGCCTGCGACAGACTGGAAGGAAATTGTGGGCCCTACTCAGATGCCACCAAGAACATTTTAAACTAATACAGATGTTTCCATAGCATACTTCATCCCAAGCTATTTGAATTGGAAGTGAAAGGCAACAGATGAAGAAATATCCTACACAGAAAGATCACAGTGCGACTTAGTATTCAGTTTGCCGGATTAGGTTAAAACTGCTGACCAATTTGAGGATGGCAGTAAGTATTACTGATGGGTGACATTAGTCTTTGGGTTCATGATCGCCAGTCGCTTGGGACGGAAAAGACAGAAAAAGATGGAAGATTTACATCCTGGCAACATTACCTGCACAACAAATTCTCTTAACTCCTAGAATGGGCTAGGCGAAGGAAAGTTCCCCATTCTAAGTCATTGAGTGATGGGTGCTTGACTGTACTCCCATCATTATCTAGCAGAGATTTCTTCAATTTCCAGGGTACATCATGCAAGGTAGAGGCTTATTTGTCTTCACAAATTCACCTTGGAAATTTCATTTATTTTGCACAATGTTAGTATTGCTGTATAGTTTTAATTTTTGACGGATCACTACCAGCCTGTGTATTTGCCAAAAAAAAAAAGGTTTCTCACTTGCAAGCACAGAGAAAGAGGCTGAAAAAAAAATTAGACGACAGGTGCCAGCTTTATGATAATTTTTATTTCACATAATTATTTTGGACACAAGTCATGATATTATGGAATTTTATGTTATGCGAGATAGAATCTAAGTTCACAATGGAAGAAGACAGAGAATGTTATAATGGGGCTCCTCTGGCATCTGCCACTCCTTTGGGCACATTGATCTCGAGGCCATCCATATCTTTTGTCACAATGACCTGGCAGCCCAAACGAGATCTGCAATGTAAGAAAACAAAGAAAATATAACAGATCCAACGTTCCCATAAGAAAATCAAAGCTCCTTTACATATAGGAGATTAAAGAATGGTTAATTTAGTTTAATCAAGACAAAATGACTTTGTTTGCCACTGATGTCTCAATATCTCACATGTCTGATCTGATACCATATTTTAACATGAGATGAATAACTGCTCTTAAATCCAAATTGGTGTAGCCAGATATTTTCACCATGATGGGACATGGGTATAGTAATGTTGTTACAAGTGACAAAGTGAACTGGCTTAGGTTATGAGCTAATGTGTAATAAAAATAAAAATAATCAAACAAAGAACACACACACTAAAATCTGGCATTAAACAGGACAGGCGACTTTATACAGTGAAAGCAATATTGTCATTTCTTTCTAAACTACGGCCAGCAAAAAACACACAATGAGATCACTGAAGTTTGTCATGACAAATCTGGTATGTACATGTTTTTCTCTGGGTGACAAAAGATGCCAAACTGGATACACTGGCTCATCTTTCTTACTGCATGTCATTCCCCTTGAAGATTAATTGTATTCCCATGTCAGGTTGTATCTCACAGGCAAATTAAACTGAATGTAAAATAACTACGGGTACTTTTTATTCTTCCATAAATTCTACAACATATTATGGGACTGAAAGAAGGTCATGGTTGCGAAGGTGAATTTTGACAGTGTTTCCCACTGTAACTTGTGAAATGACATAGGAAACCAGTGATTCTAAGTATGTTTGGAAATTACGATGGGAAGATAGCTTAGGAAAATTTCCGTCTGGATCACCCCCTTGTATTGTAGCAGATGTGATGCTGGACAAAACTTTGCAGCAATAACCTCCTGTCCGGTCTCATATTAACATCTCATCAAAAAATTCCACACTTATGTCAACATACCAACAAAATTAGAGCTATGAAGACAAGAGAAATTGGCTTTTCATACATGTATTTAGGAAACGTGACAATTTGCTTTAGTCAGAAGTACAATGTAACTTTATGCACTCACGTGTCTGTCAAGCCATATGCTAAATCCAGCATATCCAGCTCCTCATCTGTTGGCTTGTCAGGAATTTTGTCATAATCCTCTTGCTTGAAGATCAGATGGCATGTAGAGCACGCCAGGGTGCCTTCACATGCACCTGAGACAATTCAATGGAAAGCCTTGTTATTGGGCGCAATTTATTGATCTTTTTTTTTTTTTTTACATGGAAGCATATCTCAGTAGGATGTCTGTATTTGCCTCCCTCTCATCCCTGTGCTAAAGTGAAATCAACCCTTCCTAGGAATCTAAAGAAAGATGTCCATGTTTGAAACTGGGTATCATAGATCTTCATCCAAAAGCCCCATCAAGGCCATTTCATATCCTTCTCTTTCACTTTCATTGGCTTGCCTGAGCTTCTTGTCCTACATGAGGTGTGACCTTGAATGTCTTACAACTACAAGGTCAACCAGTGACATAAGTAATAATTCATAACCTGCAAATTAAATTTCTGTCCCTTACATAAAATTTTGAGAAATCACTTGTGGTAGAAAAACTGAAACCAATCATTGTTCTAGATCTCCATGCAGTCTAATGTCTCTTTTGCTATATAATGTGAATTTACAGATCATTATAAAACTGTTTTGTTGCTGCTGGTCATAAATTTAGTCTGATACATGTATTATAAAATACTTGTTTCAGATAGTAAGTGTCATTCAACTACATCGAGCAAGACACTTTTAACGTGGAAAAATAATATATCAAGTTGCCTGCTTTACGCAGAAAATTAATTTCTGTATTAACTTACATTTTAATTTAAAAATTTAGTCTGGTCTTCTGAGTTCAGAATTTTTGTATATATGTACATAATAAATATGCTGAACTGTCAATGAGAAGCAAAACTTGCTCAGTGCTCATCTTAAACCTTTAAAGAGCATTTTTGATGAAAACTACATCATTTTTTTCTTTTTCACAGGCAATCACATCATACATATACTTTAATGTTCAGGGAAAGCAGGAGGTCATTTCGAAATTTAAAAAGAGAGAAAGAAAGAATGACAAAAAAGAAACTGACATCAAATGAATTCTTCTTATAAAATATGAAATTTAAAAAAGAATTAATAAATATGCAAAATCAGGTTTCCTTCATTTGTGTGATCAGATTCTCACTTTTTTGTGACAGAATTATATCTGACAACACACTGGCTGAATCTCTCATACACAATGAAACATTTCAGCAAAATGTGCAAACAATAAACGGTAACTTTACAAATCATTTCTAGATTCAAATCAGAGTGAGTAACTTGTAAGCAAAACATCTTTTGGCTTTTTACATGGCACACACCAATCAAAAAATGTGTGATCAGCACTATCATGGGTAGCTTATATATGTCTCTCAAACTTTTTCTCTAAAAACAGAAGACAACTTTACTACTCCCTATTTTAAAGAGTATCAAAGTAGTCTTTGTTCATTAGAGAAAAAGAACATTCACAAGGGTGACAACTGATTCTTTGACAAATTTCAAATTTCAAAGGATTTCTAGTGATGTTAGACAATCACAATAAGCCAAATCAATTGCGTTATCAGACTGACATTTTAGACAAATACTACATAAAAACTAACCGAAGCCATCTATATCTACATCATTTTCAAGGATGATATCCAACAGGTTGTCCCCAACTTTTGCATTGACTTCCTGCTTCTGACCATCTCGTAACAAGAAAGTCACTTTCACTCTGAAATGAATACCAGAAATGAAACGAACAGTTAACATAAATTAAAAACAAATATCCGTAAAAGTGCTCAGTATTGACTGCCACTACTCCTCAGATGCTTCCCAAATTTCATTAAATCACAATTCTCATTGATAAGCACATGCAAAAAAAGTGAATATGCCAACTGCTAAGTTCTTCAGCATATTTTTCACGATGGCTTTCATGCAAAATTTTCGTGAACAATTTAATGAATTATGCCATGCGTAAAATGTGGTAACATTTGTCACCAGTGGATTTTCAATACTAAACAACATGCAGATAAGAAATCAATTTTTCACTGGAATCTACTTAATTGCATTGTGTGCAGGATACTTAAATGTGTTTTTTATGGTTTTATTTTGTAACAGCCTCTGCTGAATGGACCCCAATGTTGCGCAAATGGCTTTTTAATCATTCTGACAATAATGAAACACCCAAGAACAGTCAAAATCTGTATGTTTAGAAAGCTTGTGTTCAATCCAAGACGACAGCTTGAATAATAATGAATGCCTTGGATTCCTAGAAAAATTTCTTCACCATGTAAGAGTGTATTCAATCTGCTACACTCTGAAATGAATTCAATGCACTTCTCTGATCACAGATAAAGTAACAAAAAAAATGAGGGGCTTAATAACTGTTGTTTTTTTCCCCTGCTTGTGGGATACCTTTGAGGAAGGGTAAACATGTTATGCATTGTCTGGGTTTGTGAACTGCACTATGTTTAACAGCTCAGTTTGTAGCCTTTGTTGCCAGACATAATAGGTTAACCTGACTCATGATGCAATACACATAGCTGCCAAGTTTTGACAGTCAAATAAGGAACAAAGCTGGTGGGGTCCAGGGGCTGCCGAAGTCCTGGCGGGGTACAGGGGCAGCACCCTTGTTGGAGGGTAAAGGGGGGGGGGGGGCAACGCCCCCTTTCCGAAAACAATTTTAAGCCAATTTTGAGCTGAAAAATGAGCTCTCCTGGACAGAAATTTTACAAATTAAAGCATTATAAAGTGTTTAAAAATCACCTTATTCCAATCAATGATTCTTCCTTTTTAACTTGCTAAGCCTCGAGTACTTTGGCCCTATCCTAACTTTCGACGCGTAAGAGCTTTTTTTACAGATTTTTTTACAAAAGGGGCAAAGTTTTTTTATCTTTTAGGCCAAATGTCAAAATACGGATTTTTTGGACCAAAAACCGATAAACGAACTCAAGGCCCGAAATACGGACTTGTTCCGTAAAAAACGGGACGCTTGGCAGCTATGAATACAGCTTTGGTGAACTAACCAACAATTTAAATTGAACTTGAAATCGGGTGATGATCTGAGTTCTTTATCATCGAAGTTTCAAATGGACAGCTATACTCTGCCACTTGTAACTTCCCAATAAAACAAACAGGTTTGATCTAAAAGCCTAGCTTGCATGACCAATTGCAAATTGAGTCTACATATTAATACTATAACACTCATTTTTCATGCTTCAAATTGAATGATGTGCTTTCAAACCAAGCGGTTGACCTGGTACAGTTTGTAACAAATGACTTTATACTTTTATCGTGTCAAGTCACTTGTCAGGCATATGAAGCAGCAAGCAGTGAGCAAGTGGTGGCAGTCAAAACTCAAACAAGACAATAATCTGAACTTTCTACCTTCTAATTCCACATCATTATCAATGGCAACTGTTAACAATGAGTCCCCAACTTGAGCCTGAGTTTCTATTCTGTCACCATCCCGATCAATAAATATTACAGTGACGCTGAAAAATATAATAAAAATGAGAAAAAAAAACCTCAAGAACAAAATACAATTTATTTATTATGCTCCAAAACAAAAGAATGTTGTTTCTGAGCAACAGTAAACTATGGTGTCCATAAAACTAACGCTTTCAGTAACAAGTAACGAGCAGAAACTGACCATACACTGCAGTATTTCAAAGGGAGATTAAGGTTTTCCAAGCATGACTTTTTCATGGATAAATTAGATCAGCAAACCATACTTTATAAAATAACTCATAAAGTTCACTGGTCTACAGTTGAAAATGATTTCGGACAACAATTTTTAAAGTGCATATATTGGCAGCTATAAAAAAAAATTGGGAAATGTATTCTGAGTCTGGCGTTAAACTTCTAGGGAATCGTTCTGTTGTTAATGATCCAAAAAAATGAATACAGATGAATCTTTTTTTTTATTGTCGGAAGTGAATATCAGTCAAAACACTATCAGTATTTTGTGCTTTTATGCATCTCTTTCATCCAAAATATCAAGAATTGACCGTAACTGGCTGTTTTCCTGCATGAAACAAAACCTAGATTTAATGGCTTGTGCCTTCAGTGCCCGTACAACTCTAAGTGTAGGGATCAAAAGGCTTTTCAGCTGTTGTTTTTTTCATTACTATTTGCAGTGCACAATACTCCTAAATTCACACCAGTTTTCAAAAGATGCCAGAGGGGCGATCCCTTAACTGAAATATAATCTCTCTGTCAATGAGAACCTTGGGCCACTTAAATTTTGATCTTCAAAATCTGGGCCTGGGTCAACCACTTAAACTGCCCAAGATAGCCAGCAACAAAGGACACATGGCAAAGTAAAGTGGCATAACCAATAAAAGACTGTATAAAGGAAAAGTTCTTATTAACAGGCATAACTCAAAGATGTAAAGAGAAAAAAGGATATACTGTGGATGTGGGACTCGAAACTGTATTATAGTGTGAGGGCAAGGAAGCTCAATACTGCCCCCTCCCCTTCACAACCAACATGAAATGGACTTGGAATTAAAATTAATAAGTGTCAGGCCTTTACACGACACACTTGGACCATCCATAAAATACGTAAGCTTGAAGAATAGTGATAGGAAGGGAGGGGTGCGTTTGGCCCTGGAACAGAAAAAAGCAAACTTGGGGGAAGCATAAATTTATACAGTATCATTTCCGCCTTTAAGTTATATAAAATGTGACCAAGAAAAAAAAAAGAAAAAAAGTTGTCAGACAATAAACCATAGCTACCAGAAAAAAACAAAGCAAAAAAACAAACCAATCTGTTCCTTCTGATGAGACAGAAAAACCAAGTTTCCAAACATCAAGGCCTTATCTTGGACATATACCACTGTACGGGGAGGGGTCTGGAGTCAAGGTATGGAAAAAACATATGGGGAAGGCAGGGGTAAAAAATCACCAAACCAAGCACACCTACTTTGTGGATGCATCCCTAGCCCTGAGGTGAGGAAATTACAACAGAATAAATATCTTATGTCAAGAGAGAGGATGAAAATATAAACTGCAGAGGTGCAAGAAGGTCAGCCCAGATTTATACAGTTATTATCTCACCACACTACGAATGACTATTAAATGAATGGAATTACACCTGTTCATGATGCCGCCTGATTTGATGAAACTCTTTATGACCGATGTAGTAACTGGGAATGAATGCTGACAAGACTCAGGATTCTGGGAAACAATACTATGCATCAATAATGATCCAGGAATGTCATGATTAAGAATCCAATTTTTTCAACGACAACAGCGCTCACTTTTCAATTCATTATGATAAACATGAAACTAAAGTACACCGCCAAGCAAAGATTTCATTATAACAAAATTGTAATCTACTTTAACCTGGGTAAGGCACTCTTTTCTGCCCCATTGAAACATCAGCTAGCTAACACTAACAGAGCATTTCGCAGTCTTTGAACCAACTGATCGAGATTTGCCTATCATCGGCGTCCCTTCCACACAGTAACCACCCCACCCTAGCTCACCCCTACTATCTCAGTATTTAAAAGAGGGGTAAAAGCCGCAGCATAATAGATATAAACAGCTGCAAAAGTTACAAAACTGGAAAATTACTTACGTTTGCTTCTGGGGTTTTGGTACGGATGAGCAAAACCTGTTTTCCCTCATGACCGTGCTGCAGGCTTTAAGTTTTGACCAGGACTGAGATGTAAAAATTGCTGATTTTGGGCCCCGTCGCACCAAGTTGGGTAACAGCAGGGAAGATGCTAATTTTATGGCAGCCATAGGAATACTCGGTCGTAATGTCACTCTGTCTCTGATTGTAGTTTCTTGAGCAGAAGGAACACTGATGGCAAGTGCTGCAAAACTTATCACTTGGTCCACAAATCTTATAAACTCATGTATGGGATCAAAACCTGAGCACTGATGAACCCCTGCAAACATATAAAAACTGAATGTTACATTACTGCCACTGGAACATACACTTACAATATATTAGTGTTAAGTGACAACAAGCGTGAAAAAAACTTCAGTTAAAACAAACGAAGATACAGGCTAAATGTGAACAAACGACAAGCTGAGAACATTAAATGTTCACAAAGGAAGTGTAAATAATTTCGAAAATTTTACACCGACATGGAATAAATGGAATGCAAATAGCATTTTCTCATACTTGCTCTTGAATGTGATTAAATTTTGGCTCAGTGAGACTGGATGTAGATGAATACATAATTCTATAGTATCCACCGATTCAAATTCCCTTTCTCATGGCCATTTGTGTCAGGACATCATTTATCTACAGTGGAGTCCACTTAATTCTAACTGGCAAATTGGAATTTCTATTAAATCAAAATAATCTCAAAATCTTTTCTTTTCTCCATCTTCAACAAAACTTTCTGGATAATTCGAACTTGAACCGCTGAATTTCTGAGTGACAATTTGAAGTAATCAAGCTCCCTGACTCCCAATGTAACTTTGAATTTCCTGCTCGCTGAAAACCCCAGCACCCATGAACAAGTCCCACTGAACAACTCTAAGTAGCAGCAATCCAGAGGAATAAGGGATGGGGTAGGAATATCACTTATGATGCAGGCTGCAGTAGGGTGAGAGACATGAAGAGGACAACTTGGGCCATAAGAACAGGGCATCCTTGCACACTGAGGTGATTGTTATTTCACACTGACAACAAGGTCAGCCAACAGGTGGGATAACACATGAGATAGCAGGCCTACAGTTTTGCATTCTGACTATCCTACAATTTCATCTCTTGGTCTTGAGCCACCCACTTTTCTCCCGTTCAACAATGCTTTAAAGTCATCATCATCATCATTGCCTTTCTCACCCTGGATCAGGGTATAGGCCACCAACAAACACTTTCCATCCCTCTCTATCATGGGCCAGCCTCTTTACATTATTCCAAGTCTTTCCGCTTCGTTGCACATCATTTTCTCTGGCTCTTCTCCACGTTCCGCGCGGCCTTCCTCTTGATCTCTTGCCCTGGGGATTCCAATCCAATACCTTCTTCGTGATGCTGTTTCCTGGCCTCCTGAGAGTGTGGCCGATCCATCTCCATCGCCTCCTACCAATTTCCTCTCTGACTGGGCTCTGTCTTGTTCTTTTCCATACAATTTCATTGCTGACCTTGTCTGTCCATCTGATCTTAAGTAGCTTCCTCAAACATCTGTTGATGAAAACTTGGATTCTCTTTATGCAGGCCTGAGACGCATTCCAAGTCTCACATCCATACAACAGGACTGACTTCACGTTCGAGTTGAATATCCTCAGCTTTGTTTTTAGAGATATATCCTTGGTTCTCCAAATCTTGCTTAAGGACGTGAAAGCTGCCTGTGCCTTTCCAATTCGTGCTTTGACTTCTGCCTCTGTTCCTCCCTTATTGTCAATGATACTACCAAGATAGCAGAAGGACTCTACATCTTCCAGTGGTTGATCTCCTACTCTGACTTGTGCGCTTGGGGGTGCAACAATTTTTAGGACCTTCGACTTCGCAGGATGTATCCTCAATCCAATAGATTCTGAAATTTTGTTTAGAGCTGTAGTCTTTGCTTGCATCTGGTCGTGTGTGTGTGACAATAGTGCCAAGTCATCTGCAAAATCTAGATCGTCCAGCTGTGTCCATGGGGTCCATTGTATGCCATTTCTTCCTCCACTGGTGGTTTCTTTCATAAGCCAATCAATCACCAGGACAAACAGAAATGGGGACAGCAAACAACCCTGCCTAACACCAGTCTTGATATCAAAGCTGTCAGTAAGCTCGCCATCGTGTACGACTCTGCAACTTGTCCCGTCGTACATGCTCTTGATAAGGTTCACCATCTTCTCTGGGATTCCATAATGTCTCAATATTCTCCACAGTGTTTCTCTATCGATGCTATCAAAGGCCTTCTCGTAGTCAAGGAAGTTCACTATCAGTTGGGAGTTCCACTCTAGCGACTGCTCTACTATGATTCTCAGCGTGGCGATCTGGTCGGTGGTTGATCGATTACTCCTGAAACCAGCTTGCTCCTCGCGAAGTTTTGGGTCTGTTGCATTCATGCTTTAAAGTGCTGGATAAAATCTAATACACAAGATATTGAAATTTCAGACAATGTACTTTCAATTTTAATTAAATTAATGACAGAAAGATTGAAAGCATTACATTAACACCACTCATTACTTACAGGCTGCCTGTAAAGTAAAATATGTGGCTGTAGAAAAAAAAAAGGGGACTATTGGTATTACTGAAAAAATTTTCACTGGCAACATGTTGCAGTCAGCTTTTACAGAACCTGATTTAATATTATGCACATGTGTCCTTCAAATTTGCTGAAATGAATGAAAGAAGATTAATGAGCTTGATATCATTTAAGTCATTATGTTTACATCTAATCTAAATAATTTCTGCACAATTTTTTATTTTTTCATAGGCATTGTAGGGACAATGGACAAGAACTGATAGACTTTGCCAGATGCTGTAACAAAGCAGGCAATTTTCAGTGGCCGAATGATGGCGACATACAAGCAGTGGAGAGACATTTTCTCATTGAAACAGATGTTGACATTTTTACTATATATATAACAGAGTGTTTTTCTGCATTTAGTATGTTGCTGGGTGTAAAATAAGTGATGTGAGAATCAGTGATATATAGTACATATTTATTAATTTATATCATAATTTACAAAGTATGGGAACAATCACAATTTTGACCACATATTTAAATTCCTCATATGATTTGACATTATTGTAGCAATGCTGCAAATTGATATTTCTCCGTGCATTAATAAGTCTTTGGCAGTAAAATTAGTGATACTTTAAGGAATCGGTGTTACATAATTTTTCATAATTTATGCACAGAATTCAAAAAGTGAAATGCCCACACCATTTTCCTATATTATATTGTAGCTATAATGTCTAAGAAGTTGTATAAGTGTTAGACATGGATATGCTTGAAAAAACCGATCCAGGAGGCAGCCATAGCAGATTTAGTAGTCGTTTATTTTTTTTTAAACTCCCATAGTGGTTAATGATAATTTGCCAGGTAGGCGAGTATGCCAGAGTGGCTTCGGCAAGTTAATTGGACATTACAGTAGCAAGTTTGGTGTTTCTCTTGGCATTAATAAGATTAAGAGGTTCGCAGTAAAATAAGTGATACTGCATTAGGGATCGGTGTTGAATAATATTAATATTTCATAATGTATGTGCATAATTTAAAAAATATGGGAACAATCACAATTTTGACCTCATATTTAAGTTCGTCATATCATTTTCCATTACTATAGTTGGTGTTTCTCCTTGCATTAATAGGTCATTGGCAGTAAAATAAGTTCTATGAGGAATCAATGTTGCATAATATTCCATACTTCAGGCAGATAACTTAAAAAATACAGGCCTTATAACACTTTCGACCTTCAATTTGTAATTTTCACACCATTTTCCATATATGCGGCAGGTTTGGTGTTCCTCCTTGCCTATGTAGCCTCCCGGCTAGAGAATATTATAAATTTCTATCACAAATTTGTCCATCTGCTTTGTCTTACCTGGTAATTACTATATAATGGTCTATCCAGTTTTTCAGGATTTTGCGTTATTTTGGGACCTTCACAAGCACGTAACTTTTTTATTTAAGAAGCGATTTTGATGATTTTTAGCGCCTCGCAGGCAGCTCCATTCTGCTCTGTGGTTGACATGAGATTGTGTGCATATTATATACAATTAGAATGTGGGAGTGAATGCGTTTGTAAAGTAGTAAATAAGTTCTGTAAAGCGCTTAGAGCCTGTGGAACAGGGTTAAGCGCTATATAAATGCCATTTATTATTATTATTATTATTATTTAAAAAGCATTATGCTCTAAACTGAATGAGCTATGTGAATATATTAAAAATTATGCTGTGACATAGATCTGTGATTTGTGTCTGCTCTTGCTATGTTCTGAGTGTAAAATCGCAGAGCCCCCCTATTTACTATAGAAATATCCATCTAGAGCCCAGAGGTCTAAAAACTCGCCAGGGGCGCACTGTCCTTCTGTGACCCCCCGCACACAGATGCTCCAAAAGTCATGTCCTTGTAGTATCATCATAATGTAACTCAAATGGAATTCCTCCCTCATTTCGATCACATTTACCATGCAGAAGTCTATAACGGCAGTGCTTAAAATGATAATGTCCTGGGGCGATAAAAGTATTCAAAGTCACAAAGATTTAAGATAAAAAAAAAAGCACAGGAGTCACTTGGATAAGTGAATGAAGTACCTTAGACCGAACACAGAAATTGCATATTTGCAAGGCATAAACTTGAGCCTGAAAGTTAAACTAAACACTGGCATGTTGGCACATCAAAACGCCACATAATGTGAAAATTATTAAGACATGCATGATTTTATGAAAAATTTTAATTAGAGGACCATTTTTGTTAAAATTATATAGAACTTTGTGTGACTTATATAATATACCTTTAGCACTTGGTCACTTGGATTTTCAATTAATTAATGTCAACACTTTTTAAGACTTTTCGCAGGAAATGCTGAACAGGCCAAATGGAAAAGAACAGTCTCATTGACGTATTTAGACCTAAACACTGTCTGGTAGAATAGGGCCTGTAACTTATAAGGAAGCGAATGAACAAATGGCATTCAGCTGGCCAAACCAAAATGTAAAGTCTAGATCTCAGTCTTATTACGAAACACTGGCTGTTACGTGACTTTTTTTAAACACATTCATCATTTGGATCTCTAAGTTCTAACGATGTCAAATGTCACGCCCAGCTCTATCAAAAGTTGTTCCACGTCGACAACTTTTGGTATCAACAAATGAAATTAATTAGGAGCCTTCTTTTAGAAAAAGAAGCCTCATTAATTAGAAAAACAATGTCGTACCTTTAGGGCAACGGTGGGTCGTGCAAATGTCCTTCTTTCGCCTACTCGTTTTCTCTCACACATCGGAGTCACAAACGAAACACCGTAGAGAAAATAGGTGAAAGGTCACCAGATATTTTCTCTGATGCCAGATTTCATCAAGGCAGTAGTTTATTCGTTTTTTTGTTTTTTTTAAGCAATAATTCAATAAAATAATTATTTGAAGGCGAGTTACACAGAAGGGTTAGGTTTCTTTTTATAATCGACGTATTCGCACGCTATTACTCTATGTTATTGTCGGGTCAATCAGACCAAAATCTGAAATTTCACAACATCATGACATTATTATTTTAGTGTCTTGTCCAAATATGTCGCTATCTTCATTATACTTTAAAGTTTAGTGTTACCAATACTCTCCCGTAGGACAACGATCTTAATTACCCTTACCATTATCAAATGCATATTTGTGATATTTCACGATGATTGATTTCTTTTTCCCAAAAATATTTATCTGTCCCCTAGTCTGCAAAGGAAAAGGGGGGGGGGTAAGCACTCACTATATCACCACAATATCTCTCTGAAACTACATTATTTCTGCGTGGTCCATGCTTCGACAACATAATGAAATGATATTACAATTGAAATAATAATCGATTCTGTGATCAACAACAACAACAAACAGACATGCTGTTATGAACTTGTTTACATGGTGTGGGAGAAGAGATGCTTGTAGGTGCAGTATGAGGTATCCCAATAGGGCCCAGAATGCCATGTGACCATTGAAAAGCCAACATGGCATAAAAAAATATAGATCGCAATAAATTTACAGTTTCGCACATCAAAAAACAGAAATATTACTGCAATAAAATAACATTGGCCGCGATTTACTCTATGTTTGATATTAAAAATATTCTGTCTGATCATTCTACCGAATAAAATAAAACGGTCATATAACACTTAAATGGTTTCTAAGGTTTTACTAAATTATATCTACAAATATATTTTCAAAAATAACACTGAAGGGTAACTGTGAATGTTTTATTTTATTATTACACTGTAAGAATCTACTGACTGAACATTCAGCACAATTTTTGTCCACGTAATAAAAAAGTGCAAAAATATTCATAACACAGCAACACTCAAAATCGTGAGAAAAAAAAAGCACTAAAATAAGGCATTAGAGTCTACTTTTTTTTCTTCATCAAGAACTTAATTATGTTCATTTTGGTACTAATCACCATAAGCAGAGATTAAATATTTTGCGATGGAAAAATTATGAGGTTATTTTTGCACTTAACTAAACATAATAGTTTTCAAAACTTTGTATTAAATTATTTGGTTATTGGCTTAACCTTAAAGACCATTATTTACTGCGTTGCTATTTAATGGCGTGGTTGCTAGGCGAGCTTCGACGTAAATATTTAACGTTCTGTAGGCTGTCCTTCTTACAGCACCAAGTTTGTAGAGGATTGGTGGCATAAAACTGAGGCCAGATCAGTCCGAATTTGTACAAAATGACAACAGTTCTTCCCCAGAAACCCGAAGGAACATATACCTTCGCAAGTCAGCCTCGCGCTGTTGCTCAGAGGAAAAAGTACAGAGAACCCATCGCACAAAATCCGTGAGTTAACTTCGTGTCTCGATTGTGGTTGATTTATTATCATCGTCCGTCATATACAGATATAGATCTACCACTTGCGGTCATCAAAAGTTATTGTTTAGCCATAGGTCAGAAGTTACAACACAACGTCAACCACAGATCCAAGATGCCCATATGTGCGTTGTATGCAAACTCAGTAAAATCAATGCACTTTGCTAAAAATCAAGTCAAGATCTCAGCTAGATCTAGATCTAGATCTAGACTCTATATTATTCAAATTAATAGTTCAGCATGTCAGTTACAACGGCCTATGCAGACATACTGTTGCCTTGCCGGTGATTTTATTCCATTAGAAATTTTACATGGTCAAAATGTCTTTTTTTTTTTTTTAATGAATAAATGAGAAAGCCAATAAAACAGTCGTTATAATAGCTTGGAAAATTTCCTTGGAAGTTGCAGGCTACTACCATGGGCATATAAAATTCTGGATTTCAGGATGGTTGGTGTTAAATGTGAATGACACAAAGGGTATGGTTGACCTGGCTAAACTGTGATAATCAACATGGAGGAGCACTGAAAACGTTTTTGAAAATTCAGATGTGGAACTTGTTTACATATCAATCATAGAGCAGCCAGCAGCATTTTTGAAAGCATTGTGATTTCTGTGCAGCATGCATGCATTATTCCTTTTCTTTTCGCACGTAACTTTGCATTCTCCCAGTATCTCTTCCATTTTCATGATCTTGTCTACAAATTTTAGCTAAATGATAGCCAGATTTTCAACAATCCAGTTAAGTCTATGACTTCAGTGAAAAAGTGAGAAAGTAGTTTGAAATTACATAACCCTGCCATGGATAATTCGTCATCCTGTGGTAGGCCATAATAGCCTACTTTACATTATTTTGAGGACAGGCGTCACTGTGTTTGTGGGTAAGTATTTTACATTGTTACTCTAATTATGTTCATGTTTGAGAACTTAATCTTTGAACCATTGAAGGTTTATTTACAGTTGATGAAATTTATCTCAGCATAAGAGTAATCAGCAAAAGCATCTGCATATTTTTATGAAAATGGATTTAAAGGGCAGGGCTACAGGAATGTGATCTTGAAAAGTAAAACCAATAAGCAGATAAAGTGAATATAACAAGCTATCAGAGAAGCTCCACATGCTCAGAGATTTTAATTGGTCTGAAACACAGGGAAGTAAAGAAAGTGAAAATCAAATAATATTTGAAAAATGTATTGAAAATTTAACAGTGGAACAGTCCATTGTGAGAGGCAGAGCCATAAGAATGTCATTGTAAAAAAAATATGCATTAAGTTAAGAGTATCTTTTGGCAAATGAAATGGAAGAAAATTACTCTTATAAACAACAGCAGTATGTATAAGAATTTCAACATGGTGACCATGTAGGAAATAAATTTCATCATGATTCTATATGATCACATTCATACAAAGGCCAGCTTTGCTTTGAAATGGTGACGTCATCAAGAACTTGCTTTTAAAATATATTGTAACTAGTTATGAGAACTATATAGTAACTGATAGGAATTCTATTCACAGTTATTGCATGGTGATACTGTGCTCTATATGTTATGAGTTTCTTCACTTCATATTAAATTTGAATGGCAGACCCTTTCCTGTTCAATTCCTGAACAACTTTCAACAAGGGAACTTAAATTTTGTTCATATTATTTATTATGGGTGCCAGTGTTTTCACAGGAAAATTCCTGCGTTCTTTTTTTAATTGTGTGATTATTATTTCTTAATTTCGTTTTTTTTTTAGTTTTAAACCTATGAATAAATCTGAAGGCCATGGTAGCCTAGTATCTGCATTAATTGATGGCATACTCAACTTTGGGTTCTCTTCGTCTGGGTTCTCTTCCTCATTACACTAATTGGTTTCAAGGAGATATCAGCAGGTTAAACAAAACAATTTTTTTCCCTTTTTGCCTGAGCTTAGCACATTTCATAAAATAGGTGTGGGTTGGCATTACTTTTTTATGCCGGTTACTGGCTTTGTATGGAATACAAAACAATGTTCAGCAAAAATGAAGATTTACAAAGTTTTACTGTTCTGAGATGCTAGATCAAAATTTGTCACAAGTTGTATAAATTTCATTCATTAAAACATTACTTTGTAATTGTCACAGCTCCTTACAATTTTAACTGACAAAATTTTCAATTTAATATTTCTGTCCTGTTTCAGAGATGGACCAGTTCAGTATGGCAACATCATGTACGACAAGAGAGTGGTGCGAGGTAACACCTATGCGCAGCACACATTGCCAGCAGTGAGTATCATTCCATAAAGTTTTCTTGGCATCACTGCAGAATTTAAATATAACTGGGCATACATATATATATCCAAATTCTGTTTTTAACATACTATGATGGAGCCGGACGACCAGTATGTTAAGCACGCAAAATTTCATGACTGTATGACCAAAAATTATGAAACTGTGTGTAGTGCTACAATTTCTGACAGTAATTTATATGGACTTGCCCACTTTGGATGTGGTCTTATATAATTTATGTTTGTTTACATTTTTTTTGCCTTTGTTTTGTTTGGAAGCTGCAAAATATGAGATGCGTTTTCATCAAGTGTAATCAAAAATTATGATAGGAAATTTCCTTCTTTGCCTCTCTTGTCACATTGGAAATTAACTTTATACAAATTATCATATCTGTGTTCTTGGAGCCAACGGGCCAATAAGTATGAGTAATGACTGAAGACATATGGGCTATTTTTAGTTTGACGTTCACATTAGCCGCAATTCTTACTGCCAGCCTGGATCCACATTCACCAATCAATGCATCAAACTGTCAGTTTCATTTCTTATGTATTTGGCTGTACATTTATTGCCAATGCCATTTATTATAACATTCTTTACTCTTACAGACGGCCCAACCAGACCCAATTGAAATCCAGCGCCAGCAAGAAAACAGACGTCGGGCTATTGCCAGGAAACGAGCAAAAGAACAGCTCCGCCCACGTTCCCCAGACCCTGTTGAGGGACGCAAGCACATTGATGTTCAGACAGAATTATATCTAGAGGAATTGAGTGACCGTGTGGAAGAGGCAGATCAAGAATGTCAGACAGATGCATTCCTGGATCGCCCACCGTCCCCGTTGTTCATTCCTGCTAAAACAGGCATTGATGTTGCCACTCAGATCTATGAAGGAGATGTAAGAAAATATTTGACATTTGAAATTTATGTTTCAATTGCGTTAGGGTAAAAACAATAATGGCAGGCTCTTTGGTTGTAGAGATGTATGAAATGTTAAAAGACAAGAAATTACATTGTTATATAAATATTTAACTCTTTATAAATTTACATTGCCAAAGCAAACATAACAGAGATGTTGATAATAATCACGGAGTGGCTGTGATAAGTACTTATAATGATATAAAACAATTTGCCTCATACATACAATTTCACCAACCCTGGATAAATACTTTAACGAAAAGATTAGTTCGGAAAAAATGTAAATGGTTCAAAAAAATGAAACAGTGCAACTCCGAACGAGTGAAAAACAAATATCTAGAAATTAAAAGATTGACACAGAAAGAATGCCGGAAAGCTCATAATAATTATATCCATGAGATGATAAGTGATTCATCTGATAACAGTAAAAAAACTTTGGAGATATGTGAAAAGTAAAAATAAAGAAAACTTAGGAGTAGCCGCACTGAACGATGAGAGAGGGCACCCACAGCAAGATGCCCAAAAAAGAGCCAATATCTTAAATACTCAATTTTGTAAGGTCTTTTCCGACCCAGGGGGAGTCTTCTCGGGAGAGCTGAGTGATGCCAAACTGCCGGATATGGATGAAATATTTGTCACAGAAAATGGAGTACTGAAACTTTTGGAAAACCTTAACGAAAATAAAGCTACAGGGCCTGATGGAATTCCCGCCAAATTACTGAAACTCTGTGCCAAGGAAATTGCCCCTGTTTACACTTTGTTATTTAGAGCTTCAATTGAACAAGGAAAAATACCGGAAGACTGGAAAAAAGCAAATGTAGTACCCATTTTTAAGAAAGGAAATAGAGCTAGTCCTGAAAATTATAGACCAGTCTCCCTGACATCAATATCTTGTAAACTTTTAGAGCATATCTTGCATACCAGCATCATGAAGCATCTCGAGAAACACTCAGTTTTAACACATGTACAGCATGGTTTTAGAAAACACAGGTCGTGTGAGTCCCAGCTGGTCACAACTTGCAATGATTTTGTTAATAACTTGAATAACAACAGGCAGACTGATACCATCTTATTAGATTTCAGTAAAGCCTTCGATAAAGTGCACCATGCTAGTCTCTTGACTAAACTAAACCATTATGGAGTTAGAAACAGTACTTTGAAGTGGATTAAGTCTTTCTTAGAAAATAGAACACAGATAGTCGTCGTTGATGGAAAGTCATCCAATCCTGCAGCTGTTCTCTCGGGAGTACCCCAGGGTACTGTAATGGGCCCCTTACTATTCCTAGTTTATATTAACGATATGCCAAGTAAGATCTCTCCAGGCACTAAATTACGACTGTTTGCTGATGATAGCCTCCTCTATAGAACAATAAACTCAAAAGAAGATACGGAAATTTTACAGAAAGATCTAGACAGTCTACAAAAATGGGAGAGGGACTGGCGTATGGAATTCCACCCCAATAAATGCCAAGTCCTGAGAATTTCAAATAAAAAACACAACATCACCTCAGACTACTTTATACACGACGAAAAATTGAGCGAAACACATGAGGCTAAATATTTGGGAGTTACATTGGACAGAAAACTTACATGGAACCAACACATTAATAACACATGTAACAAAGCAAACGGTATACTAGCATTTCTAAAAAGGAACATCTCTAACTGCGATAGGAAAGTAAAAGAAAAATGCTATAACACCTTTGTGAGGCCCTCCCTAGAGTATGGCTGCAGTGTCTGGGACCCCCACTGTCGAATAAACATAGACCAACTGGAAAGGGTCCAGAGGAGAGCTGCCCGCTTTGTGACAAATGACTATACTAGAAGTAGTAGTGTAAATAAAATGATGAGAGACCTCGAGTGGACACCATTAGAAGAGAGGAGAGCAAAAAACAAAGTAAAAATATTTTATAAAGGCAGGGAAGGAAATATCCATATCCCACTGAACCACCTCACCATTAATACCAGAGGCAACAGAAGGAATAATATAAAATATAACATCCCAAGCTCACGGGTTAACAGCCATCTTTATTCTTTTTACCCTAATGTCATCAGGATGTGGAACAACCTCCCGGCAGAAGTCCAAACACTATCGTCTGCAACGACTTTCGACAATGAATTTAAGAACATTATTATCCGTTGCAGCTACCATTGTAACTAAAGTGCGGGTTGTATTTCTGTGCACAATCTGGAAACCAAGAGATATTTATACCAGAGTTATATATACAAAAGACTTTATACAACTAATATATTTTTAAATGGTCTTAACATCTATGTAAGGTTTTACCCTGCTTTTAGCCTCAGAGGAGCGACGTTGAGTCGCATATATAGTAGTGCAGTTGGGGAGTCGTCTTCTAGACGGACCAACTATAGAAGAAGAAGAAAGAAGAAGAAGAATTTCTTGGTTGTTTTTCCAGAGAAAAGCAGAGCTTCTTTGTCCATTTAGTTATAACTTTAGTGTATGAAGATCATTATGTCTAATGGAGAAATATGCTTTTTTTTTTTTTTCAGTAAAATAAGTCTGTTGTGCCAGTGCACTAAATATGGCGGCATACATTTCTTAACAATAACATACTTGCCAAATCATGATGCTATGATCATCTTGTATCATTGTGCTGCTAAGAAGAATTGTTGTTTAGTGATCTCTGAATGCACTAGCGGTAACAGGTATGTTAACAAAGTTAGTTTTTTTGGTCTTATTAATGTGAGCTTCATGTTTGAATTGCAGCTATTTGACTTTGACATTGAAGTCAAACCCATCCTTGAAGTTTTGGTAGGCAAGACAGTGGAGCAGTCACTCCTGGAAGTGATGGAAGAAGAAGAGCTGGCTAATCTGCGACAGCAACAGCGAGCCTTCGAGGAGCTGCGTAACGCTGAGCTGGTAGAGCAACAGAGACTGGAAGAACAAGAGAGAAGACATCGTGAAGAGAAGGTAACTCTGCTTTTCTGAGACTAGATTGGTTAATACATAAATAAGTCAGTTCCTTGAAAGGTTTTGCAAATACTATGCCAGTAATCTCAGTTTAAACATTTTGTTTTAGAGCTGTATAATTCTGCAAAATGCAGATAATTATATTTAGAGATGCCAATGTTTTGCATCATGATCTCTGACAGTTCAGAGTAAAGTACGCTTTCCTCATTATTGTTGATCTCCCTTTTTCCATCTTCAGAAAGGTAGTGACATTCAATTTGTGAAACCTGCTTCTCACATATTTCTTGTATTACTGATATCAGATCTTCTGTTTTCTTACAGTTTTTTGTTTTGTTTTGGATAAGCATTCCCCCTGTATGGTAATCTTTATAAAATATATGATTTATGATTTCCGCAATGTCTGAATGGATAGTTGTCATGTGGAAATTAAATAAGTACATTTTCTTAAAATAATTAAAAATCCAAATTTTGTCCTTATAGGAGAGAAGAATGAAGCAACAACGTGAGATTCTGAGAAAAGAAAAAGAGACAGCTGAAAAGATTGCTGCCCGCGCCTTCGCTCAAAGTTACTTGGCTGATTTGGTACCATCAGTGTTTGGTACTTTGGCAGACAATGGTTACTTCTTTGACCCGGTTGAGAGAGGTAAAATATTTTATAGAAAGTGTCAGTGATGGTAAATGTAGAGAGTTTATTGAAGCAGGTTAGGAAATGGACCAAATATTATGTCCACGTAAAATGCTTTCTCAAAGATGAAAGGATGAAAAAAGAATTCATTCATTAGAGAGAAGAATGGTATTTAACTTTCTTAAGTGCATGCAGTTTTCAGTGGAAAGATATGCATCTGCTCATTTGCACATCTTTGAATATTGCAGACATTATGTATAGTATGGTAGTTAATAATCTGTGCAGATATCATAAAGATGGAAATTATATTGCCTTGATGAAGCAGTTGAAGATATTTTTTTCCAAAACAGTTTCCTGTATTATTACAAAGATGTAAAATAACTTCCATCTGATAAAGCAGTTGAAGACACTTTTATGAAGCAGTTTGTTGACAAGACTTTTGTGAACCAATCTGTATTATCCACCTTGTAAGCATTTTAACATGTGATAGCAACAGACCTGTCGTATGACACAATTTTAGTATAATAAGAAATAAAATCTTACAGCATGCATTTTAAATTCTGACACTGACGCCAGGTAGAAGTGTTTTAATTCTTGGAAAATATGAAAAACTTTACACTTCAAAGGGACATAACCAATGTTTTCAACCATTCTAATATTTTGGTCGTCTCCCCTTGTGCAGATGTTGAACAAGGTTTCCTGCCTTGGTTGATGGATCAAGTGACAGCCGAGCTGGACAGGTCAGAGCTTGGACGCTTGGTATTGGATGGTCTTTTAAGGGAAGTGGTCCACCGTCGCCTGGAAGTTTACGCTGCTCTGGATAAACAGTTGCACCCAGATGTGGTGGTGAAGGAGGAAGACATTGTTGCCAAAGCTGATGCCCTTTTTGAAGGGGATGACGTCATTACATCCACCAGTGTAAGCTGATTGTGCCTGTATTCATGCTATGTTGCTTTTTGTCTGTCTTCACCCCATCTGCATTGGTAGTTTTCATTTTCCTCTGTTTTTAGCCTTCAGTAATTACAAAACATTACTCATTTGTCCTTCTTTAACCGCCCTTTCTCCTCCCTTTATGCTGCCTTTTTACTTTTTTTTTTTGTGGGGGGTTGGAGGCTATGGGGCTCGATTGAAATTTGAAGGCAATTTGGTCTCATTCCATTGTGTGCATGACACATTGATTATTGAAGACAGTAAATATAAATTCTATTTTTCTTGCCCCTGTAAATCATATTGTCTTTGATTCATTTTATTCTTTCTTTCTGACTTTCATTCTCATTGTCATTTGTCAGTTTGTTCAAGGAAATGTATCTTTTTTTCCTTTCTGACCTCCATTCTCATGGTCGTTTGTCAGTTTGCTCAAAAAATTGTATCCTTTCTTTCTTTCTGACCCCCATTCTCATTTTCATTTGTCAGTTTGCTCAAAAAATTGTATCCTTTCTTTCTTTCTGACCCCCATTCTCATTTTCATTTGTCAGTTCGCTCAAAAAATTGTATCCTTTCTTTCTTTCTGACCCCCATTCTCATTTTCATTTGTCAGTTTGCTCAAAAAATTGTATCCTTTCTTTCTTTCTGACCCCCATTCTCATTTTCATTTGTCAGTTCGCTCAAAAAATTGTATCCTTTCTTTCTTTCTGACCCCCATTCTCATTGTCATTTGTCAGTTTGCTCAAAAAATTGTATCCTTTCTTTCTTTCTGACCCCCATTCTCATTTTCATTTGTCAGTTTATTCAAGAAATTGTTTCTTTTCTGACCTCCATCCTCATGACAATTTGTCAGTTTAATTGCTCCTGTCGGTTCTGTTGCTTTAACCAAAGTTCTTTGACTGACTGGGTGATTCATTCTCTGGCATGCCCATGCTGGGGTCCCACCCATAAAGTATGGATGTTCAGTATCGGGAATTATAATCCAACAAATAAATTCGCTGAAAAAAAAAATAAAATAAAATGAAACCAAACTGTCTTTGTACCTCATTTCCATAATTGAAAAGCCTGTATACAATCTCCAGATCCAGAACCCTACCATGTATGCTTTTCATGCTCTGAGGGTATTCCCCCCTGTAGCATCTGCAAGCTATCCCTTGCCCTCCCCCGTTTTCTTGTTACACTGGTGAGCATGTGTTCATTTCTTGTTGACGACCGCTAGAGTGTACTGTACTCCGTGACCTGACCTTCTTCTCCTAGTGAGTAGTTTTTTCCTCGCCCGCTTGTTGTCAGGTGTTTTGACTCGTTCAGTAAATATTAGTATGTTCCCGAATATTCGATAACGTTGTGGAAACGAATGTTTACCCCAGATTTGGCCTTGAGTGATGTAACCTGATGACGTATTGATGCGTGATTGGTTAGTTTGTGCGAGGGCAAAGGTAACGTTTATTTCGGGAACTTTCTGTAGGAATGTTTATATATATAGACCTGTGTGAGTGGTTGGTGGGGTGAGTAAGTGAGTTTCCTTTTGTGTGGCGTAGATATTTAGTTTCGCTGGCGTCTTCCTAGTAATTTATTGTTCACTATACAGTTATTAAACTTTAGTATTATTTAATCTATCGTCGGATCTCGTGTTTATTTATTTTACAGCTGTAATAGTTTCGTTTTCTAAAGGGTTGTAGTTAGATCAACTAACTCCCCCCTACTATAACGTGCTAGAACAACCTCAGCTGTTACATATTGGGGGCTCGTCCGGGATACGACGAGATTCGAGCGGACCAGATCAAAATTACTAGATTTATTTACATAGTTTATTGTAGGAATATCACCGACAAGCTATCTACAATATGTCGGAGGTTATTGGAAGGCTTAGCCAGGAAGCGGACGCTATGGAGCTCACTGGGCAGGAGAGACGGGACTACCTCCGTGAAGGCCTAGAAAGAGAAAGACAGCTGGAAGCTCAACGACAGGAGAAGGAGGCTGAACGACAGGCTCGGGAGAAGGAGGCTGAACGACAGGTTCGGGAGAAGGAGATGAACCACGAGTTGGAGATGGAGAAGATCCGCCAGCAACGTGGAGGCAACGACTCAGCGCAGAAGACCGACGACCACGCCAGTTCCAAGAGACCCAAGCTACCTGCATTTCAGGACAAGAAGGACGATCTGGATAGCTGGTTGCTGCGGTTTGAGAGGTTTGCCGAGACAGCTGAATGGCCCAGATCCACCTGGACGACATCACTGTCTGCCCTGCTGACCGGGAGAGCTTTGGAGTGCTTCTGCAGACTACCGATCGACGAAGCCAAGGACTACGACAAGGTCAAGGAAGCGTTGCAGAAGAGGTACAACCTGTCAGAGGACGGATACCGACTCATGTTCAGACAAGGTAAGCCTGAAGATGGAGAAGATGTTGGAATGTTTTTGACCAGGATCAAGACCTATCTAGAGAGGTGGATAAAGCTGTCGAAGACGGAGGAGACCTACGAAGGAGTGAGAGATCTGTTCGTCAGAGAGCAATTCATGGATGCCTGCCCACCAGACCTTGCAACCCATGTGAGGGAGAGGAAACCAAAGACGCTACAGGACATCGCAGATTCAGCGGAGGCGTACCTGGTAGCGAGGAACCGGACGCTCAGAGGAAGCGCCAGACTGCAGAGCCGGCCAGTGCGACAGAGGCCCAACGGAGACAGAAGCCCACAGGTCTGCCATAGGTGCCAGAGGCCGGGACACAAGGCGACGGAGTGTCGTGCAAAGTTAAACGACAAAGGTGAGTTGAAATGTTACCTTTGTGGAAAGCCAGGCCACGTTCGGAGGATGTGTCCAGCCCAGAAGGATATGGGACGAGGCAAGCCGAACAAGGCGGCAGCGGCCGTAGTGATAGCGGCGGACGAGTCGTCGAGACAGGATGCGACGACGGCTGACACCAGCATCAACGTTCAAGCGGTAATGAAGGACGGGAAGCTACAGTTAGCGGTGCCTGTTACTTGCGGAGGATGCAGTGACGGAAGGACCGTGGAGAAACTGAAGTTACCAGTGATGAAGGGCTTGATTGGAAATCGAGCGGTAGATGTCCTAAGAGATACCGGCTGTGAAGGTGTAGTGGTGCGGCGAGCACTGGTGGACGACGGACAGCTCACCGGTGGGAAGAAACTTATCGCGAGGATCGATAACTCCTTGCTAGCGGCGGAGGAAGCCGTTATCGACGTGAAGACGCCTTACCTGACGGGCAAAGTGACGGCGCTGTGTCTCCCGGAGACCATCTGCGACCTAGTAGTCGGGAATGTGGACGGAGCGAAGGACCCGTACGACCCTGATACTGAGGTGATGGTAGGAGCGGTGACCACGAGGGCCCAGGAGAAGAGGAAGGACCGGTCTACGTCGCTGAAGGTGCCGAGGGCAGAACGGCACGCGGGAGTGGATAGAGAGGAACTTATCCGACTCCAAGAAGAAGACGAAGTCATTAGGAAGTTAGAGCAGAAGAAGATCCCAACTAATAGAGGCAATAAATCTGTTCATTTTGAGAAACATGGAGGAGTACTGTACCGGATCTACAAGGACCTGAGACAGGCGACGGTTATAAGGCAAGTGGTACTACCCGAGAAACTGAGAGAGTATGTACTGAGTGTAGCCCACGACTCGATCGTCGGAGGACACCTCGGCGTGAAGAAAACCAAAGACAGAGTTATGAGCAATTTTTATTGGCCTGGAATTGAAGGTGACGTCGCGAGATACTGCCGCTCATGCGACATATGCCAGAGGACGGTGAACAAAGGAGCGACCCCAAAGGTGCACCTGCAGAGTATGCCAGTAGTGGACGTACCATTTAGGCGAGTGGCCGTGGACTTAGTAGGACCTATCGACCCCCCAAGTGAAGGTGGACATCGGTATATCCTGGTGTATATAGACTACGCTACTCGTTACCCCGAAGCCACACCCTTGAAGAAGATCGACGCAGAGACGGTAGCAGAAGCCTTAGTGAACATCTACAGCCGTTTGGGTGTGCCCGAAGAGGTCTTGTCGGACCAAGGGACCCAGTTTATGTCAGATGTCATGAAGGAGGCGAATAGACTACTGGGAATTCGACAGTCGACCACTACAGTCTACCACCCTATGTGCAACGGGTTGGTGGAGCGATTCAACGGCACGCTGAAGAAAACATTGAGACGACTGTGCGCAGAGCAACCCAAGCAGCGGCACAGATACATCAACCCGCTGCTCTTCGCATATCGTGAAGTTCCCCAAGAGTCGACCAAGTTTGCCCCATTCGAGCTGCTGTATGGGAGAACTGTGAGAGGACCGATGCACATCTTACGTCAACTATGGACCAAGGACGTAGAGGAGCCGGAAACGAAGACCAGTTACCAGTACGTCATGGAACTACGTGAGAGGCTGGAGGACACATGGAAGTTAGCGACGGAAGAACTCTCCAAGGCTCAAGGTAGACAGAAGACCTACTACGACCGGAAGGCGCGAGAGAGGAAGTTCCGCCCCGGAGATGAAGTGTTGGTGCTACTGCCGACGAACACTAACAAGCTCCTAGTCCAATGGAAGGGACCATATAAGGTAGTCTCAGTTGTCGGTGTTAACGACTATAGAGTCAAGATGGGTGCAAAAGAAAAGACCTTGCACGCCAACCTCCTCAAGAGATACATTCCAAGGACGTCAAAAGCAGCAGCAGTGGCAATGGAACCGAGACCTGTTGTGACAGAGATGTGTGGGATGGACAACAGTAGGAGAGATACCATGCCTGAACATGTCAACGCCATAAAGGACGGCGGCAGTGATAGTGCTGAGACTGTACTGGCAGAGGACGACCTGATAGACAAGAGTCAACCCGTGGAGTCAGCTAGCATGACAGTCATCGAGGACTGCGACCTGGAAGGCGACAACGGTGGAACGACGGAGGACCTTGCCGACCTAGGAAGCTGGGACCAGAAGGAAAGCTACAGAGATGTCCAGTATGGAACGCAACTGACATCGGAACAACGTCAAGAACTCTGCAATGTGGTGAAGAATTACCAGCACGTCTTCACTAATCTTCCTGGATGCTGCCAGTTGGGTGAACATCGCATCGACCTGACGACAGAAGTACCAGTTCGTCAACGACCATACCCGGTGCCCTACGCTATGCGCGACTCATTGAAGGAGGAGCTTAGCACCATGGAACGGCTGGGCATCATTCGAAGGAGCTCATCAGCTTATGCTTCACCTATTGTTGTCGTCAAGAAGAAGGACGGATCCAACCGAGTCTGCATCGACTACAGGAGGTTAAACAAGATCACAGTATTCGACCCTCATCCGACAGCAGCGCCATTAGAAGTGTTTCAGAGTCTCTCGAGAGGAAAATTATTCTCTCGGATTGACCTGAGCAAGGGATACTGGCAAGTGAAAGTTCGAGAGCAAGACATTCCCAAGACGGCGTTCGTCACCATGGGCGAACACTATGAATTCATTCGGATGCCTTTTGGGATGATGAACTCAGGAGCCACGCTGAACAGGATCGTAAAGCCATTGGTCCGTGGAATGAACAATGTGACAGCATATGTGGACGACCTGCTGATTCATACAGAGACATTCGACGAGCATGTGAAGACTCTCAAGGACTTACTGCAGAGGATGGACCAAGCTGGATTAACTGCAAGACCATCGAAGTGTCTGATTGGAACGTCTGAAGTAGACTTTGTTGGACACTTAGTGGGAGAAGGTATGATTGGCCTGTTAGAAGAGAATGTATGTAAGGTACGAGACGCACCCAGACCCACCACTAAGAAGGAAGTGAAAGCATTCTTAGGATTAGTGGGATATTACCATGAATTTATTCCTAACTTTTCAGCGATTGCATCACCATTGTCTGATTTACTTAGAAAGGGTCAGCCCAATATAGTTCAGTGGGATGAAACGCAGGAGAAAGCGTACACCTCTTTGAAGAATGTCATTATCTCCAAACCCGTGTTATGTTTGCCAGATTTTTCCAAAGAGTTTGTCTTAGCAACTGATGCATCAGATCGCGGATTAGGCGCTAATCTTATGCAGGAACACGAGGGAAAGTTGTACCCTGTGGCATATGCTAGTCGTAAGCTATTGCCTCGTGAGACAAAATATTCGGTCTCAGAGCGCGAATGTTTAGCTATTGTTTGGGCTGTAAAAAAGTTTACTTTGTATTTGTATGGAAAGGAGTTTGTGCTCCAAACTGACCATCGGTCATTAGAGTTTTTGAACTCTGCCAAGTTTGACAGTCCAAAGTTATTACGATGGAGTTTATTTTTACAGTCTTATCGATTCAGGATTCACTACGTAAAAGGCAGAGAAAATGTCTGTGCCGATTTCCTGAGCAGGGTTTTTTTCAAGTAGTACACTATCAGTGAAATGCATTGTAATCCATACTTTTGCCTACTAAATGAATTGCTAGGACGGCAGTATTGTACTGTAATTGGGGACATAGTTCATCTGTAACTGAATATTGAATTGATGGCTGATAGAGAGTCATGATGTGTTAGTCACATTTTGATTTTATGCTATGTCATATTAGTTACCAATGGAACTTGGTGTAATTTTTGGAAAATGTAACCCAAATGGGGACTGCGAGCAAGCAGTGTTTGTGTTATGTTGCAATGTTGTAACTTGTTTTGACCTAATATGATGAAGAAAGACCCTAACCAGTGGTCGGTATGTATTGGTATTTTTGCCATTGTACGTATGAGTTATACATTTTGGAGATAACCATGTTATGTACAACAAGTTATATGCTATGATTCGTGCACGAAGCATTATGTAAACGATGGGCCATCGTTTCACCTTATATGATTTGTAATAATATCATTGACCATTGTTTCACCACAGTGGTGGCGTTGTGTTATTTTGACTAGTAGGCCTACTGTTTACTATTGGGAAGCAATGACGGTATTGTATTAGTTATGGTATTAGGGATGCAAAGGATATTGCATTGTATTGTATTTGCGATGAAATTTGGGAAGGCACTGAAATTGTTAATAATTGTAATAGAATTAGCAACTACCTTTGTGAGATTGGGAGTACTGTAAGATTGTTATTTCAAGATATTGCAGACGCTGAATAATGTTTCGGAGTTGAAAATATTCAACTTAAATTGGGTCCCGGGTTCAAATCCCGGACGAGCCCCCAATATGTAACAGCTGAGGTTGTTCTAGCACGTTATAGTAGGGGGGAGTTAGTTGATCTAACTACAACCCTTTAGAAAACGAAACTATTACAGCTGTAAAATAAATAAACACGAGATCCGACGATAGATTAAATAATACTAAAGTTTAATAACTGTATAGTGAACAATAAATTACTAGGAAGACACCAGCGAAACTAAATATCTACGCCACACAAAAGGAAACTCACTTACTCACCCAAATATGTAACAGCTGAGGTTGTTCTAGCACGTTATAGTAGGGGGGAGTTAGTTGATCTAACTACAACCCTTTAGAAAACGAAACTATTACAGCTGTAAAATAAATAAACACGAGATCCGACGATAGATTAAATAATACTAAAGTTTAATAACTGTATAGTGAACAATAAATTACTAGGAAGACGCCAGCGAAACTAAATATCTACGCCACACAAAAGGAAACTCACTTACTCACCCCACCAACCACTCACACAGATCTATATATATAAACATTCCTACAGAAAGTTCCCGAAATAAACGTTACCTTTGCCCTCGCACAAACTAACCAATCACGCATCAATACGTCATCAGGTTACATCACTCAAGGCCAAATCTGGCGTAAACATTCGTTTCCACAACGTTATCGAATATTCGGGAACATACTAATATTTACTGAACGAGTCAAAACACCTGACAACAAGCGGGCGAGGAAAAAACTACTCACTAGGAGAAGAAGGTCAGGTCACGGAGTACAGTACACTCTAGCGGTCGTCAACAAGAAATGAACACATGCTCACCAGTGTAACAAGAAAACGGGGGAGGGCAAGGGATAGCTTGCAGATGCTACACCCCCCCCCCTCCTCCAAGCATACATATTTCATTGATGGCCTCATATTTATAATTACGTTTTCATCAGTATGCTGGTTCAAATCCCAGCTTCAGCCACAGTTGGTCACATGGCACATTTTGTAGAACTTATATTCTTGTGTACTTGGTTGTTAAGTTTTTTCTTTTGTTTTTTGTTTTTGCTAACTTTATTTGATGCATTTATCCGGATCAAGCATATCCACGCTTATTAATTATTCATCCATGCATTCTCCATTCACTTATTCTCACCCCCCACTTTTGGTTTTTTTTTTGTTTTATCTTTATTATGTTAAATCTCTTCTTTTCAATTTATCATGTGGACATGAACTCATATATATACATTCATTCCTAATTATACTCAAAGACTACTCAATAGTTAGCTAACTCATTTTCTCATCAACTTGCTCTCATTTGTGCACTCACATACTTCAGATGACACAACACTGCAAATGCTGATTCACCCATGCCCACAGTCTCTTTTGAAATGGTGACTCATCAATCTATTTCTTTTTTTTACATAACTGTTTCTTTTCTTTTCTCCCTTCCAGTCACCAAGTTTTTCCAGTTTAATAGCTAAATTAATCTCCCATTCACATTCCACTAACATCTACTCAAAATTACAAGCTGTATGTACAGTTGAAAGTGAAAATGTTCCTGTTATGTTTACCGATCACGCAGTTGAGCATTTCTCCTGCACTCAGCACTTTTCATACCCCTGTTATCTGTTTGTCTGGAGGTTTTATTTCCTTCCTCTCTCCCTTTGTTTCCATCACTTCCTTTCTTTGTTTCCGAGCATCATATTTGAGCAGTTGCATGCATGCACACAACGAGATCAAAGTTTTTGAACTGCTGGACTGTGACAAAAATATGACCCAACAATTGGATGTAAACTCTCTCTGTCTGCACGCTGTCTACTGAGCCACTTTTGTAGGCCTCGCAAAAAACATTGTTGGAAGCTCAGCTTTGAAGTTTAGGCAGACAGGAATTTGAGGGTGGGGCTGACATTTTTTAGGGCCTTGGATGGCAGACATGCATGAATCTGTCATTTTCCCATCAGCCCGTTTCTGGAAATATCTCTGTGTCACACGTCAATGTCTGTCCGTCTGCCCTTGTGTCTCCTTTACCCTAACTACAGTTTTTTTGGGGGGGGGGGGGGATAACAAAACACCGCATAAAAAGTTTATCTATTTTGGCGACTAGACATCGTCTATAAACTGAGCAGGACCGAATGAGGCCGAGCTGCTGCGGCGTAAAATACAAACTCTGAAATGCGCCTCACCCACAGTCCATTCTCGTTTCATTGGAGGTTTATATTGTGCAGACATGAAATCTGTTGTGGGGGCCCATCCATAAAGTACGTACACTCCGTGGGGAAAGGGGAGGGGGGGGTGCCTTCTGCATACGAATAGCGTATTGTGGAGGTGAGGGAGCGGGTTAATACATGCAAAGTTTTATTTTATTAAATTTACTTTTTTCCAGCAAATTAAAAAGTTATTAGATTATACAAATTGGGTTCTGTACAGAAACAGTCAAATAGCTCATGCAAAACGCCTTGTAAAATTGTCAATCAGCATGGCCAAATCATGGACATTCAAAGTTCCAATGGCCGTATGCTCATACAAGAGTTCGGGGGGGGGGGGGGATAGAGATTGTGGCCAAGCGGAAAAGCGTACACAAGGAAAAGGGGAGAGAGATCAAGAATCGCCAAAATCGAAGGCGCCCCTCTTCATTTTCAGGGTTATGTTACATTCATCTAGTGCATCTTTCGTCATTAAATTTCTCTGTAGGCCTACGTACATTATTGAAACTTTAAAGTTTTTTTTTTGTAGGAGCCCAATATGCTTTACACTTCAGCTGATGTGTTCTTATGTAAAAGTTATGACACCCACCTAGCCGACTGTGTATTGCCGTAAGTTCTTCATAAGTATGCTTAGTTTCACCAGAAAATGTTCGCCCCAACTGATTTAAAGAGAGGTTGAGTGGAAAAAGAGCAAGGAAAGAGAACAACGATTTGAAAAAAAGAAAAAAAAGGCCTTTAAACTTGTTCTTAGGCTGCGGTTAAAACTGTGTAAAGCACAGCATACAGGTCCACTGGATTGCCCACAGATTACGGTAATTAACTTTCACTGTTCTTTACGTTAATTTGCGTTAAACATTATATCCCTTCTGGACACGAACAGGGTGAAAAATTCCATACTTTTGTTTATCCCCTTCGCATATCCCTTGCCTTATCATGAAACTGCGCAGCTGCATTCGCACAGCTTACTGTAGATGGCAACTCTTCTAGGCCAAATATTCTTTGTTGATGGAATTTTATTATTATTATTTTTCTTTCCTGTTGATTAAAGTGGAATACAATGGCTGTTTCAGATGTTTATAACTTACAAATGCATTTAAATTAAGAAATGCATTTCAGCACCCCACTCCCACCCCACCCCATTGCTTGTCTCTCCTGTGATTCGGACTTATACCGCGGTTTGACAAGAGGTCCAGCGAAATTATTTCTAGTCATGAAATGAACGGACCCAGCCTGCATCCGTACGTCAATCCAAGCAATTCAACGTACCTTTGTTTAGGATTTCCGTAAGATTGGCAAGATGGCCGTTTGGGCAGATTTCCTACAGCGAACTGACGATGACGTAAGCAGCGTTTCTACGTAGGAACGATGTCGTTCCTATGTTAATGTCAGTCCTTAGCAGATGGGTTTGGCGTAGAATTGCTGGCAGGGGATCTTCGTGTACACAAAGCTGCGCAATAATTTTATGACGGAGGCAGTCTATTAATTGTTTGTTTGTCTGTTTCCGTGCGCTGGGGCAGTCAGAGCGGTAAAAAATGAATGATAAAACTTGAGCAATGTGGGCAATTCGAGTGCATTCAGAATTATTTTCATCAACATTCCATAACTCTGTTATTTTCTGTCTGCGACGCAGTCTGTAATAGGCGCCTGTTTTTATCCAAACCCATTTTGTTGTTTTTTCTTTCTTTCTTTCGTTTGTTCTTGATTTGCGTGGTAACATCTGTTCAGTTTTCATTCTTTTGCCTATTTCCCTGTCTGTTTCTCTGTTTTCAATCCTTGTGTCTCTCTCCTCTGCTGTGACAATAATATGTCCACCCATCTCTCTACTCTCTGGTGACAAATCTGTCAGTGCATCCGTGTCTGTCTCTGTTTTGCCTCTCTGCCTCTTTATCTCCCTAAAGTCTCTCTTTCTCTTTCTCTCTCGCTCTCTCTCTCTCTCTCTCTCTCTCTCTCTCTCTCTCTCTCTCTCTGGATATTCTCTCTCTTTCTGGCACTCTCTTTCTCCCAACATCTCAGTCATGGGAACATCTCTTGATGGCCCATGTTCTTTCACTTTGCCCAGTGTCCTGTCTCTCCCTACCCCAAGTCCCTCACCCACACCCGCCCAAGCACCTCGCCCCACTGATTGCCTTGGTATCGTGTCAGCAATGCACTGGCGAGCAGTTAACGAGGGGCCCAGACGTCATAACAACACTAATCTTGTTGTTACTCGCTTGACTGCGCATGCGCTTCTGCTGCTCGCAAACTCACAGAATCCGACCGGTCTCTAATTTCACTCAGTTTCAGTGATGCGTACCCCATTTTGCTCATTTTGGTTCACTGGAATTTACACACACACACACACACAAAAAGTCTTTTTGCAACCCAAGCATTGTTGTTCGCAAAACACAAATAAATATCTGCGTATTTACTCAAAGTCCCATTAAATTGTCCATATTTTTTATGCAAATAGCCTACGTACGTATTACGAACCGAAAGTGTATGTGCAGAGGACGTGTATAATTTTGAGATACGCGTCCTACCATTTTACTGTTGGCATTTCCATGGAGCATGTAGAATTAAACGCATTGTAGAAGTGAACAGTCTGCACGACTTCTGCAAGACATTCGCTTGAAAGAAAATATGTACCGTGCTTAAAAAAATACGTTTCCTGGAAAACGGCTTTAACCCTCTCTTCTTCAATTCCACCCCACCCACCTCCAACCTGCGCTTGTACTAAACACAGTCATGCTCTCACCTCTCCAATTTTGTAACATCAGAGCGGGGGATATTTTAATATCGATTTTATCAGAGCGGATTCATGCTTTGATCTTCTGTTAGTATTCAATAAGTATGACGTAATGGCTTTTAAAAATGGAAAGAAAAAAAGTAAATGAAAAGGAGGACGGAGGTATTAATAACAACATGTGTGTGTGGGGGGGGAGGGGGGGGAGTGCCATTGTATACTGGACAAATGGAATATCTGAGTAATTATACTTGCTCAATGGTTTAAAATAAAATTACAATTCGGCCTTCTCGAAAAAGGCATCTCACGGTCTGTGGAAACGCCTTGCACCGTTTCGGCAATCTCAAAAACTTGAGTCAGTGATACAAAGCCTGTTATTTCAAAGAGAGAAAAAAAAATAATGTCGTGTTGAAAAGGGAAAACGCAATACTGTTATCCGCCACATCCTCTCAGTATTAGTCGTTTTCTTAAATTAGTGGTTATAATCGTCTCCAGCTCTCCCGCGCAGACCTTACCGTTTATTTATAATGACCCGAAATTGTCGTTTGCAAACTTGGCGAACACACGGAGAGTGCGCGCCCTTGTTGTTATGTAAACAGCGACAGGCTTTATGTTCTGCTATTATGATGCAGTCAACGGTGAAAGCCCCCACGCGCGGGGGGTAAAATTGAATAAAGATATCGAAAGAAAGGGTAGAAAGGAGGTGGGAGGGGAGGCGGGGGGAGTTCTTAGACTCATTCTTGTCAAATCTGACGTCGAGTTTCCCCTGCCACGATTACTCAATAATATTCATAATAATATGTATCCTTGTTCTCTATTCCCTTTTGTCTCATTGTCGACGGTGAGTGGATAGGTGGTTGAACCGAGTATGCCTTTTACAATATCAAGATAAAACGGTTTATACAATACAGGGAAGCTTAAGATCTTGAACACCCACCCCTTCCCTCCCAGGTTTCTACTTTTTATTTAATCCTCTCGTTTCAACAAGCCACTAAGAGGTTGAATAGAGGTATCTTGTGGCTCTTTACAATGTCGGCAATCTCCTCGAGAGAGGTGGGGATGTGTGAGACGGGTTAATTTAAACATGTGGTAGTTATTGTACCCGATTTCGCACGCAGCCAGCTAGGACGGAACAAAAAAAAAAAGTAAAATGAAAAAACCGAAACAAAACTCTGGCGGACCATTAGCGGTGATCAGAATTAAATGATAATTGAGCTTGAAAGCGAAGATGAGCCAACACGTGTCACGGGTGATTGAGGAAGGAGTCACATCTCTCCCGAGAGCTGAAGATGATGCTAAGAGTAGGGGACATTTCCATGTAAAGTGCGTAATCACCCTTCCTGTTCCCACAAGGAATCTTTTCACCTGTTGTGATTGGGGGAAGAAGAAGCGATGAATATTCATGATTGTGATCCTTTGTTGCGGGATAGGCGAACAAAGACTTTTAAAAAAAAAAAAAAAAGAAGGAATGGAGAGAAAAATACAGGAAAAGAAAAAAAAACTAAGAAAACAAAAGATGTGCTAAATAATTGTTGATTTGTTCTCATAAAAATAAGACTTAACAATATCAGATTGTTTTTTGGTTAGACGCAGCGATCATCACACCCCCGCCCCTCCCGAACTCACCACTCAACCCCAGACTTTTACAAAAGGCTTTTAGCTTCCACGGTTGAGTGGAGTACATTGCCTCCCCCCCCCCCCCCCCCGTAGACGGCCATTGGAATACGGTAGAATGAAATTTAATGCAGCGCTTTTATTGGTTTTCTGTTTGTTTTTATCGAGTGCATGCGTGTGTGTTTGTTTTTTATTTCTGTTAAATTTCCCAGCCCTATACGTCACGGTTGGTGTGAGTTATTTAACACTTTGCGTTATACAGCTGTAATAGATTCCGCCTAGGGGTGTCACTCGTGACATGACGGAAGAGTGTCATCTTTGAAAATTCCCCATAATTCCACTTTTCAATAATTGTTGTAGGCCTTTGTGGTCATTGTATCCATGTGATTTCAATAGCGAAGGCTGTACTGTTCAACACAATCATTATCTTACGGTGCTTTTCAAAAGGGGTAAATTCTTTTTTTGCTAAAAGTTTCAGTGTGAACTTTTTAATTTGCTCGGATAATTGGGAAAAAGCATTCTGGCTTTGGTGGCAGGTAGATACCACCAATAAATAAATAAATAACAAAATACGTATCCTCAATGCTTGAGAGAATAAACCATCAGATTGGATGAAATTATTTTGAGTACTCCTTGTTGTTGTTCCTCGTTATATGTGTGTGTTTTGAAAGGGGGGTGGAGTAACAGGAAGGGGGGGGGGGCATTTCTTCGTTTCGTAACTCCTGCTCCTACCCCTTACCCTTTACATGTTTTTCTGCTAGTTTGATTGTGGTAATTTTGTTTGAGGACATCTTGTGTATACTGGCATGGTATTTGTTCTGGTTAGAATTTCGTTTGCTGACGTTTTGTGTGTGTGGTATTTATCGCTATTAGAATTTCGTTCGAGGACATATACCTGCATGTAGAATGTACAACGTTCTCCTTCCTGATCTTTTATCAGTGCCTTTGCTTCATCGCTATATGCACTGTATAGGCGCATTGATTACTTCTTTGTAAGACAAGAATATCTGCAAGCTCACTGATGCTGAGCTTAACTGAGGTTGACAGTTGTAATATTTGACATTCGAGGTAAATCACAACGCATTTCTGTATTTAACCAATGTATCAGATGAAGTCTCCATTTTTAATTCCAGATCGCGAAGAGCAAGGAAGAATCAGAACCTTAGTCTTGCGTAAATAGAGTAGGTACTCACATCTGACCTTGAGTTTGACGGCGTTCGCGGAGTTGATTCTAATTCTTGTTCACTGTTATTTGAGGCACGGGATACAGAGACGAATGAATTCACCATATTCCCCCAGTCGATTTGTGCGCGTAATGCGCACCAAACCTTTTCATAATTGAATGAAAACTACCAGCACCCACCGTATTTATACGCGCACAATTTATGGACATGTAATGGGAGAAGGAATGGTTCGTCTCGGTATTGTGTGTCTCGGCTGTTATAATTATGTTATTGTTATAGTTGAAATTCAGTAATTATACATCACAGTGAAGTCTGACTAGCAACGAAGAGCAAGTTAGGTGGTAGGGTTATATTGAAAAGCGTGTTTAAATTTTTTTTTTTTTAAAGTGTCTTACTTGATCTGTCACAAGCTCTGTTTGAAAGAACAATGCAAAAAACCTTTCCCCACTAGAATAAGTGGAGAACAAAAATCATATAAAAAACAAAGAAGGAAAAGAATCGAACATCACAGAAGAACGACACTGCGAGAGATTTTGTAGGAATCACGATTCTGGGAGTTCTCGTTAACTGTTTATCATAGGGACCGGGATGTTGAATTCTAGTGAGTAGGCTACCTGGTACTGGAGAAGATCCGACTACTTGCTTTCAACGTTAACCTTCCAGTGCCCAGCATTCCATATCTGAAACACCTCACCACAGTCTAATGTTCTATAGTTGGACTATTACTGAATTTATCTACAGAATCAATGATTTTCCGTGGTCAGTAGTCATGTTTCTGCCTTCAATTGACCATATTGAATTAGTTTCGTAAAATTCAGAATTGTTTTGCTGGCTAAGTGAATGTATGTCTGGGCATTAGAGGGTTAAGTTGTATAGTGATGAACAGCTTTTTTTTTTTTTTTTTGTTATTCCTGCGGCGTAAATTGTGTCTTATGACTATGAAATTTTTCAGCGCTTCGTCTAAATAAATGAGCCGCCACATTCCTATTTTACGGGTTAAATATTCATCAGACAGTTTCTGTGGCCCGTCTTGTTCATTTTATTGGTTTAAACCTGCTTTGTCTTATGTTGCTATGCTTTGCATGTATTATATTGTATGTTTTCTCTCAGCCAAGCAGTTTTTTCTCCAGACACATATATTTTACGACAAAAAAAAATAGCTTCATTCCGTGCATGCACGTTTCTTTTAGTTATGATTTAATTTTGCGGGTGTCATAAGCTAGATCTCTACTAGACTTACTGACAGTCGCTGCATGTGACTCATGTTTCGTATTTTCTGCTTTGCACTGTACATGATGTGAAACGAAATCTTGCTCATGTTTCCTTGAGGTGTAATGGCAAGAGGTGATTTGTTAACACATTGTGTTCTTGTTTTCTTTTAGTTTTAAAAACGTCATTCAGTGCCAGTTCTCAGGATAACATGCCTAAAGATTTTGGAGTAACTAAGTTTTTAGTTAAATATTCACAACAGACTTTTTATTGGTGACACATGGCCGCAATAACATTTCCAGAAATCAGCCATAACTTGATAATCAAAATCCTATTGTCTTTTTAACCTAAATAGACCTTACTTGAAGATTTACCTTTTCATGTTTGATTCTTCTATCCAGGTGGAAGAAGAGAAGCCTGCCTCTGCCCCGGCCCCAGCAGAAGAGGAGGGAGAGACAGAACAACAACCAGCAGCAGCGGAGGAAGAGGGAGAGGCAGAGGGAGGAGCTGAAGGGGAAACAGAGGCCACAGCTGAGGGTGGGGCAGACACAGAACAAGCACCAGAAGCAGAAACAGCGGGAGAAGGGGAGGCATAGTTAGTGAAACAATTAAATCAATCAGGAAATGAACAAATCAGTCATTATCAATTAATTGAAGAGAAAACATTATCAGGTTGCAACTAGACAGGTCTTTGGATCTCATTAGAAATTCATCCTACCATTGTCAGACATTGAAATATTCCTGGTACATGTAACAGCAACTCACGCACTGCGACTTCAGAAGAAAATACCTCAATAAGAAATACATTAGATAATTTCCTCCACATATAATTTCTTCCCTTACATAAGTATACTGGATATTTCAGAAAAATATGTATTTGGAAGATGCTTTCCATTAGTGGGTTTTAGTGTTATTCCTAGGGTGTGCATTGGGGCATAAAATTACATTCTTGGAGTTTTGAGGCAACATGTGTTTTATTAGGTAATACATTGATGTGTATGTATATAATATATAAATACCATTTGGATGATGGTTGTCAGGCCATAAAAAGCCTGTATGTCTTGTCGTGATGTAAAGCTAAATACACCTCATTTATAATCTAACAATGTAGGAAAGACTTTGTTTTGCATTTGTATTTTTGAGAAAATGATTTTGCTGAACAAAATGTGCAGCAGGAGAGAAAGTTGATTGGAAGAATGGGCTATTGATATTAATTAAAGTGGCTGGTCTGTCAGACATAAGATTTGCATTGTTTTCTTGAGTGCTCTTTGAAAATAAAGTTTTGCGGGTCGTTTTAATGCATGTCATGGTTGTTTTCAGTAGAATGTTAGAATATTGAGGGAAGTTGTACAAGATATGCAATAGTGTATGCATACCATTCTGCATTTGGGTGAGTTTAAGAAATCTTTACAAGATATTTAAATACTTCGAAAGCACTGGTTGTTCCAAAAGGATTGGTCCCCCACTAGTCAAACCGGCTGTAACTCTTTCAGTTGACAGGGTAAGATGCTTGCCATATAAGCTTGTCAGCTTCTGATGCATGTTCAGACTCTGATGGGGGACAGAATGCTTTTCTCCTGCTTTTTTCGAACAAGAGAGTGAAAAGTGTTTGACAAGATTGTTTAAAGAATGAAGAAAAAAGAAAGGGAATGGTTTTGGTTTATCGAAATCGAAAATTAATTTTGAAAACTCCCAATATGAATCTTATAATTTATGAATATTTCAAGCTATCAGTGGAGAATGTCTACACTGGTGTATTTGCAGAACAATCACAGCTGACCAAGAAATAAACAAACAAACCAACCAACACAAAAATTTAAAAAAAAAAAAAAGAAAGCAGACATTTGAAAGACTGATTAAGGGAAAAATTTTTCTGTGCTGATGTGTTGATTTTTTATTTTATTTTTATTAGAAAATTCATTCCCAGTTCAGTGAAGTTAGGGTACTTAAAGTTAGAAATGTCATGCATAATTTCAAAACAAAAAGCATGTATTGTTGGTTTTATATACTGGTAAAAATGTAGCACCCAATTTGATATATATTGATACAATAACATTTCATGAACGTTGTAATGCTTATAAATTCAAAATCACCCTGTAACTGATGTGAAAAATAATGGCCAAAGCATAGTACTATCTGAATTGTTTAGTGCTGGAGTAAATTGTTTGCTTGTGTCACCCCAGGCCTATTTTGAAGTCAGTGATGATCTATGAAGTTTAAAACAAAATGATTTTTTAATAGTGAGATTAACTATTTCAAGCCCAAGCAATGCACAGTCCATTTACCGAGGTGATCTTTTATTTTTACTTGGTAAATTCATGGTTTAGATTGTTTTCAGTTTTACTGCATTCCCATTTACAAAATGAATTGTTTAAGTGAATTGTATCAAGTATATTATGTATTTTGTTGGAGGAAGTAAACTGTTACCCCTTTATCTTTTGTAATGGTAAAAAATTAATAGGAGCTGTTTGGGCTTGAAAGAGTTAATAACTGATGAAGTAGGAATTTAACCCATACCAGGAGCTCCATTTTCATATTATTTACATATTATTGCTAAACAAAAGGTCTGTGATACTCATAGTGTAATTCTACATGTACTTTTAACAGGGCCTACTTTTTATTGGTTCTGGTGTATGAAAACAACTTTGAGCAAATCATGTTGTTGCAATTGTCGTTTCTAGCATTTGTATGAGAGATATTTGTCTGTTCGTCCTTTTGTGGATTTTATGTGTCTGGCTTTTAGACTAACCGTTTACACTTTTCAAGTATTCCAAGTGATTTCATTTTGTGTCCTAATCAGGACTTATTTAGATTGAAACAAAACAAAACAAAGAATGAGGCATAGCTAAGCCTCTTGGTCTGTTTTATAGCTCTTTATCATAATATTATGCTTGTGTTGTTTTCATTGCGAAATAAAGTCTATTGCATGAGTATCTGGAAATATGTGTTTGCTGGCTCTTCATTTGATGAAAAACAAATAGTAGTAATGTCTACCGCAACAGCATCATCATCATCAAGTACAACAACAACAACAATTGCAAACTGGTGTCAAAGAGGGAAGGAAATAAATCTTTCAGAGAAAAATAAGCTTATCTAAAGTGTTGATTATTTTCATGTTCTGCGTTTGTCTTTTGTCAACAAAGAAAGTAAATGTAACAGAGTTTTTTTTTTTTTTTTCTGGGAGTGGGGAATGGGGGGGGGGGGGGGGTATTGTTTTTGTTTCAATCAATGGGGCGGACGGATGGCAAAGCCCCGTGCTGGGGCCATACAGCACAGGGGCGCGTCCCCTGGGTGGCGGATAGAGGAGCCCCGAAAAAAAAAGGGGTTGCACCTAGAAGGTGCCGTGGACCAACATGGCCCGGGCAGATGGGGCTCGTGAGCAATGTCAAGCAACCTATCTAAGAGAAGGAAAACTCTGACTCCAAACCCGGCTAGATAGAGACCGTAAGCACCGAAAGGCAGTCTAAATAGGAGATGGAAAACTCCGAACTTAAACCTCTGCTGCCTTGCAGAAGATCCTGACAGATCAAAGGCTAAGGAAGCACATCCTGACAGAAAAGCAGGCCAAAGCCGGAGTCACTGGACCGAAAGGTGCAGATAGACCAGACTGGTGTAACAACCTTGCCTGAAAACTGCAGTGACACGCACCAACCCCCTAAAAATCATGGACGGACACCAAAAATTTACTAAAAGTTATGGTGTGAAGCCTGTGGACTCCCGCCGGACAGGTGTAGCGCCGGGCCCAAAGCGCCCACCCAAGCGATCTGGTGGTGCCTTACCCTCTTCTTGTGGAACCAGGGGAAGAGGTGTGAGGTTACGGACGACTGGAACCAATCTTAAAGTGCTACAGTGGAACGCAGAAGGAGTAGCCAAGAAAAAGCTGCCATTAATGCGAAAGCTGTATCAAGAAAAAGTGGATGTCGCCTGCATACAGGAAACCCATCTCACGGACAACATACGCTTCTCAATAAGAGGATACCAGTGCTTGAGGCAAGATAGGATAACGGGACACAAGGGTGGAATCATCATACTAGTTAAAAATGACTACACCATAAAAGATATAGTGATTGACACGGACAACCAGTCAGAACTACAGGGTATCAAGTTATACAAAGACAACTCTGAAATCAGTATTTACAACTGCTATTGCCCACCCAACAAGAAACTATCACTTGAGAAACTAGATATAGGAGAGGAGACATGCTTAGTACTGGGTGATTTTAACAGCCACTCCCCAAGCTGGGGATACGATGATCTGAATAAGAGAGGAGAGGAAATGGAAAACTGGCAAGTGGAAACTAAATTACAACTACTCTACGATGAAGAGGACCCAGACACATTCTTCTCACGCACATGGAGAACTACCACAAACCCAGATCTCACCTTTGCGTCAGAAGACCTGACTGGGAAAATACGGAGAGCAGTGCTTCCCCAACTTGCAGGTAGCGACCATAGACCCATACTCACTGAAATAGACTCAAATAAATCTTGCAACCAAGCACCAACTATCCCCAGATGGAACTACAAAAGAGCAAACTGGGAAAAATTCCAAAGGAGCACCAACCTTTATTCCACCAAAACAAATTGCAAGTCCAAGAATGTTAATAAATCTGCAAGGGAACTCACAGAAGCAATACTGAAAGCCGCAAGGGAAAGTATACCAAGAGGAGCAAGAAAAAACTACATCCCCCTATGGTCTGATGGGCTTGAGAATCTCACTAATGCAGCAACACAGGCAAGAGAGACAGCAGAAGAAGAACCAACGGATGAAAACATGATCGCCTTCAAAGCAGCAGAGGCCAGACTGAAAAGAGAAACAATACATACTTCTCGGACTGCATGGCAAGAGAAAACACAGAGGTTGGACCTGGACAAGAACGGGACAAAACTGTGGAAACTGACAAGAGCACTTAATAGAGAACCAAACTATTTTGCACCCCCAGCCCTTGAAACAGAAAATGGTAACCTGCAAACCGCACAACAGGCAGCCAACTCATTCATGAAACAATTTCAGGAGACTGGCAACATATCAGTGGAAAAACATTCTGACAAGGAGGTGAAGGAAAATAATAGAACCCTAAAGAACAAGCACAAGGAACCAGAGGATAAAATCATGACGGATCCACTTAAGAAAGAAGAGCTAGAGCAAGCGCTAAAAGCCCTAACCACAGAAAAGTCTCCAGGACCTGATGGAAATAACAAATGAGATGCTTATTCATTTGGGAGAGACAGCCAAAAGAAAACTACTCCAACTTTTTAATGCTTCATGGAAGACTGGAGAAATACCTGCCACTTGGAAAAAAGCAACCGTTATCCCCATCAAAAAAGAAGGTAAACCAGGTAATAAACCAGAAAACTACCGACCCATCAGTCTAACCAGCTGTCTGTGCAAACTACAAGAAAGGATTGTTAATGCAAGACTCATGTGGTATCTGGAAAGCAATCACATCCTTGTGAATGAACAAGCCGGGTTCAGACGAAGTCGATGTACAGAAGACCAGATCACCTATATCACACAGGTCATAGAAGACGGCTTCCAAGAAGGAAAGAAGACGGTAGCCGTATGGGTCGATATGGAGAAAGCCTTCGACAGAGTATGGAGGGATGGAATGATACTGAAACTGTTGCAGGCTAAAGTGACGCACAATATGCTAAAATGGATCTGCAGCTACCTGTATGGAAGAAAAGCTAGAGTGTCATCTCAAGGAACCCTAAGCAGAGAAGCCAAATTGAGGCATGGAGTGCCACAGGGAGGGGTTTTATCTCCAACATTGTTCCTATTATATGTCAACGACCTGAAAGGAACACTATGCAGAGAAGTAAAAGCAGTGATGTACGCAGATGACCTTGCTCTGCTCTCCTCCGATAGTAATGCGGGAGCGGCCAGACAGAGATTACAGATCACCCTGGACCACCTACAAGACTGGACAGAAACATGGTGTATGAAACTAAATGCTCACAAGACAAACTACACTGTATTCAGCCTTTCTCCAAAGCTGGACAACATCACGCTAAATGTAGGCCAACACACTCTTAAGAAAAATGAATCACCCAAATACCTTGGTGTGCACTTTGATACCAGATTAACATGGAAAAACCAGATAGCAGAATGCCAAAGAAAAGGATATCAAAGAACCAGATTAATGAAAAAATTAGCAGGAACAAAATGGGGAGCAAGTATGACAATCCTAAAGCATACTTACCGGGGATATGTCAGACCAGCACTAGAATATGGAATGGCTGCTTGGGGTACATGTGCCAAAAGCCAAATGGGAAAACTTGACAAAGTACAAAACCAAAGCCTGAGAATCATTACGGGAGGCATAAAATCAACACCCATCACAGAAATGGAAACAGTTACTACACTGGAATCTCTACCTGAAAGAAGAGACAAGAAGATACTAAACCAGTACTCTAAAATAAAGTCACAGATCCATCAACCACTCCACCCGAGATCCAAAGAGAAAGGCACTGACAGGCTGAAGAGAAAAAACTTTGTGGAAAATGCACAAAGACTAGAAAAAAATCACAACCTAACAAAACTATCGGTGGAGGAAGTAAGAGAAGTAACAAACAGATGTCCACCATGGGCAAGAACAAAGCTGCCACCTATTATAACCAGTGTGAAGGGCATTTCCTCCAAACAAGACCTAAACCAGGAGGCACTGAAAAGAGTGACACTGCAGTACCTTGACCAGAAATACCCAAGAGACGAATGGGTCAGAATATATACAGATGGATCGGCTACTGAAGCTGTCACCGGCGGAGGAGCTGGCATATTCATTGAATGGCCAAATGGAACTAATAAGAAAATCAGAATGCCTGGAGGGAAGAGATGCAGCAATTACAAAGCGGAGGCACTGGCATTGCTAGAGGGATCAAAGGCCATCTACAAGGAAGAAGGCACATATGACTCCAAAGTTGTATTCCTGTCAGATGCACGGTCTGTGCTCGAATCTCTCCAAAATCCAGATTGCATGATACACAATGAACTTATTACAGAGCTAATGCAACTGAAAAACTCAGCCAGAGAAGTTTACCTGCAATGGATTCCTGGACACTGCAGTATATATGGCAATGAAGCTGCAGATAATCTGGCCAAGGAGGGAGCTAAGCAGCAACAACCAGATGGAAGTGTCTCCCACGAAGAAGTAAAGACCATCATAAAAGCCACATACCAAAAGCAATGGAAAAATAACCATCCAAAATTCCAGGGTGAAGACTCAATAAGACAACTGAACAGAGCAGAACAGGTTATGATATTCAGGCTTCGCACAGGACACAATCTGCTAAAGGATCACATGCATCGCATCTTTAGAATTGGCAACAGCAGTGTATGCGAATGCGGCTTAGAAGCAGAAAATGCAGAACACATCCTGCAGACTTGTCCAAAATATAACATGCAAAGGGAAGCCCATTGGCCTGAGGCCACGCCTGTCAGGGAGAAGCTGTATGGCAGCTTGGAACAATTGAAGAGAACAGCTGCTTTCTTGCAGAGGATTGGAGTAAAGATTTGACGTCCGCCATGATGGGGAACGCAGAAGAAGAAGAAGAAGGATGGCAAAGACATTCTGGGAAGGGTTTGAGATAGTGAGCCAAACAAAAATAAAAAACTCTAGCTCTTCTTTCTTTCTTTCTCTCTCTTTATCTCTCTCTCTCTCTCCCCCATCTCTCTTTTCTTTCCTTTCGCAGGCGATTGGTGGATGCTTCTGGGAGGGTCTCCTTCCATCCTGCAATCTGTCTTATTGTCTTGTTTCTTCATAGCATTATGGCCTTTGTCCTGTCGGCGTGCTTTCTCCAATGTCAAAACTCTCTTTCCATTCTTTCCTCTCCTTTTTTGTTTTTCCGCTTGTCGGTCTCCTTGTCTCTCTCTTTCTTTCTCTCTCTCTCTCTCTCTCTCTCTCTCTTTCTCTCTCTCTCTCTCTCTCTCTCTCTCTCTCTCTCTCATTTTCTCTGTCTGTCCATGTGTGTATTTTTATTTCATTCTGTATAATGTGTGTGTATGACGGAGCAAATTAGCAAACCAAAGAATGAGGAATAACTAAGCCTCTTGATGTGTTTTGTAGCTCATTAACATAATATTATACTCGTGTTATTTTAATTGCGAAGTAAAGTCTATTGCATGAGTATCTGTAAACACGACTGTATTTGCTGGTTAATATATTGCTGGTACCGGTATCGATTTCTTTTTTGGAGAGGGGGGGGGGGGGTGCAGAACTTTGAAAGGGGTCGTGATATGGAAAAGGTTGAAAATCTCTGTTTGACAACATGATGCTTAATCAGGAACACTGGAGGTTTAGTGTATAGTTAAGAAAGCAGTCTATTTTTTTTACCTAAACTAGCCGACCGGAGCAAGCTGAGTCTTGCTGTTTCTTTAGACAATGCGCAACTGTAAATCTAGATCCAGGTCATGTTAACAATGGCACTTGGACTAGAAGCAAAAATCTAAGAAAATATTTGTTACACCACATATTTCACGTAGAAATGAATCGATGTGAGAAAGCTGACTTTCGACCAAACAATGTCTTGTAAAGAAGATCGAAGAAGGAAATTTCCTGTCATACTTTTCGATTTTACTCAACAAAAATGCGTCTCTTTTTCTACGGTTCAAAGAAATCGTAAATGAATATTTAATATTAAAGATTGATTTCTGTTCCAAATGAATATGTCCAAGTAATTTTATATATCGTCAGAAATTGAGGCAGTACACAAAGTTTTATCATTTCTGGTCCCCTGGTCCCGAAGTTTTAGGTGTTAAAATACCGGTACTCTCTAATTCCATTTTAATTGTGGTTACACCATCTGTGGGTTACACTTGCTTTCCAATTTCAGACGACACTCTGAGATCTTAATGTTAGTGATCATCTTTCTAAGTCCCTTTTGATAAACGCGCTACCGTAAAGTCAAACTGTAAAATGACGTGCTCCGCGGACCAAAATTCATCCACGAATCCTTGTTATGCACATTATTCCGTTCCGTGGAGGAAGGGATCGTAAGCCGCCTTATCAATTTAATGACATAATCCTTTCTTCTATCCGCCATACGGGACTTACGACAAATCTAATTTACTGCAGCTTCCCACCTCCCTTTTGTCAACAAAATAAGGACAGATAATGACTTTCTTTCCTAGAACTTATCTATCAAAGCTACGCCTTAAGAAAATTTGTTATTTGGGAGTGCGTCTTTGGAACAGCTAAAGGGGTATTTTCGCATGAACTGCTAGAAGCTATGCGTACCGTCCAGTGATGTGCCATTGTTGTACAGATGTATTTTATATAGGTCACTGGTTCCATCATACCTTGCTGGGTATGATGGCGTATTGCCTGCCCCGTGGAGACCTGGAGTGAGTTATAAATGGTTCATTTTCTGCGTCAGAGGACGAATATCAAATGAACTCGACCTGCGCCAAAACCGAGGCTGGATAAGCTTAATATTACAGAGATAACTTAAGAACCTTATTTCACAGATTATAAGTCAGACGCTTACTGCAGTTCTGAAAATGAATTAAATTTAAAATTAAATAACAAATATCTTTGTCTAGTAAGCCTGCCCGTCTCAGGTATTTGAACACCTGATGGTTTTGTTGTAAATCTGTAAAGTTGGTTTGCCGCCAGTACTATAAGTTTGGCATCTTTCATATTATGTTTTGTCTTGTGTACAAATTTGGGGTCGATGTCTTGATTATTATTATTTTGGTTGTCATCATCTTCACCTTCGACATATTCTTCCTTGTTTCCAATAATCATTTCATCATAAAGAACATCGCATTTATCATTATCATCTCATCGTCAAGATCATCATTATCACCAGTAATACCATTATTATTATCATCATCATCATTGCCATCATTATTGTCATCACCATTATCATTAATAATGTCATCATTATCATTTTGACGTTTATCATTATTCCACCATCTTAAGAGCCTGATTAGCCTGAAAACCATTCGTTTTCTTTCTCTCCCAATCGTTTCATCCTTATGACTGTCACGATCATCACCATCGCATTGCACCGTCATAAATTTTATAACTTTCTTCATCTAGTTCTCTATGTTATTCTCGCTATCTTCAGGCCGTCCCTTTCACTTTCTTTTGTCCTCTTCCCCTTCTTTTACACTCTCTTTCACGTTTGTCATGATTCGGATATTATTAAAACTCACGCAGAGAGTGAGTTGTTGTTGTTTACCAGGGCCATGAGAAATTGGCTGGTGGCCTTGAACGGTCCTCGCCAAATTATAGTTGGTGAGTAAATAAATGTAGAGTTAAACTGCTAGAGTCACGCTTGTCGGCTTTAATGTTCGTGATTAATAAGTAATGGAGTAGGGGTGAAACAAGGTGGGGACAGTTGACATTGTTAAGTATGACTAGACAAGTTTTGCACGTTAACTGGCTGGTAGAATAGTGCAGACGTATTACTACAGTTAAAATGGTGGGAGGTTTCGACCTATGAGATAGCTGAACTAATTGGGCCAGCGGACTAGCACGCTGGGTAGTTGGTTAGTATATAACATCGTGTAACGTTCAGATTTAGGTGAATACAGACGAGAGAAGCATCGTTTCGTGAAGTATCTCCGGTTGGCCAGTACCTGAACTGTGTGGTCTGAAGACTAAGAAGTCCTTGCTAACGGACTGACTGAGCTCTAGAAAGAAAGGTCTGAGTGGGCTGACCTTTGAAAGCCCACGCTGCGCTATTTTGATGTTCGCGCCTCTCAGTAGGCGTGAGCAATGGTAATATATCTTAATTATTCAAGTATAATAGAGATCGGAGATAGAGAGAGAACTACAGCCTCATAGGAAGACTAAGGAAACCCCAGCTGGCACTCGACCACGAGTGTCCTGTATGATAGATCTATTGCCATAGTATGATTGGAATAATATAGCACATTGTTGATGAATTGAATAGTGATTGTGCATAAAATATAGTCTTTTGGCAACTGCTTAAATTACCTACAAGCCGAAGAGTGCTTCTGTAGGCTTTGAACGTACTGGGCTCTCCTAACATTTAAGCCCATATGATTTATGGAGAGTTTGCCTGGCGACTGGCCAGTGGCGACTCAACTGTCACTTTAAATTGATATCCAGTTTCGTATAATATACCTATTTACTATTGATTGCAGTACCTCCATAGTTACATGAATATCATTGGTTAAGTTATTAATTAGAGTTTTTGGTTTGAATATATACCTCTATTGTCTTTTGTTTTGTTATTAATATTTATGTAAACTATGGCCTGACCGGCCTGACATATATACGCTCTAGTTATTTAGTACTTTTCTTGTGTGGTTGTGTCCGAGTGTGAGTTAGCTGCCTCTCGTGCAGTCGTAACATCCCCAAGACCCTAACTCTGCTCGTGACATCTGGAGGGGACCCCACTGACATCTGGAGGGGACCCCACTGACATCTGAAGAGGACCCGTCACCTTCTGACATCTAGAGAACACTACTATCATCGGAAGAGGACCCCGTCAACAGCTGCAGGTCTACCACTCTAAGACTCCACTGTTATTTATGTAATTTTTGTAGTTTATAGTTTTGTATACTGCTGATTTTTTTGTTTTTGTTTCTCCCCCACATGTCTGGCATGTCCTCTCGTCATTGATCCTGGGGACCACTACGAGGGACTGACAGCTAGCATCAGGAAAAGACAAGACCAGCGCTGTGGACCAAAGGAAAGAGCCAGTCCATTTTGCCCAGTTAAGTGAACCATCTGTATTTGTCTTCGTTTGAGGGGTTCGTCGTTCCAGCTCCCCTACTTTTGACAGGCATTATTTTTTTCTTTTCTGTTAGATTAGATAGGCGGGAGGTTGGAAGGGATCGAGACTTAGCATACCTCTTTTTGCCAGACTAGCAGATCTAGATGGCGTTTAAAACGGATAGGAGATTTGCTTTGCCTTGAATAGTTCTGTAGGGACCTGTTATTCGTATAGATTGTTAGCGTTCTATCTTCCTCGTATTTTAGGAAGACGTCTCTCTTGTGCTTTTCTTACCTTTCTGTACATAGTTTCAGGTTAGTCAGGTCTGTTGTCGTTTGTTCTTTCTGTTAGTCTCGTCTTACTCTCCATGTAATTCTTTTCCATTATAGTGTTGCATTATTATATTTTGTATTCATACTTGCTATATTATTGCCTGGGATAAATCACGTGTCTAGGGCACGTTGAGAGATAATCTGGATATTAGAGTTGTTAGGCTGGTATAGCCAAGGAAGTTCATATCGTGAATATTGATTTATTCCGATTTATAGCAGAGGGAACGCTGCTAGGAGTGTACGGAAAATACACTGGGAATATTACATTGGTATCGTTAGTAACGACCAATCACGGAAGCAGTAGACTCACTGCTTGAGGATTAGGAGAAATAAGTGGAGTTAAGTGATCACTGAGATAGCTCAACCACTACTTGGTTGACTAAGACGTACAGTTTGTTGTTGATTTCGTTAATTTCGTTCATACTGCAGGAACGAGCACCCGCAGAGTGCAATTGATAAATTGCTTCAAGGGAGAATAAAGTTGGAGATTTTTCAGGAGCTGTCCTCGATTAGGACATTATTATATCGTATTATCGACCGAATCATGACACATCCCCCACCCCAGTTAAAATTTGCAATTTTAACGATATAAATTATTATCGTAAAGGGAAGGCATGAGTCGAGAAATTGCTCGAAAGGTTAACTTAACTAAGAATACTAGGTAATAACTAAGACTAGTACTAAAGTTGAAAAAAACCTACAGGACGGGTATATATTTGGTCTTTAATTATCAAATCATATAGTTTCTTATAGTTTCCCTCTTCCACACCGGCCAACTCAGTCCAACGGCTGAGTAGGTGGCGGAGGCGGTCCACGTAAGTAGAGAAATTCTCAGATGCCTCCGGCTTGCAATCGCGGAAACGCTTATGAAATCCATCTTCCGTATGTTGGAAACGCTTTAATAGCGCGGTCTTTAGAATGTCATAGTCCCTAGCGTCATCAATAGTGAGGCTATGGAAAACTTCCAACGCTCTCCCTGTCAAAAGATTGGCGAGGCATGACGTGTACTCACTACGCTGCCATCCCGCGCAAACGGCATGGAGTTCGAAGCGGTGTAGGTAGGAATCAATACGATCAACCTTATCATTAAAGGTTGGCAATTTAGGCTTCGTTTTATTATTGGAAGTAACTTCCGGAGCCCCGGTAGGTTGGGCTTGCTTCGCTTCTAACTGTTTCAAAGCGAGCTCGTACTCTCTTTGAGCCTGTTTTTCCGCGCGTTCCGCGGCTCTATCTTCTCGTTCCGCGGCTTTTTCTTCTCGTAATCTCTCCGCGGCCTTTTCTTCTCGTAATCTCTCCGCGGCCTTTTCTTCTCGTAATCTCTCCGCGGCCTTTTCTTCTCCCACCCCTGTGCTTTCCTTTGTTCCAACAGCTATTTTACTGACGTCGACCCGTATTTTGGCCACACCAGACGTTGTTGCCCAGGGTCGAGGACGAGAAGATCATGGCAGACCAGGAGTCCAGATCCACTAATGCCATCGATGCTACTATAGTTATCTTTTCTTGAGTATTATTCATTGTATGTATGCATTCCTGATGACATTCGCACAGGATCAGTGTTGTACTCTAAAATTTTAGAGTTATGATTGTTAATGTCTACCTATTTAGAGGTAAGATTTAATCCTCAGAGAGATATATACTTTTGGACGGAGCCTTAAGATTTTCATGAAGTTTTGTCCATCAATGATACCCGTCCTGTAGGTTTTTTTCAACTTTAGTACTAGTCTTAGTTATTACCTAGTATTCTTAGTTAAGTTAACCTTTCGAGCAATTTCTCGACTCATGCCTTCCCTTTACGATAATAATTTATATCGTTAAAATTGCAAATTTTAACTGGGGTGGGGGATGTGTCATGATTCGGATATTATTAAAACTCACGCAGAGAGTGAGTTGTTGTTGTTTACCAGGGCCATGAGAAATTGGCTGGTGGCCTTGAACGGTCCTCGCCAAATTATAGTTGGTGAGTAAATAAATGTAGAGTTAAACTGCTAGAGTCACGCTTGTCGGCTTTAATGTTCGTGATTAATAAGTAATGGAGTAGGGGTGAAACAAGGTGGGGACAGTTGACATTGTTAAGTATGACTAGACAAGTTTTGCACGTTAACTGGCTGGTAGAATAGTGCAGACGTATTACTACAGTTAAAATGGTGGGAGGTTTCGACCTATGAGATAGCTGAACTAATTGGGCCAGCGGACTAGCACGCTGGGTAGTTGGTTAGTATATAACATCGTGTAACGTTCAGATTTAGGTGAATACAGACGAGAGAAGCATCGTTTCGTGAAGTATCTCCGGTTGGCCAGTACCTGAACTGTGTGGTCTGAAGACTAAGAAGTCCTTGCTAACGGACTGACTGAGCTCTAGAAAGAAAGGTCTGAGTGGGCTGACCTTTGAAAGCCCACGCTGCGCTATTTTGATGTTCGCGCCTCTCAGTAGGCGTGAGCAATGGTAATATATCTTAATTATTCAAGTATAATAGAGATCGGAGATAGAGAGAGAACTACAGCCTCATAGGAAGACTAAGGAAACCCCAGCTGGCACTCGACCACGAGTGTCCTGTATGATAGATCTATTGCCATAGTATGATTGGAATAATATAGCACATTGTTGATGAATTGAATAGTGATTGTGCATAAAATATAGTCTTTTGGCAACTGCTTAAATTACCTACAAGCCGAAGAGTGCTTCTGTAGGCTTTGAACGTACTGGGCTCTCCTAACATTTAAGCCCATATGATTTATGGAGAGTTTGCCTGGCGACTGGCCAGTGGCGACTCAACTGTCACTTTAAATTGATATCCAGTTTCGTATAATATACCTATTTACTATTGATTGCAGTACCTCCATAGTTACATGAATATCATTGGTTAAGTTATTAATTAGAGTTTTTGGTTTGAATATATACCTCTATTGTCTTTTGTTTTGTTATTAATATTTATGTAAACTATGGCCTGACCGGCCTGACATATATACGCTCTAGTTATTTAGTACTTTTCTTGTGTGGTTGTGTCCGAGTGTGAGTTAGCTGCCTCTCGTGCAGTCGTAACATCCCCAAGACCCTAACTCTGCTCGTGACAACGTTAGTTTCCCATTTTGCCACAAAGCTGTAACATTCACTCATCCCGCTGTCAACAAGCAAGCAGGCAAAACCAAAAACAAACGCACGCTACACATATACAAATTGAATAAAGACCATGTTTTCCTAATTGTTCAATATTCACAAAAATAAAAAGATCAGCTCAGAGGGAAATCTAACATCGCAGATAAGCAATATATCTCAAAACTACGCTGGTTCTTTTGGAGCTAAAGTGTTTTCTGAACTTTCAATGCTGACCGGACTAGAGTCTGGAGATGATTCGCAGAGGCCCAAAGGTTCATCATTCGGAGCCCCTCCGACAGGATGCCGAGATCTTACATGTCTCTCTAAGTCTCTTCTCCTTACCAATACTTTGCCACAAAACTCACATCTGTAGGGCGTTTCTCCTTGGGCATGCAAACGTACATGTTTGTTCAGATTACTAGGATCACCGAATGGTCTGGAACAGATTTTACATTTCAGAGGTTTGTAACCATTGTGAGTTCGCATATGAATCTTGAGTCCGTATTTTCTGGAGTACAGCTTTCCGCAGCATAGACACAGGTGTCCTTTCTTGGATTTGTTGGCGAAATAAGCTTGGGGTAACAAGTCGAGGGGTTCTTTATCAGATGGCAGCTCGAATCCGTACGGGTTGCTGGGTCTGATTTGTCTTACTGATGGAGATGATGACGGGCCATGTAGTTTGAATGAAGAAAGGCTTACGGCAACTCGTTCATGGACATCTTCCATCTGAGGAGCGATGAGTGAGAAGTCTGCATTGCTGCATACTGCTCTGTCTAGAGGTGAGCCATAGCCGTGGCCCTGTTGGAGAGGTGGTTGCCCACAATTCATGAGCTGGATGCCGAGGGCATGCAAGTGAGGGGCCGCCTGATAGCATCCTGCTAAATGGGCGTAGTCAAGAGGTATGGATATGGGCTGAGCCATCATTTGTTGAGCTGTGTATGAGTTCCAAGCATGACTAGCTTGATGCTGCATTTCGCTGACCTCATCCATAGCAGTACTGGCCTCTGCTGGTTTGACTGACAAGTTGAGGGCGGAGCTTTGATCTGTTGACGAATCAGGTGTCATCAGTCCGTCATCAGACCCCGCCTCTCGTTTTGTTTCACGTCGAGACGTGGATGGCGCTTTAAATGCTGATTTGTAGGAAACTTCCGCTTTGCGTCCTCTGCAGTCCATGCAGCCTTGACGTGGACAGGAAGACGCAACACTAGAGAGTCTGGGGTCCTTTGATTTGTACATCATATGTCTCGCTTGTTCAACCTTAGCTGTTGAATCAGTCGGAGTTTTACATATAGTTTGTAAAATCTGATGGAAGGGAGTAAGTGGCTCGGTGGTCATACTAACTGATGATGGCTTTTTCGTGCACTGTAAAACCATGTGAGCCTTGAGAACATTTGGAAATGAGAACCTTGCATGACAGCCCGTGCACACATACTCTTGGTGACCTGCAGAATAAAATGACATAACTTTATCTTCCTTGTTAAGATGGAATATGATGTGGCATAGAAGAAGCTGTTCGTGATGTTCTTTTATGGTAAAAGACCGTATAATCCAAAGGCTGTTTTTATGAGCGCGTACGCTCCCCAAGTGTTTTGCGCTAGGGGCTTGAACGTAGACGTGCTAACACTAACCTCGTCCTTATCCTCAACTCTAAATCTTATCGAACCACCAACCCTGTCCCCTACCCATTCCACCGAAAAAACAGGAGGAAAACAAAAAGAAAATCTGAGAGAATAATAAATCATAATTAATTAAGGTTGTTGTTAGGGGTATTTCGGGACGAATTCTCTAGCTCTGGAGTCACAAAAAGCTTTAAAATACGTACCCCTAGAGAAAAAAAACTTGGGGCACGTATATACTTGTAACGACATTCTAATCCAAATCCGTATTTTACCAAAAACATATCTCACCGAGTCCCGCTCTCCGCTTTATTGTTTGTTCAGTTTCTATTTTGTGGTGATCAAAAGAACTTATGAGAGAGAAAAAGAGAGAGAGAGGAGAGAAAGAAAGAGAGAGTGAGATGGAGAGATAGAAGGTAGTGAGACAATGAGACAGAGACAGAGCTAGTGAGAGAGTGGGTGAGAGAGAGAAGGTAGGGAGAGAGAGAGAGAAGGTAGGGAGAGAGAGAGAAGAGGTGGGTGGGGTGGGAAGGAGAGACGTCGAGAGACATTATAACCCAAATGGAAAGATACGCCACATATTTCAATCTGAAGAATGGAGTTGAAACCCGATTTTGACCTAGATTGGCAACTATGTTCTTTTTCCGTAAAACGGCAGTACAAGGTATTTGCTGTAGTTATGGGTGCCAATAATGTTCATAAAGACTTTTATCATGAGAAATTGTAGGCTAGCCATTGTGTGTCTGTAGTGAGGGCACAATGTAGCAGATGAACGACAAATAAATTGACTGTAAATGAAGATAATTATGTAGAAAATGAGCACCTTAAAGATGTAAAGGGCGGAAAGTGTGAGACTCAGATCAGGCAGACCCTGGAATGTGAGATGCGTGGTTATGTTAGTTTAGGAGCATTTTATGATAATTTTATGACATCATTGGCTAAATTAATTGCTTACTTTGTTTTTTTCGGAAAATATTAGGTCAGGATTGGAGATAAAAATTTGCTCATTTGGCCCCAGTAGCCATTGGCTGGAGAAACGAAATCACCGTTGTGAAATGTAAATTGTCTGAAACAACATACACGTATTAGGAAAGTGGTCACATACAGTATGCTGTGTATATTTTCAGCCCACCGTCCACATTAAGCCTACTCTTTTGGCGATTGGATAATGGTTTAATGTGATATTTGCATCAACAACTACAGTGTGGACATTGTTATCACTTACCTCTAATATTGCAAGGCGTAAGGACTGGAACGCCTGCTTCAATGGCAAGCCCCTCCCCATACCATATAAGGAGCTGTTCTCCGCGTCCGATTGGTCGCATCGTGAACAAGCACAAGCCGGCTGGTCCACGTAGCAGTTCCACATTCTGTTCATGTCTGTCACGGGCTGACTGTATCAGCTGAATCCAGAAAACCTCAGTGTCACATTTGTTACTGCATTCCAGTCGTCCATTTCTAAAATATACCTGTTAGTTAAGTAGGAGAACAGAGTGTCAGGTGGCAATAAGTGAATTATTCAATTGTTATTCTACTAACCGTCATCCATCCATCCTTCCATCTTCCATCTATCCATCCATCCTTCCATCTTCCATCTATCTATCCATCCATCCATACCACCCCATCCATCCCATCCATCCATCCATCCATCCATACTACTAATGACTGAGACTTTAAAAACTATAATTTACGCATCGTCTTTCTTTACTAAAGTGTCCAGAGGCATATAGCATGCGAGCTCTGTCAGCCACGAAAATTTCACGCCAAAGCCCAAATGAACTGCTGAGCAAAAAGCCACTTGAAATTTAAAAAAAAAAAAAAGTTTTGTATTTATTCATTTATTTATCTATATATTTGTTTATTCAATTGTTATTTATTTATTTATATACAATTTTCATTTGCCTTCTTTTCTGCAGTCAAAACTCATAAATGAATAATAACACACACACACACACCCGTGCACACACCCCTACACACCCAAATAGGCAAATAAAAGCCCTCCCATGATCGCATGGCCTGAAAGAGAAACTGAGGAATTTGAAATTTTTCCTCTAATAGATCTGACAGATCTATACTCATTAATATCGTGATGACAATAATAATCCCCGCCGACCTAGATTCCCTTTTGATATTAACCCGATGATACCCCACACCCCATACTATGTGTCCAGTTTTCTACATAAAATCTATAATTTTTCCAGACAAATATTTTTGTTTGTTATCGTTGTTATTCATATGACTATTTCATCTATACAAAAAAAATGTAAGAAAACCCTTTTGTTCCCTATGGACTAAAAAACTACTGGACGTATTGAACTGAAATTTGGCACACACAATTGTACGATACTGACCAGTGTTCCTATGTACATAGGCATAAAAAAGCTTATGGGATTCGTGAGTTATTCCAATAATGCGATAAGAATGGAACAGTAAATTTGCGAGAGCGTTTGATCCGAATTGTACGTTCGTTAACCTATGACCTCTTTCTTTGTTAATCGCTTTTCCACTTCCGGCCCCGGAATTCGATTCATAATCACAGTAGTATCTGTGAGAGCTAGATCTCGCATGCACCGATGCAGCATGCCCCCTAAAAAACGTACTATCGGTAGGCATACAAGTCTCAAATCGCTGTAGTTGGCAGGGCCGGGAACCTCAGCTAGTATTTAAAAAATTAGTAAGTTACAGAACTTTTGGACAAGGCGTGTTTGGGCATTTAAGGGTTAGTTAGTTTGGGGCGTTAGAAAGCAATTTGCTGCAGCAGCATCTTGCTATAGTGGAGCTGGAGGGTGAAGATATAGGCCCCCAATGCGCACGCACCTAATACTTCGTTGTTACCGGACCAAAAATTCTGAAACTTTGTATGCTACCGAATTTCTAACGATAAATTACGTTAAATTACGTGCAGACTTTGACTCTGGACAAAATTCAACCTTTCATAGTATGTGTTTACGATTTCTTTGAACCACACACACAAAAAAAGGACACATTTTCGCCGATTAAAATCGAAAAGTATGATTGGAAATTTCTCTCTTCTCCTCTCTTTACTCAGACTCGAATATGAACAAAATATCAGTTGATGTGCTTTAGCCTGAGAGAGACACAGGGCTGCCAGTGCTAAGAAAGTCAGAATTCCTCAATGTTAAAAAAAAAAATGTCACCAAAGAAAACAGAACGCTACCAAAAAAAAATAAAAAAATTCTTCTCACCATCGGCAACAAGGAAGTTACAAAGACACGACTAAGAGAGTTGTATGGAGAAAATCTATGTATCAGAGGCATTGAAATGAAGAGGAAGAGAATAGGATAATTATTATAAGTTTTTTTGGTGTTAATGTATTTTTTTATCTTTCTTTTTTTTCTGTGCACATGTCAGAGCGCAAACTTCCTTTGAGACCAATAAAGTCTTTTTTATTCTATTCTATTCTATTGTATACATGTATTATTAAGTAAATGTATAAATTGTGCTAGGTAACTAGGGGCGGGGGGAGTGAATGACCGAGTGCCTTTTTTTTTTTTTTGTCTTTTCAAAGTTTTTTTGGCATGATTCTTCTGCATATTTTGATCTGGCCGTCAGGCCTGCAGTAAACTTATACCTATTCTATTCTATTCTATTCTATTCTAGTTTATTCTACATTAATGGCCCGTAATAATATGCACAGAAGTACCAGTCCTTGCTTAGGCATGAAACAACGCGTCACCATCACATAGCTATGTCTGAGATTACCCTGTCAAATTCAACCGGTCTTCGAGCGTAGGATTGGCCTGAAATATGAAAAATTCCCACTCTCTTGCAGTTAGAGTTTACTTTTGTTTTTTTGGCTTTTTTTTTGGGGGGGGGGGGCATTTAAAAAAAATCTCATTATAAAAGCGAGAGAAAAAGAAAGGGAGAGAGGGGCTGAACCACAGTAAGGCATAGAGCTCAAGCCGTTATAACAATCACTCTTTTTGTGATTGTTGTTGTTGTTATTATTTCTATTATTTTTTTTTCAAAGTCTTTTGTTGAGAATAGTTTGTGTTCTCAAGTTATCATTTATACGATTACATAAAAAAAAGCGAGGCAGATTATTTACACAATGCCGCCCAAATCCCGCTTTGTATAGCACACCACCCAAACTTCCAACAGGCAACAGCAGCCAGTCTGAAGCTAACAATGCTATAATTAGATTTCTTTGCCACGGTGTGGAGACACCATTGTGTACTCCCATGCATTTGCATTTGAAGTCAAAAACGCGGTTTAATCACAGAGATTTCCCCGTCACAATGACGTGTCACTCACTACCGGCATTTCTCCCATGTCACCATCATTCTTCCTTCTTTCCATAATCTTTTCCACCCAAGTTCATGTTGTCTCAATCCAGTTACGTGCGCGTAGATGGAGACGAAAGGAAGCGCTCAAGTAAGCTAGTCTGTCAAGGGCCTGCGAACAAAACCTCATAAATCACGAAAGGAAGGCGCCGCTAATTTCATAACACAATTTTCTCTGTATTATTTTCTCTTCAGAACACCCTCGCACAATGAGCTCAGTCTCGCGTGGTGCCTTCAGCTAATTTTTCCCAGTTTGAAGGATTCGCCGGGACATCCTACACCTGCTTATTCTTCCTTCATGAATTCATTACCAGCACAGTGACGGCTGTTTTTCAGAACCCAACACGGATATTTTACAACAGCAGCGGGTGGCAGGCTCGTCTAGGCGACTTAGCCTGCACCCCCTCTACCTCATACTTTTCCGTCCAACTGAGCATTTTACGGGCACCATACATTGAGCAAGTCTCTCAAGGCTTTTGTAGTAGGGTTTTTTGTTGCCATTTTGAAGATCCCTCGCCTTTCACACAAAGTCAGAACGCTAGAAAGGCATCTCGAGAACTGAAGAATAAACAGAAAATTGACTGTGAAATGAAGAGATTTGTACGCAGAGCTGGTAACTCCTTTTCTATAGAGCACCGACAAGCGTCTTCTTCCCAGGATCAAGTATCAGGCGTTATTGAAGGGAAAATTAATGGTAGGCGGGTTTTGAGGGAGATATCAGTAAGTTGACAGTACTACACACAATGTCATTTTTGCCATTCAAGTTTCAATTTCCCAAAGACCATAGGTGACTTTAGGAGTGGAGGGTTCATAACACTGAAGTACTTGAGGAAATCACGCATGGCGCACTGCTTCGGAAACATCTTCCAGTCGATGTTCTTCTTAACCTCCCTTTATTGTTACTCTCATTTAATCACAGTAATATCTTGATTTAAAGAGGTCGTATTCCATAATCTAGGCGTCAAAATGACATACGTTCATTGCTAATTTATGAGCCTAGCGTTCCGGCACCATGAACACAGAATAAAGAGCAGATTTAACAGGCGTGTGACGTAGACAGGCCAGACAAATTTCCTGCATTTGGTGCAAGCTGTCATCACTAAAGATTATTTTCTTCACTAGGATGACGTCTGGTGTGTGTGTGTATGCCCAAAGACCTACATCAAATTAATCTGGAAAATAATTATGTACATAATCACATTTTCCAGCCGTGCTTTTTTTTTTTTATCGTTGTGTCCAATTGGCTTCATGGAGAACACCACCTTAAATTCCAATATGATTAGTATAATGCAAGGAACAGGAGAAATCACTTTGTGTTTACACAGTCCAAAGTCTTTATTTTCCTGGATGTGTGATGTATTTAGGGGGATGTTCTTTCAAAGTGTAAATCCATGACGAAGACGCGACATTAAACTAAAATTTTCGACTGGGCGAAGCTACTAGACCAGGTAGACCGTCGGTGTCTACACCACCGGAAAGCCAACTGGTATTTCTCTTTCTCCTTCAATTTTTACCACACACACCCCCGCCTCCCGCGGACTCATGGGGCGACAGTCTCGCCCTAGGAGGGTACCCCTGCTCGTTTTTTTAAGTGGGGCGCTCTTTAATCTTCATTTTTGAGAAGTGGGTTTTAATCGAAGGATCAGTAACAAATGCATGGGGATGAATGGTGCCAATGTTGACGTATGGCTCGGGCGCCGAGACATGACAGAGAGGTGGAAGAATGTCCGAGAAACTCCGAAAAAAGTTATGAAAATATTGCAATACAGTAGAAGTTAATTGACGAACCGAAGCCACTGATGGTGCTAAAGAAATTAACCCAGCTAGGGGTCTAATTGAACCCGATATAAAGCTTTTAAAATCCTTTGTTCTTTATACAACCCGCAAGAAGAATACACGTGAAGCAGACAGAAAGAGGTTAAAAAAGGAGGCGGGCTCCGTACCATGCAAGAATCGCAGCGATAATAGGTTTATAAATCTTTCGAGGTAGAAAATAAGTAATAATAGACGAGGCTTTGGCGAGGTGTCGTCTGTGGTATAATTTCATGTTGTCATCCAAATCAAGTTTGGCTTCTCTGGTACAGCCAAAGAGGTCACATTGACCCTGCGGGTAGGACAATATTTAGTAATAGAAAGAGGAAAAGGTGTCGTTGAAATGAACCCGGTGGGTATAAGCTTCAGAAGGTGGGATTGAGAGGTCAGATCACGCTATGAGCAACAGGAAAAGGGTTAGCGTGGCTGGTAGTCCCGCCGTGGTGATAGATCTGCGGACTGAAAGGGATCCTCTCCACGGGCTATCCTCTAGCACTGATCGATGAAAGAGATTTTTTTCCAGCCTGAAATTATATTATCCTCAAGACAGATTTCTTGCGGTTTCGCCAAGACTTCTTCAGATATCAAGAAAAAAAATGTATAAAAACACACCAATACAGAGAGGTAGAAAGAGAGGGAGAGAGAAAGAAAGAGGATGCAAATCAAGAGAACAAGACTTTCTGTAAAGCGCCTAGAGCGAACTTGTTTGGATTAGGCGCTATATAAATGATCTCCATTATTATTATTATTACACCTGCCCATAATACATTGTATAGTAAAAACAAGAACAGGCAATTCAAGACAGAGCAATGAACGAGGAGGTCCAACTCCTGTGAAACAAGGATCCCCACTGAAAAACAAAGATGTTTTCTCACCCTATTCAGGTAATGAATATACCAGGACAGCAGCCATATTTGAAGGAGACAACAGCTGTGTCAGGTCATCCTAAAAACCACTCAGAGTGCAGCCCCTGACCTGATAGCGGGCTTTTGTTCCACAGAATCAAGTCTTTACGAAATAAACCGATTTAGGCTCCCATCCAAAGAGCTTAAAAATAGGTGATATATATATATATATTTATTTATTTATTTACCTACCATTTATTTATTTATCTACTTGGAGAGTCTGGTGCTTGTTTTCTATACTTTTCTTTCCTCTCTTTTTTCTTCCCTATTTTTGTCTCCGCCCATGTTTGTGCCACATTGTAAACTGTGTTGTGATTAAGTCCAGGGAAAATGAAGCATGTGGGGAAAAAATCTTCTTTACCTGCAGGTATGAGATAACAACAATAGAAACTTGAGAAAGCAATGATGTGACGGAGAGAGTGTTTTAAGGGAAAGATGGGGGCTTTGGGGGAGGGAGAAAATTATGAAGAATTTCAGAAATACCAAGGAAACAAAAATAAACATGCAACACACACAAATCTCTGTCTCACTATGCAATCTCTTTTGTTGGTGCATTCTCGCCTTTCTCATCAATTCGACATACGTTCAACCTTTATTCTGCTCAGCAGAGAATAAAAAAAAAAAAAGTCCTCCGCGTATGAATACAAAAGAATTTAATGAGAAAAATTGCGTGTAACCAGAAACTGTCTGATTATGAAGATTGTGCAGTCCATGTCGATTTTCATACATGCATTTTAATGTTCACGAAGACAAGCTTTTTGGCTCGTTTAGACTGAAAGCGAATATCTATCACTTTCCAAAAGCCCCAACAGAAACATGCGTATTAATTTCAGTATTTGTCATTTAAATTCATTCAGATCTTGACAAATCACTGAGGCACCGCTTTTTCCTCTCTCTTTTTTTCTGTCTTGCTACCTGTTTATCTAACTTTCTGAATAGCTGCACTTTGCCATTGGCCGTTCCACAAGAATGTACATGTTTTTCTCAGGTTTTTCGTACCCATGTTTCGCCTGTAACTTTAAATCGCTGTATTAAATGGCCTGTGATCAGATCTGTGAAGAATATCTATCAATCTATCTATCTATCTGCCTGTCTGTCTGTCTGTCTGTCTGTTTTCTCTATCTATCTGTTTGTCTGTCTGTCTGTCTCTCTAGCCTAGCCCTGTTTACCACCGAAGGATAAGCTGTCATTATCTGACAGTTGGTAAATAAGGTGCTCATCAGTAAAGCATACCTTTTAACATCGACCTTTGAAAATAGACAACTGTATGATTCGTCCAATTTCTCCTGAAATGGAGAATTTTCAAATTTCATTATAATGTTTCTCGAATTCAGCGTATGCGATATATTTCATGTATGTAACTGCTTAATCTAGCTAGTCTATCTTTTCCGCACAACACTGGAAAAAAAATTCTCATGCCAAATAAGACAATGCTACTGATTCGGCACCTTTGAAGTTTCTGATGGATGAGTGCTCACTGGGTCAGTTTCTATGGAAGGCTGGAAAAATAAAAATGCGCCTTGTACCGGTGAAAACATCAATAATGCAAGAAATCAGCTTAAGGGAAACGTGAAAATGGGGTATTCAGATCGCGGTTTCCAGTAATTGTATGACACAATGCCGTGTTATAGAAACACACCTCATCTATCTCCTTCTATATAAAAAAACAGCAAGGAAAAAAAATTCACTGCTGCGAGGAAGAAATGCCCAGGCCTGAAAAAATTACAATCATGTGAAAGATAGTTCTATTTGCTACTATGTCTATTCCTTTGACATGAAAGTGAAGTATCGTAATTTTGTAATAAATGAAAATAGGCCTAAAAACATCGAATAATGCTTTCTCCTCAACAATGATGGCCTCCCTCCTGCCTTTGTTTTGTTTCGACTTTATTACCGTGCATGTCATAAAAAATAACCATATCAAGCTTGGTGCTCAATGTCCTGGCGCGCATGAGTTCTGAAGCAGGATTGCAGATTACTACTTTTATTGTAAGAGAGAGAGAGAGAGAGAGTTCGTCATCGAATAATGCTTTCTCCTCAACATTATGGTTGCCTCCCTCCTGCCTTTGTTTTGTTTCGACTTTAAACGTCCGGTTGCGTTTCAAAGTTTGAACAAATTGAAGGCATGAGTTTCTGTGCCGTCTGCCTTATGCTCGGTACTGGCCATGCGGGTGTTGCTGTGCCAGTTGTGAGTTGTTTTCTTCCTATATCTACATAATGTGTGCGCTGATTGTGCGTGTTGTTTGCTACCCGTTCTTTGAACGGGCCCTTACACTAGTGATGAAAAAAAAAAAAAAGGAGACACCCAAAACATTTTGCATTGCATCACGTTTCACTCTTCTTTGAGGTTCCCTTTTGTGGTGACCAAAGGAAACTTTTATTCGTACAATGTTACAATCTAGGTAGAAGGCGTAAGCACGTGTCATTCTATAATGTCAAAAAAATGAATTTAACCCAACTTGGCGTATTCAATACAGTCTTTTTCGTTAGCGTAGGACGGCAGTGCAGGACAGACCAGGCATGCAATGTGGCTGCATGTGGCTGACATAAATTTTATGACCTAGGGCAGATAAAGTCTGAAATAAACTGTGGATGACTTCTTCCTTGACAAAGTACACTTAATTCTTTATTTAACGCTGATCAATTATCTGAGTGTAATATTGTTAAATAGCACCACTCTCAGAAAATTAGGCTTCACGCTGACGCAGCAGGACAAATATTATGAATCCTACGAATCGTTATCTCTTTTCACCAGAACGTAACAGATAATCAACTTTATACAGACATGAGCTAATGATTTGACTTCAAGAACAGAGCACCGGTATCGAGTTGCTACGCCCTACCACTTTCATAGACCATAATATAACACCAAGTTGTCTCATATTCTCGGTTTCCAAAAGGAGTTTTGTTAATCTTGCAAGCATTCAAAAGTGCCGCGACAAACACTTGTACCTCTATTGTAATGGGAAAGTTCCCATAATGAAAACAAGTGTTTAAATAAGGATCTGAATAGTGAAGTGCAGCTACATTGACGCCGTTAGGCTACCAGTGAACGGCCGGACCACCAAGCAAAGAGCTCTTCACGCTACTTCGGATACGCTTTTCTTGGGCGACTTCAACTTGTCGTAACAATGTTGCTAGTTTTGGCACCTCGGGATTATTGCTGTCAAAAGTGATTGGTAAAGAGTCTTCAATATGTGTACCACTGGTGAACACTGTGTTTGGTTTGGCCTAATTAGAAAATGGTCATTGTTGATGTCGATTACTTGAGAGTTTGTAATCATGAGTAAAGAATTTGAAAGGACCTGTCGTGTTGTAGGATGCGCAGAAGCCATACGATCTCAATATTGGCAGGCTACTTTCTGTATCCGAATGTCATACTGGGGGGTCCATGAATTTCATACGTATAATAACAGAGTTATTATAACTGGTAAACCATGGGCATTATTGTTTAGAATATACAACCAGTAAACGTAGGACGCGTTAATATGAAGTCATATGATTATCAATTGGAACTAAAATGTCTGCGAGGTACGAATGAGTCAGGAAGGGAAACTCGTTGGCTGGATAAAAACAACGTCAAGAACTTTATTTCAATACGGGCATGTCTTCGAGGAATCGGAAGGGTGATTTGAACAAGTCTGGGACACGTTCTACTGGCAGGCTGCAATGTAGCTCGGTTGGGAGAACATTAGCCAGCGGTGTTGTTAGCATCAGGTTCGATCCACTATGTCAACCATAACTCAGATATCAGAATTGATCAAAATTTATCCAAAGAAAAAAATCTCTACGGAACTGACGAGCGTAGTCCGCGGCCCTCTTGGAACTGCTAGTGTTGTATGAAAATGGTTTAACTTTGATTAGTTAAATTGAATTTGCGAGTCCTAATCTAATAGTTCGTTCTTATAGCCACTGTATAATATTATTAGTACATACGGGTACCCAATATAGTGGCAGACCTATATTTTTGAGGCCCTCAAGCTTGAACTGTTATGGGCCCCCTCCACAACCAGCAACAATAGGGCAACGTCCAAAATTCACACATTAAAAATAGTTTCTTCGGGGTCCCTCCTGGATTAGGGGCCCTGAAGCTTAAACTTCATTAGTTTCACAGTAGATCCGCCACTGAACCGATACCACAGTAGAATTATTCTACGGTCCTGATAAATGAGAATCTCCAAACAAGCTCAGTTTAACTGGACAAACCTATCATAATTTAGTCTGTAACGACGAATCTATTCATTTGCGAGCGCGTCTTCAAGGGTACCCTACTCGTGTGTCACCAGCGAGACACCAACCTTCATAAGTTTACATAAACGATGGATTAGGTAGGTGTCAGACCCAGGTAAGCAGCCATTTTCTTTTGTCCCCCAGGAGGGAGATGAGTGTGAAGGTTTACCCAGATTTAGCAGCTGAAACTGTTGGTGAAGACCTAGTGGGAGATGTTGACAGACCTCTTCTAGCACTGGAGTTGACTTCTCTAATCCCTGTTTAATGAGGTGTGGCAGGAGCCGTTAGGGAAACATGTAACAAGGCGGTACTTTACACACTTTTTGTGTTTTGGCTTGTGTTTTTTTACCAGCGCATTGTGTTTTCACACTTTTTATCTGAAAAATATTTGCAGAGCATTATTTTGTTTGAGGAGTAGATTTAAGACAAAATCGCGATATTTTTATGCAGTATGCGTGTCAGTCTCAAGGAGTTAGATGAATGCCAACCACCGAAAGTCGGTGTTCCATTTAAAAGAAAAGTAATAAGAATGCCATTGTCCCAAATATCCGACGTTCGCCTATGTTTGCCTTCTTAGAAACAGAGCAGGCTGGGTTTTTTTAGGTTTTCCAGCAAGCATGCTCGATAACTGTTTATTGTGCCCTGCACTGGTCATTGATGAGAAGCCTAATCGCTAAAACATGCAAGTGCACAGCAGCCTGGATTAAATGGCTGTCTAGTTCTAGTTGAAGGAAAACTTGCTAATAAATTGCTTTGAAAATATTGCTGAGAATTTCACTCTGTTCGTCCATCAGATTTAATTTTTCAAATTTATGTACGAGCAGTTCGAACATGTAATAGACCCTTAGGATAATCAGTTACAATTGTTTGTTTGGTTTTCTTTACAAGGGGGGGGGGGGGGGGAGAGCCATGAAATTCAACAAAATAAGCATAGAGTGTCTATCAAATGACTATTATAACTTCTGAATGATTGATGAGATATTATTATACAAATACGTTTTGGAAAGGACGAGGGTAGAGGGTGATTGGGTGACCAATAAAATTATAAATTAACCAGAGATCTTTTTTTTTTTTTTTTTAAAGTAGTGATGCTATTGAAAGCACATGTCCGTCTCGGTTGAAAAACATGAAAATATACACTTTTTACCCCTTTGGCCTTATACATAGTGTACAACAGATTGACAAGTCTACAAGAACCAAAATTAAAATGCCATTTTCATAATATGGAAAATACTGCTTCAAACAAGTGGAAACAAAATAACCTGGAAAAAGTAACCGAACTTCATTAATTTTTTCCCCTGAAACCTCAAAGGTGACAAATGAAACTCTTCGGAGTCTGAGAAAACTTGCTTTATCCAAAACTTCTGAAACATGCAAAATTGTTATAAAATGGTGAAATGAATGGGCAAATATAAATTTTTATGTTTCTCAAAATAACTTATTTTTTGATAAATTAAATCAGAAATATTCCAAAGACATAGCGTTTGGCTCCAGATGACATAAACGTTTTAAATATGATTAACTGGGCTTTAAGCTGGGATTTCATGTGTACGGAAACGGAAACGGCAACAGAGACGTCAAAAACCATTCAAGTAGTGAAATAGAAAGAATATTTTCATGTGGAATGAAATGTCGTTTCCGCACGCACGGAAACACTCTTTCTTTTTACTACTTGGTAGATTTTTGCCGTTTCCGTACACATGAAAATCCAGCCTTAGAAAGTTAATTCAACTGGGTAGATTTGCCAAAACCCCACCACTGATATAAACTGTCTTTCTGTATTTCTTTCCTTAAACATCACAGCGACATAATTCTCGATTCTTATGAAATTGGAACCCGGGAAAAGGTATAAAGACAATAAGTGCCACTTTCCACAAAGTGCTTTTTTTTTTCTACTTGCTTATTTTCTTTTATTTGTATTTGTATTTGTATAACTCTTTAATCCCATTTGGGAAATTTTGCCTTTGTGCCATTGCAGCCCAGTTATAACTGGAGCAGGCACGTCGTCGCCACAGTGCAGCGCCGGTCGGCGTTTTTTTTTTTTTTTTTTTTGGGGGGGGGGGGAGATGAGGGGGGAGGGGGAGGGACTGGTAGAGATGAATTTAATTTAATTTTGCCCGGGCAGCGGCCTGTTCGGCCTGCTCTTTACGATTTCCAACTGCCAAGGTATCTTTAACGTGCGCAACGTGCACACGGGCCCTCCGAATTTTTTCGTCCTTATCCGAGAAGACTAGGTACTCGATCCTACCCCTCAATAGAATCAGGGACACGAAAATATGAGAAAAATCCCAAACTTCCAACATGCCTGCACGGCCCGGGTTTGTAAAAATCGTGTACTTCTTCGTGTCTATTGCGTGTTTTTCTATATGGCCGCAGAAATGCCCACGACGAGACTGTAGGACAAGTATTTGAAAACTTCCCACACATCTTCTGCACCCGCAGTTTCGGTCCGTAATATGTACGTAAAGTGCCCCAAAAACTGAGGGCGGTGGCAAAGAGCCTCAAGCTGCTGCTATGGACAATATAAAGAACACTTAACTTCTAATTAGCCCAGAATCAAAAGCGGGATGGATGGAAATTATCTGTCAGAGTCGCCCAGTGTGTCTATTTCTTATTTCATGCTATGTGCTCACTTAACCGCATTGAAGATATTTCAATAATCCGAAAGAGAAGACCATTTCAAAAAATGATTTGTTCGACGTCGGTTCTCTCTCTCTCTCTGAAGACTGCTCTAGTCTTCTGCCAAGGCTTTCAATTCTAAAACTATTTTTCTCTTCTTGTTCTTCGTCTTTTCCTTCTTCATCTTCCTCTTCTTGTTTTACCCCCCCCCCCCCCCAAAGGAAAAAATGAAAGAGTAACAAGTATGTAAGTAAAAGTAATTGAATTCTATTTAAACGTGTTGTAATAATCAAGTATTTGATTAAGTAACTAATTTAAGAAAGTAGACGAAGTAAATGTCTTACCATTGTAGTGCCCAATGTTCCATATATCTGAAGCATTTCATCTCTCTCTGATTTAACAGAAAATAGTCTTTTCTGGTAAGTATTTGCGTCTCTATAATTTGCTTTAGTAGATCGATTCAAGCATGTTTTACGCGCTTTAGAAACTTTGAATAAGATAATCCGTATCCGTGCACAAGAGGATTAAAAACTGAGTGTGTTTGGGACAGTTGATGTAATAATGATGTAAAATCAAAACAAACAAAAAAATCCGAGAGGCCTATTTGATTCATGAGTGTGGTCAGATTGTGTTTTCTTTGCACAATGCATTTTGAGGACAGTTTTAAGTTAGTGATATACTATGTCAATTCTGTGCTGCCTTGGGCTTGTGGACTATGGAATTAAACTAGACCTCTTGCATTATTAAAATTCATACAAGTCTGTCTCGCTAGTTAGTTGAGTAGGAGGAAGTTCGGGTCTCAGTCAAAACCAAAAGCAAAACAGACTTGACACAGTGCTTTAGTACCACTCTTAAGCAAACCAGCTCAGCCATTACAAGCACAACAATACGCCTCAGGGTTAGGATTAGGGCCAGGATTACGTTTGGTCAATTATCTACAACCTTTTTTTGTCGGCCACATGGCCACAATAACTTTTCTGAAAATTGTCCACAATAACCTTTTCGGAAATTGGCCGCAGCAACTTTTTTCGTTGACCACAGGGCCACAATAATTTTTTTCCGAAACTGGCCGCAATAACTGTTTCGGAAACTGACTACAAAAACTTTTTCGGAAACTGGCCACAATAACTTTTAAGGAAATTGGCTGCAACAATTTTTTCGTTGACCACATGGCCACAATGACTTTTTCGGAAATTGGCCGCAACAATTTTTTTCGTTGACCACAATAGCTTCTTTGGATACTGGCCACAATTTAGAGACAAAAAAAAAATCACATTGCGTGTATTTGAGCCACAGGGCCCTTTTGCTTAATCCGGCGTTTGGTGAATGACGGGAAATGATATCCTAATAACAGCAGAAAACAATATCAAAAACAGCAACAACAGCAGCAACCACCACAACAACAAACAGTGATACCCGCCCAATGAATGGCTATAAAACGGCTTATCTCCTATATCTCACGCTCCTTGTCACCCGATACGTCTAATCTGTCGGTTCTCAAAAACTTGTGTGTGCATCAATGGCTCGACACATGCACGGATGGCCAAAGCCATCACGCTACAATATTATTGTTCATTTCAAACAATTCTCAGGTTAGGAAACTGGAATCTGAATAGTAATCAGAAAAAGCTAAGATCTTTTTGTTAAGTCATACCCGTCTTTCATCATTATTATCACTGCCATTTAAGCATTTTTAGAGTAGACATGAAATTTCATAGATAGTTTAATGATATTCCATCTCTTTCTCTCTCTCTCTCTCTCTCTCTCTCTCGCCTCCCTCTCTCTTTCTCTCCTCTCTCTTTCTCTCCCTCTGTCTTTCTCTCTCTCTTCCTCTCAAGGCTATCTTTCTCTCTCTTTCTTTCTCTCGCCTCCCTCTCTCTTTCTCTCCTCTCTCTTTCTCTCCCTCTGTTTTTCTCTCTCTCTTCCTCTCAGGGCTTTCTCTCTCTCTCTCAAGGCTCTCTCTGTCTCTCAAGGTTCTCTCTCACTTTGTCTCTAGCTCTCTCTCTCGCTCTCTTTTTTTCTCATTCTCTCTCTCTCTCTCTCTTATAACCTTTCAGTAACGGAAAGTAAATAGTTCTAAATTTCTTACAAAATTGTGGGAGATGGTTTGGATGGTAATGAATATTTTAGCTTTTATTATGGGAAGAAAAGTTCAAAGCTTGCGCGCACAATTTCTATTCCTAATGCGGAATGTCAAGTTTGACTGACTTGTAAAATTTGATAACCAAACTGTTATTATTAATGCCCTGAAGTATAATTTTCTTTTTGAGATTATCTTTTAAGACAACTATGAGGGATTGAAAATTATTCTTTCTGAACTCCATTTTGAGGTTACTAAAAACTTGGCCTGTACAGGGTGTAAATATGTCATGTTAAGACCAAACTTTCATTATATCAAGGCAATTATTGCTACAAAAAAAAAAAAAAAAAATTTATCAAGAATTCTGACAACGAAATGAGAGAAAAATGCTCTACGGATGCTTAAGGAGGACAGACATTCGAAAGTTAATCTTGCCGTCTCTCCATCCCCCCCCCCCCCCCGTTTTTTTTCTTCCCAAAACCACAAAATAAAATTTAAAAAGTCAAACACACGAACAAAATATACAGAGCAATACAAATATAATATCATCAAAACTCACAATACACACACATGAAACAAGGAAATGAATAAGAAGACAGTGATGGTGGTGATGCAATATGCGATAGAAAGGAAGAAGTTTTAACCGTTGAGAAATAATTCTTTGAGACATCAAAATACTGTAACACGACTTCATGTTGCCATCGAATTAATTGGAATGAAATGAAAGTAAATTACTACTACACTGATGTACAAATTTATGGCCATCTTTTACATGTCAATTCAAATGTAATTTAAAAATTAATTTATGACCTTTCAGATATATTTCTTTACCACCGTTTCAATTACATAAATCGAGCAAAGAGTTTTGCCAAGCTCTGTTGGTTGACCAACAGGAACTTTTTCGTTGTCCCTGCTCTTCAAATTTGTGTCACTGGTACCTGAAAGTAATTAACTTTCGTTTCAACCAGAAGAGAGGGGGAAAAAATGCTGGAGATACCTGCTGACTTATCGCGACCTTGGTTCTCGTCTGTTCCAATTCCGCTTTATGCACAAGTGAGAAATTCGTCGCTAAACGTTTGCAGCTTTAGTGTTATGATAAGTGGGCTTGAAATTAGCATCCGCTATTTTACAGAAAATGACGTATGAAAGAGTAAAACCCCCTTTGCCTCTGAATACTTGTCCACAGCATCCGTTCCGCTCCGCTCCTCGCCGCTATAGAAGCAAAGAGAGTTTTTCATACGTCATTTCCCGTAAAAATAGCGGAGCGGATGCTATGGACAAAACCACTGAGGAGTTAGGATAAATCGGAACTGTGAAACAGCTTGATAAGTGCCACAACACATTTGAAACAAGTGTCAAAGTGTGCATTTGTTATAGCCCGTCTACATACTAAAAGATCTCTAGTTTTTCGGAAAAATCAATGGAGATAAAACAAACAAGAACTAAGGTTGTGATATCTACCTCAATTGATTATTTCTGCACCGTTCGTATATATAGTGTTTCTGTTAATTTCATTGATTGAAATGATTAATATGCTGTTTTTGATCATGTGTCAATGTAGAATTATACTGAATGGATCAGACATGAATAATTCACAACTTCTCGACTAAACTCAACATTCCCATTGTTAATATTACTTACTGTTGTTTTGAGTTTCTAAGAAGAAATGAACATGTTTTAGTTGACTGGTTCGTACACCCAGTCGTCCGTCCAACCATGAATCCATGCATCGATCCATCCATGTATCCATGCATGCATCCATCCATGCACCCATCCATCCATCCATTCATCCATCCATCCATTCATTCATTCATTCATTCATCCATCCATCCATTCATCCATCCATTCATTTGCTCGTCCATCCTCTCTATCTATCTATCTATCTATCTATCTATCTATCTATCTATCTATCTATCTATCTATCTATCTATCTATCTATCTATCTATCTATCTATCTATCTATCTATCTATCTATCTATCTATCTATCTATCTATCTATCCATCCATCCATCCATCCATCCATCCATCCATCCATCCATCCATCCATCCATCCATCCATCCATCCATCCATCCATCCATCCATCCATCCATCCATCCATCCATCCATCCATCTATCTATCTATCTATCTATCTATCTATCTATCTATCTATCTATCTATCTATCTATCTATCTATCTATCTATCTATCTATAAATCTATCTATAAATCTATCTATAAATCTATCTATAAATCTATCTGTCTGCCTGTCTGTCTGTCTGTCATCTGTCTGTCTGTCTTCCTGAGGCCCGAAGAGTTTAGGGGGCCCCACGCATGCAAATCTATATTGTTTTTTGAAACTGGGAAGAAAATCCTTTTGCTTCACCCAGAGGCCCATAATAATGATGTTAAGACGGCCCTGCGTCTGGTCGGATAGAAATTACCATCTTGGTTACCGTCTCTTCTACTGACACACATTCTTACCCTGACACAGTCGCTGGCCGGAGTGGCTCTGTGGTCTTGGCTGTTTGTGAGCAGATCTTGCCCCAAGATCACTTCAGTGGCTCCTAAGCTCACCGTGACTCCAGCCGGTATCTCGTTACCAGCTTGAACGCCCTGGGGTTCAGAGTTCGAATCTCTTCCGTGACGAAGGCTGGATCGTGTGACGTCATCAGAGCTAAGAATAGCCTGAAAGCGAGTCGGTGATTCGACTAGTTCTTGTCCATCAAAGTGTGTAGAAATCATTTTTATAACTTATCTCCACAGAGAAATTACTGCAAATATTTCTTCGAATAACGAAGCTATTGTCATTAAGATTTCAGCCTCTACAGACAAAATGAAAATTGCAGGGCTATATTATTTTGTTGTGTCCTTTTTCACTCTGCTGAAAACACATGTATCTATAGCAAGTTTCTCAATTATGCAGTCAACTGGCTTTTATGGCAGGCCAGCCGTATCATAATACACTGTATTATTTTTTTTCAGTGATGCATCATTCTGTTGGCTAAGCATGTTCATAAGATCTTTTAATATGCATCAGGGCGGTTTGAATTTCATGTATTATGCAAATCCTTTTGTTTTTTTTTTGTTTTTATTTCCCAATTTAAAAGTCTGTCATCTGAACAAAGATTTTAGATACGATATAACTCTATAATTGTCGTCGATCTGAATGCAGGTGTATCACAACATTAGCTGATTTACACAGATGCACCACCAAAAACTCGACTCTTGACTACCTTGTCTGTATATAACACAAGTCACCACTTGAAACTGTCACAGGACGTAGTTTTTAGTTGTCCTCTGTTTCGTGAAATAGAGTCAGTATGTAGAGAAGTGGTCACACAAGATCGTGAACGTCCATTCACTTGAAATCTGTAGACATTTCCCTTCAATGCAGGCAAGTGCTGTGTCAGAGACTTTTTTTTTTTTTTAATGTTCTTTGTAACCTGTTTAAAGTAACCTGTAAAAGAAAATGAACAAAGGCAAACGTTTATCGCCAGTTTCCATGAAGAAGAATTAAGAGTAGCATAAATGAAGTTAAAATCTAAAATAAGTTTTTGCTCTCCTTAAATTGTAGATTGTAGATTAAATTACTCAGTTTTTTTCCATGGACGGGGGGAGAAGAGGATAGAAGAAAAATATTTTAAATTGAGATTTGAATTTTAGTTTCTCTATATTTTATTATTATTATTTTTAATTTATTTTTTTTGGGGGGGGGGGGTCGGAGACAAAATGTAGGAGGAGGAATAACAAAAATTCACTCTGTTAACCTGTATTCGTATTTTCTTATTGCAGTTTCTAGTGGAGACAGAAAAACTGTTGCTGTTTTTGTATCAGTTAAATGAGACTAGATCAAGCAATGAAGAAAGCAAAATAATAATAATAATAATAATAATAATAATAAATATAATTTTCATTATGTCAACGAGCAAAATAAACAAAAATGAAAGAGTTGTGCTTATTTGTTGTTTTTTTTTCTTTAGAATATAGTAACGAACTGGTATTTATTTATTTATTTATTCATTTATTTATTTGCATCACAAAGACAGGTATCCGTCAAGCACCTGGCCATTTATATGTACAACAAAAACAAAATAATAATGATAGGCCTAATATCATTTATTTGCCTGGTTAAGCAGAGTGAATTTACCGTGGTTGACAGCCAGCAAGCTCATAAATAACTTCACGATTCACCCTTCCCTGACAGTATCAGTACTGTTCCATCTGTGATGCAGTGATATGGTCCAGTTGCAGGCGAATATCTCACCCAGCGATAGACGGGTGAAGCGACGGGTACCACCAAAGCTGATAGGGTTAACACTCATTTTGTGGTTTAAATAGGCAAGTCCGCTGGGGCTAGACACACGCATGGCAGTTGGGTTTGCAAACAGATGGACCCTTTCTCATAAGTTTTCTTTTCTATATTTTATCCAATTTTTTTCTCCCCCTCTCACAACGGACTCAAAAATCAGTAGTGCCGCAGGACACTTGAAATCCGGGGGCCCACCCCACCCATTTGTCCCCTCTCGATTCTGTTTTCCTACCCCTGATGATCGGATAGTCACCGCCCCAATGTTTTGTTCCTCGTCACGAGAAGATGAACTGCCATTGCAATAAGCCCCGCCCACTCCACACACAGTCGTATGACAAGAGACACCTTGCGTGCCTGATTGGCTGAGCTCGGCTGGCAAGGCGATCAATTCTCTTGAAGAAACATCCCGTCGCTCCTAGGGGGTGACGAGCCTATTGAAAGCACGTCGTTTCAATTACACCAATGTTGACATGTCTTCCGCGAAAAATAACACGCCCTTAGCCACAGGAATTATAGGCTCAAAAAGTCACTTGGTCGGGAGAAAAATGACCCGGTCTTGATCGCAGGATCAGCACCTTAATCATTGCAGGCTCATTTGTTGTACCATCCAACTCCTGCACCATCTCATACCCCATGCCTTTCACATCTCTCATTTTCTTATTTTGTCTATTAATTTTTAAAGACATTTGACAATCAGAGGGGTCCTTAAGAGTGCAGAGCTCCTTTCACATATTCTCAAATTAATTCCTGCTGGGAAAATAGTCGTTGTTAAATTGTGCTGCTTAGCTTTAATAAGGAAAGATGTCTGGGGCAGGGATCTATCCATCTATCTATCTATCTATCTATCTATCAATCTATCTATCTATCTATCTATCTATCTATCTGTCTGTCTGTCTGTCTGTCTGACTGTCTGTCTGTCTGTCTGTCTGTCTGTCCATCCATCCATCCACCCACCCACCCACCTATCTATCTATCTATCTATCTATCTATCTATCTATCTATCTATCTATCTATCTATCTATCTATCTATCTATCTATCTATCTATCTATCTATCTATCTATCTATCTATCTATCTATCTCCCTGTCTATCTATCTGCCTGTCTGCCTGTCTGTTTATCTACCTACCTATCTACCTATTAACTGTCTGCCCGTCTGCCCTCTTACCTCTCCATATATCAGTATGTATTAGGCCTATTATTCTTTCAGTACTTAAAAGTGTAATCTCATGTTTGAAAATATTATTTGCTGGTTATTTACTTCAGCGGAAACTAAAGTACTATAATTATAATGGGGCATCTGTGCCATGTGGGGTGGGGGTGGGACATCATGCCAACAATAATCCTCTGAAAACTGAAAACAAAGAAAAAAAGCGAGAGAGAGAGAGAGAGAGAGAGAGAACTGTAAAATACTGTTTCTGTAACAAGAAGAATGTGCCTCAATTAATTGCAAAAATAATATTATATTTGTACATACCGTAATTATATAAAAGCAAACATGTGTTTTGTGTACATGTACAAAAATATATTATTTGAAAATTAGATTTAATTCAAAGACGAAGGCCGAATGTACCAACAAATACCACCTTAAAGAGCACACAAAAAATAACAACAAACAACACACTTATTTGTTAATATGAAACCGCTCTCGTACGATGATGTTTGCACATTTCATTTTCAGTTTCAAACGTATAAGCCAGACCTTTGCATCAGTGCACAAGCTGTTTGACTCACAATTTCCCTGATCAGAATACTATTGTCTACGTTATGTATTCAGTGAGTTCTATTTTGTGTGTGTGTGTGTGTGTGTGTGTGAGAGAGAGAGAGAGAGAGATAGATAGATAGATAGATAGAGAGAGAGAGAGAGAGAGAGAGGTTATACATCCGATCAACCGCACTTGGATCTACAATGAGTGCATATAATTTTGATTTACCCTCAGCTTTAAAAAAGATCCGTTTGATCCAGGGCCGGAGGATTGTTTTGTGGGCCCCTGGGCTACAGATACTGGGATGCCCTCAGTAATAAGTATTAAAAGCACGGATTTGGGATTCTTGAAATCAGTTTATTCAACTTCTACGATATAGTGTATTAAATGAGCAATAAAACATTGTGCAGCTTGTTTTATAAATGATCAGAAACCCATGTTTCTTATTATTTAATAATACCTACCAATATTTTCATTGAAATAACACTATGTGTTTTCAAAAGAACGACCTACATTAAAATTTGAAATAAGGTTTTGATATTTATAAATTTTACTTAATCTCTGGAGGCCCTCAGTTGGCGGAGGCCCCTGGGCTGCAGCCCATAAAGCCCATGCCTTAATCCGGCACTGGTGTATTGAGACTTCTGTTTGATCAAATTCCTCAAAATTATCATATGGATCAGTAACGCGCATAGGATGATCTCATAAGCATTCGTATTATTCAATTCTCAGAAAAAATGTAAAACTTTTAATTTGCTTAAAATATGTGAGTGACTCTGGCGAAATCTGGTTAAGGTGAAAGACAAAATTCATGAGAAAATCCCTCCAAGGTGGGAACATTTTTGTATGGAAATTGAGATTTGCTATGAAAAGAAAGACTAGATATGTTTCTGCATTCAGTTGAATTATTTTGCTTCAAATCGTCTTAGAAATATTTTATCTTGATTTTTTAAAAGGGTATGAAAATTTCACCAAAGGCCCAATTTCGCCAGACCCACTCACAAATGGGTATAGAAGTCTCTAAACTGAATGCTTATATGACATACCGATTCTCAATAGCACGCCACTACACGCCACTAAAATTTGACCGTTTCGCCTGCACAACAGATAGCAGAAAAGATGTCACTAAAAAGGAAGTGCATATCCGCACAACACTAAAAATGGTGTTGGTGTGGACAAGACAAGCAGAAAGTACAAGAATCTTCTCGACCTCAGTTCTAATTTGTTCCATCTCCATTTTGTGGAAAAAACAACAACCACAAATGGAGATCTCTTCGTACGAATATTAAGAGGTATAACAAATGCACCCTTTGACACTTGTTTAAAAGGCATTGCGGCACTTATCAAGCTGTTTCACGGTTCCGATTGATTCTAACTCCTTATCATACTACGTTTAACGTCGAATTTCTCAGTTGTGTAAAAAGTGGAGTTGGAACAAACTAGAACTAAGGCTGCGACTTCGAAGCTTCACTACGATAAAAACACAAAAATGTGCCCCCCCCCCCTTTCCTTTCATGAATTGCCTTGTATACATTTATTTCCTCAGACTTAAACAATCACATTTTTTATTTCCTGGTGCCACCATCTCTATACTACTGAAATTTTCATTCTGTTAACTTGTTTGAACCCTTATAAGCAGCCACCTCCTGGCCTATACTAACCAACCACTGAGACAGTGTGGGTTCCCATGAGCCTGCAATAAATAATGCTTGTACCAGTTATAGACATTTTGTTTTAAGTATTTGATGCAGTTATCATTTAAATGTATAACTGGTTTTTTTTTTTTTTTTTTGGCTCAGATTGAAATGCAATTTGATGTGTATTCATTCTATGCAAGACCTAGTTTAAAAAAAAAAAAAAAAACAGAAACAAAAAAAAAAATGGCCCATATGGATATTGATGCGATGTTTTATTATTATTTTATTTTATTTTATTATATTTTGCTTTATTTTAAATTTTATTCAAATCTATTTCACTAAACTGCACGAAAATGTGAATTTCACAGAATTTCTAACCTGGAGCTTCAGGTAGGCCTGAAGACTCGAACGTCTACGAAATCTGCAACTGGGAAACTTTTGAAAGCCACACTGTACCCCAAACTTCCAACAGTTACAGTAACTGTAGTAAAGAGATGAGGAATAATCTTGAAGGCTAAATCACAAAGCATAGCTTTCCAGTATGTTCCTTAAATAATTATAATGGTAATACTAGAAATAATAATAAAGATATGTATTTTTGTAAATTTTTGATTTAATGGGAAATTCTATCAAAATTTATGCAGTTAATATCATTTAAGACATTTAATTAATGTTTGTTAGATTTTAGTGCATTTATATTTAATGTGAAATTCAAATGTTCCACGTCACTAAAAAAAACAACAAAAAAAACACAACTGAATTCTCATACAATTTGGCAAAGAATGGGCATTTGAATTCCTAACTTTGGCCTGAAGCCTGGCAATAAGGCAACGGTGAAGCGGTTTGCCCTGCCGGCATAATATCGATGGTTTTAATCGCTGCACGCATGGACCCGATGGCAGGGACTGAGATACTAATTAAGGGAAATATGTCGCACAGGCCAAACCATCAATTATCATCTAAATTTGGCCTCACATAAAAATGCTTCTCGCCCACACAATGCCAAATCCGATGATTGGGAAAGGGATACCCTTGAATTTGGCCCATTTTGTCCGAACCGTTGGCTCTTTTTCCTCTTTCTCTTTTCGCGATGGAAAAATGCATGTCGCTGCTTCCGGAATACTAGTCATTTCCCCAGTGCAGTCATACAATGGCATGGCCTGATATATGGGCATGCAAATCTGATCCAATGAACATGAATCTCTGACATTTTTCGACAGATATTACACCTATGCCATCGGTGTAAACATTGGTTTCGTGCGCTAATAATTCAGTGTAATGTTTTTTTAGGCGGGGCTTTATAACACATCACCTTTTTGAATACATTTTTTTTTTTTTTTTTGGTCATCGTAGCCTGGCAGCCTATTTCCCTCCCTCAGAAATAAATTGATGCAACGTTTTTGGTAAAGCTGGATTTTCATGTGTACGAAAAGGCCAGCGGCAACGGAAACGTCAAAAACCCTTCAAGTCATGAAATAGAAAGAATATTTTCTTGGAAACACCCCCCCCCCCTTTTTTTTTTTAATACTTACTGGATTTTTGGCGTTTCCGTTTCCGTACCATGCTTGAGTGTTTTTAATATTGTTTTCTTTGAATAAATGTCTCAGAACTTTTCTACAAATTACGCTATAATGAGGGAGAGGACGGGGAGGGGGCGAACATTCAAGTGGTCAGAGTATTATCGTTTGACGAAGTTGGTATTAAACGCTAAAAGTAATTTTCATTAGTGGTTGGTCATTATGAAACTGTGCCAACAATCATGGATGTTTGAATATGCAAGTCGGTATTAAAACAACGGCAGTGTGCTTTTAGGCTGGTAACCCACTGGGTAGGTCTGTTCGCCGCGGTTTTGGTTCAGACTTGTAATTTTCTTTGAATCAACTAGCGAGATACGCTTGTTTCGGTCTCAATAACGCACGAGGTGCCCTTTAGACGCCAACATTATTAAAGAATACTTTCACAACTTATGCAAAGACCAAGGCTGGATTAACCTTTCAGCAAAATAACCATGTGATTAGGGCATCAAGCGGTAAGGGGGCACCAAACAAAGGAGAAAGGGAACACCAGAAACAGTTTTCTCCAGTCTAGACTTACCATGGTTCAGCTGAACTAAGGCGCCATAATAAATGCCAGTATTGCACATTCATGTATATATCTTGCAGATAAAAACGCAGTCTGAAACAGCACGTCGTGGCATAATTTTCTTTTTCAGTGTGCTTCAAAATGTTCTAACTTAAAGAATAAATCAATTTCCAGTCCAATCGGTCCCAGGGTTTCCGAGTTATCACTATTTCAGATTGGGGCCTCGTTTTACATGTCTCAGTATCCATTGTTTATCATTGCGTTACTTTAAAATTACACTGTAAAGCTTAACGCAGTATTATAATGCCTTTCTGCTTTAAATGGATCAGTGTCCCGAGCTTAAGGATGGTCATTTTAGTGAGTACAAAATAAATCATGATGTTTCTTTATAAAATTCCTTTTTGCTTTTTCAACATCGCCGTCAATTGAAAGAATTAATTGCTTTTAATATTTTTTATTTCTATGAGATGATGTACCCGGCCTTAAGCGGGATAAAGCCGTGTTTCCCTCCTTCTCTCGCCATCTCTCTCTCTCTTTGATCTAGATAATTTCCCATAAAGATCTACAGTCTTGCTTCAAACCTCCTGCGCACCAGTGCACTGAGCACCAAACTGAACGCTTGTCAAATACAAGCCTTCCCGTGAGGCGGGCTTATCAAAGGGAGCACATTATGAGATCTTGTATTTCACAGTTTTACAACTTCAAAAAAAAAAACCTCACAAAAAACCGAAATTTGAATAAACACAATCGGTCGATACAAAAGCGAATGGTTTACATCAGTTGACATTATTTTTAGAAACTTTTAAAGATAATTTTTGAGACTGTATATTTAGGCTATAGGGTGGGTTGAACAGAAAAAGAGGCGAAATGGCTCCATGATGAATTACTCCCACCACTATTTTCTTTTATAAAGATATTTTTTCCCCTGATAATAATATTTTAAAAATTAATGAACTGTTGAATTTTTTTTTTTCTGCTGGCCTTTTTTAAAGCGTCTGTGAATCATTTGATATTGCTTTCCACTATATAGTGTTAAATTGACCGAAAACAAGGGGGGGGGGGGGCAAGCATTCTATTTAATAGAGTTGTGAGGTCTGGACTTGAAGAAAGCTGAATTTTGAATCTAATATTTCACGTTCAACATTTCGCTATGAGTTTTAGCGTCATGCCAGTTTCAATTGACACTGTTTTGCCAGTGGAAGCGTCAAAGGGTACCAAGGTCGGGCTGCACTTGGCGCATCCGCTGGGCTGGCAAAGACAAAAGGGTCATGTTCAGGACAGTATCTAGAAAGTTCCAGCCTTACTATAGATTTCATCTGCGACGAGGCACTACTAATTCCTCTCTTGGTAACGAAATTGCACCAACCTGAAGTTGAAGGCGTGTCAAATTCTGCATTCTTCCATGCGCATTAGCATGCTACGCATTCCATTCCTTATAGGTAAAAGTGCACAGCATTTAACGCCTTTGAGAGGCAATTAATATTTAATAAATATTCCGAGCCTCACCACAGGCTAATAAAATACCCAGACTGGATGATCCCATTGAGTGACGTCGCAATTCAGCAAAAGGTCCGCCATTTTAGATTTACGGTTGCGACCGACGCTTCGGCATAGCTACAATGCCGCGGTCGCTAAAAGTCCATAAGGTCATCATATACAACAATAAAAAAAAAGGCAGATGTAGACAATAAAATGAAAGGATAGGCAAGTTAATGCATTATTAATACATGTACAACCAATCTTGACAAATAAAAAAGAAATTTCTACTGCAGATAGAACTAGAATCAGAATTTCCCGAGCGGCGGCCATGTTGGTTATACGGCCGCCGCTCGGGAAATTCCGTAAAAAACGACACAGCCCGAAGCTCGTGTTTCCAGTCTGGTTAATTTATTAGTCTTTGAGCCTCGTTGCCTAGGTGGAAATATTCGAAAAACCCATTTTCTGAAAAAAAAAAGACAACAAAACAAAACTCTTTCTTTAAGCTAAATTTTGAAGGCGTCAGGGCGATTGTCATGGTCATGCCAATGAATTTTGAAAGCTTTTAAAAATCTTGTAACGGCGGTAAAAGGCAATGATGTTGTTTTAATGAGCCCAGCGCATGGGACACTGTATTCGACACATGTTTAGTTTGATGCAAATTTTAATGTCCTTGCCAAGAAACAAGGTTAGTGCTTTTCAAGGGTATTTCAACCTGGGGGTTGCATGTTTTCGGGAAGAAAGTGGGGAGGAGGGGGGGGTGGGGGAGGGTGCGAACTGAATAATAAAAACAAAAAATGAGTAACAGTGAAAATTTCTTGGTTTGGATTTAAAATATTATATTTACTACATATTCTCAGTTGGTATTCCACAGTGCCAAGGAAGAGAGAGAGAGAGAGAGAGAGAGGGGGGGGGGGGCGTGGGCGTGGGAAGGAAAGGGTGGGAGCATAAGTTTTTATCTCGGGCAATGCCGGGTACCTTATCTTATTAATATTCACTTCCATAATCATAATATGATATGATAAAATTTAATCTGCATAACTGTCAACGTTAGTGATCGATTTAAATTAATGTGTCATTTCCTGGCGTATTTTTTTTTCCACAGCTCATGACAAACATACTGGAGTGGAACTCACTGCATATTCAAAACCAATGTTTCTGAATTTTCAATCATTTTTATATTGATGCAGCTCGTGGTAGAATCTAAAATCTGACGTACGATGACTGTGAAGAGCAGAAATAGACCAATATTATTTTTAGCAGCTTTTTCTCTCCTGCTTTTGAAAGAATACAAATTGAACGAGTTTAACTTTGTTTACAGTTATCTTTAATTGCTTGGGTGGATCAATTTGAGAAAGATAATGTTAGGTTTTAGTTGTAGTTCGAACAATAATTATGTTTCTTGTAAAATATTTCTTTAATGGTTGTATTTGTAACTATGTAAGTCAGTGTGATGCATTTCTGGTCTCTGTCTTTCAATTCATGTGAACCTCCGTTACCACCTCACTTTTCAAGCAGGGGAATTGAATTTTTTTTTACATATGGATGAAAATCAATGATTGTTACATGGAGTGTTTTGTAGTCAAATGTAAGTTTATTAATTCTTTGTATATGTAATTAACTTAAAGTGATATTTAAGTAGGCCTAATATTTTAACCATTTCTCGCTTTAAGACCTTGCTATCAAATAATTAATTAAACGGCGAAAAAAAAAACAACTCATTATAAAAATCTCCATTATTGTTATTTTCTTTCTTTCTTTTGTTTTTCCTCTCTTGCCTTTTGCTTTCTTCCTTACTTCCTTTCTTCCCAGCGTTCCCTCTTTGTTCTTTCTTTCTTTAACATTCCCCGTTCTCATCATTTTAAGGAGTATCTGTCCATTTCGTTAAGTTTGATAGGTCCTGTTGGAGGTGAGTGTGGGGGGGGGGGGGGGGGAGAGGAGGTGAGTGGTGGGAAAGGAATAACGGGCAGTCAAACCAGGCATCTAGCGTGTGGGTGTGAGGGTGGGGAAATGGATGGTTAAACAATACCACTAAATTGCGGATTCGAAGGGGGGGGGGGAGTCTGGAAGGGAAGCGTGGGAGGGAGCCGGGGGGTGAGGGTGCAGGGAACGACCCTACCGTCTCATTTTTGTGTACCCCCTCCCCCCCCCTCCCTTTTTAAATTGTTCAACAATTAACAGATTATGTCATTTCCACTGCACATTCGCACTGGGAAGGGGGGAGCATTGTTAGTGAAATGAATATCTTTAGAAAGCATTAATGTGCTGGATACCCACTCCCCTTTCCCCATGACGAAGTGCCAATTTCAGAAGCCGTAATAATGTATAAAAACAAAGACAGAAAAAATTACGCCACGCTAACTGCTCATCCCCCATATCCTGTATCCAAACATCAGGGTGGGCTTAGGACACCCCGCCACGAAAGAGGAACGAAAATTTTGTCCGCTGGCCCCGCCTCTAAATATCCCGGCTCACATTTCGGGCGCTCTCTCATTTGGATTCGCTAATGATCGTTATTAGGACCCCCTAATAGCGGAAGTCAGACTAGACGTCGGTCGGGATGAAAACACACGTGGCCCGGATTGCGCGTTCGTTTGTAACCTCTGTTGGGTTCTCACACGAAATTCCGCAGAAGCGCACCACGGTTGCGCACCCTTTCGTTCCGGAGTTGACATCCTCGCGATCCCCTGCCACCAACGTCTGTGCCCTCCACTCAACCATACGGCCCGGTGGCCCCAAGAGCGAGAAGAGGGTGAGGGGTGGGGAGGGGAGGGGGGGGGGGTTTCAGTGGTGATTACAGACCCTCGAAAGTCTATAGAAAGATAGCGCGAGTCATGACAGGGCCGTAGGCAATGGGGACAGGTCCGTGCTCGTGCGGCATCTTTTTGCACCAAATCTCTAACAGACAGACAAATAGACAAACAGACAAATAGAGAGATAGACAGACAAATAGATAGACAGATGCGCAGATAGATAGTAGACAGACAGACAGACAGATAGATAGATAGATAGATAGATAGATAGATAGATAGATAGATAGATAGATAGATAGATAGATAGATAGATAGATAGATAGATAGATAGATAGATAGATAGATAGATAGATAGATAGATAGATAGTGTCCACACAAGCATACAAACTGTGGGTCACTTAATGTTGTTTTCTTCAGACATCCCCCCTTATGCCCCCCCCCTCTTCTCTCCCTTCCTGTCCTCCCCCTTTCTTCCTCTCCCAGCTCTCTCTTTGTCTCCCTCACTCTTTCTCCTCCCTGTCTCTGTCTTTCTTCCTCCTCTCAATGCGACATAGATCTTTGGGAGGACAGGCATGTTCTATATATGTATAAATGTACAAACATAAAAACTTTCACAACTTACGGAAGGTGCGAAGGATCATTATTCGGGGAATTATTTAGAAAGTTGCTGCAGATCTCATGCGCGCCGAGACAACGCATTCCTCTCTCGGCAGTGATATTGCACCAAATTGAACGCGCGTCAAATGCAGTTATCTATGCCCATAAGACTTAGTGTGCTATGCATTTCATTCCTTGTTGGTAAATGTTCACCGGATTGAACACGCTTGAAGGACAATTAATTAATAATTAATACCTGTGATTCTACGCCTCACCACTCAGGTGGAAATATTTCAAAACACACATTTTCAATTATTTTTAAAAATTGCACTTTAATTAAGAACGTCGAACTTCAAATAACTTGGAATGTTTATGCCAATTTTGAAAGCTTAGGAGCTCCAGTTACTGAGAAAATGTGTTCATTTTTTTCCGCGTCCTAAAATTTATTTATTTATTTATGTATTTATTTATTTATTTATTTATTTATTTATTTATTCATTTATTTAATTATTTATTTATTTATTTATTTATTTATTTATTTATTGTTTGCTTTTTTATTAAGTGACTCATTAGTTCATTTATTTATCTATTTACTTATTTAATTAGTTAGCTTTACTTACGTAGTTAGTGAGTTAGTTAGTTAATTAGTTGGTTGGTTAGTTGGTTAATTAATGAGTTAGATAATTAGTGAGTTAGACAGTTAGCTAGTTAGTTAGTTAGTTAGTTAGTTAGTTAATTAGTTAGTTAGTTAGTTAGTTAGTTAGTTAGTTAGTTAGTTAGTTAGTTAGTTATTAAGTTACTAAATTACTTAGTTAGTTATTGAGTTACTGAATTAGTTAGTTAGTTCGTTAGTTAGTCACTTAGTTTGTTAGTCAGTCAGTCAGCCAGTTAGTTAGTTAGTTAGTTAGTTAGTTAGTTCGTTAGTTAGTTCGTTAGTTAGTTAGTTAGTTAGTTAGTTAGTTAGTTATTTAGTTAGTTAGTTAGTTAGTTAGTTAGTTAGTTAGTTAGTTAGTTAGTTAGTTAGTTAGTTAGTTAGTTAGTTAGTTACTCATTAAATAGTTAGATACCGGTAGTTAGTTTTGTTCAATGTCTTTGCACATAGTCGATAAAAGATGATCTTGAAAAAAGAAAAAAAAAATCTCTAAAAATTGTTCGAACTTTTTGCCCCGCCTCCCGTAATCACCGAAACGCGGACGCCCCTGAAAGTTTGTTAATTCTTTATCCTATACTGTGATACTATTATAAAACTTGAGCACTGAACAATTTCTGTGGAACCGTTTTGACACAAAGACGCATTAGGTTAAAAAGTGAAACGGTCGCTAAGCAAGAGCTGAACATTGCTTTGAGAGTTATCAGGACGTATGTTTGGACTCTCTATATCACTCAACACTCCTTCTTCATTTCCTCCCCGTCCTCCTTCTCCAATTCATGCAGTTCCCTCTCATTCACTTTCTCTTCCTCTATTGTCCTTCTTAGCCTCTTCTGTGAAAACAAGAGTTTTTTGTTATTTTTCTTTCTTTCTTTTTGTTTTTTGGTTTTGTTTACAAGTGATGCAAATGATGTGACGTGTACATTCATTAAAATAGTAACTGGCAAATACAACTGATATTTCTATCATTTTTACCCCAAATCACTTTAATTTATTCTGCCATCATCTCAATTTTTTGTTTGTTTATTTATTTGTTTGTTTATTTTTTTTCTTCTTCATCTTCTCTTTTGCTGTTCCCACCTAAGTTTTCCTACCGGTGATTAATTTTTGTGTTGTATTCATTTAGACTGTAAAACTGCCGTTTATGTGTGCCAGTTGTATTTGCTAGAAACTTCTCACGGCAGAAAAATATTATGAAGCTGAAATGTTTTCTCCAGGGGCCCTCAACCTGGGGGTAGTTCGCCAATTCAAGGGATAAATTTGCTGATTCTGGATTTATGTATGTATTGTTTGTTTAAAATGATGTTATTATTGAAAAAACATTTTACAGGAATATTTCAAGTTGGCGCAGTTTCCACCCCCCCCCCCCTTTTTTTGGTCCTCAACCCTACACCCTAATCTGTTGAATTATGTCCTGCGTGTCAGGTCAATGTGTTTTAGTTAGGGAAGCATATTGTGTGCACTGTTAATTTTGTTAATTTAGTTAATTTATCAGTGTGTGTGTATATATGTGTGTGTGCGCGCTATGTATCATACTTTCTGCTTCTGTAACTGTATTGTTATGTATTCAATGATCAAAACAAATTTCCTTGTACAAGGACGAATAAAATTTATCTTATCTTATCTTATCTTATCTTAAATGACAGTTTCAAATTCAAAAATTAGTAATATCTAACAATAATAATAGTAATAATAATAATGTAATAATAATAATAACAACGACAACAATAATCGAAGTTGAGAAGAAACTTTGAAAATGGCCTATAGGTATGACATCGTTATTGTCTATAATCACTGTATTGTCAGTTTACCTTAAATTATTGTTAATTTCCTCTTTGTCGGTTACTTTATTATTATGATGGGTAAACTCAATAATAATGTTTAAAACGGTATCTTAGAATTTCTTCTTGTCTATTGCGTTATTACTACGATGTGTAAACTTATGAGTGTAAACTCAAATTAATTAACAAAACAAGGCTGGGGAGAAATATGTTTTCAAACAGTTGCCATAGGTAATCAGGACCCAAAAGGCTGGGAACCTCTGTGTAGCCTACATGTTTACAATGTGATGCAGGCAGCAAAAGTGCGCACTGGTTCTCACAATCAGAACACCCTAATAAAAATTCTCAGAACAAAAAGAAAATTCGATGATAAGGGTGAAGACAGCATATGCATGCAAAAGGCCAATTATTTTAACTGCTAATGCATCTTGCCGTTCACACACATCCGTTCAAGCATAGCGGCATAACTTTTTTTTTTATTATTTAGAAGCATTGGCTGGGAAATCATTTTACATGGCTGTTGCACAATGTTATGATGTGTTGTGCTTTGATATAAACATTTTTAAAAAAAACATCATTGCATTAAAAGTGTAGCGACCACAAGCAGAGACAAGGACCTACACACGATTCCTGCCAAAGTGCGTTATGTGAATTAGCCATTTCCGAAAAACGAAATTTTCCACCAAACTTTTCGACTCCACTCGACGACAAAAAACATGAGTCTCATTATTGCGGCTAAAAAAGAAAATAATCCTAAAGACTGAATTTTGTCCAAGCGAATGTGTCAAGTAGTTTATCGTAAAAAAAAAAAAATGAGGCACTGCACAAGGTTTCATGATTTTTGGAGAAAACTATCAACTTCCAGTGACTTCATCCATATTTATTCTTTATCATTAGTTACTGTTATATTGAATCTTACACTTATCCACGTCGTACTGATAGTGTGGCATTGATATGGCAATGATCTTGAAACATGAATCAACTTTAGTTTCAAAAGTTTCTTTTGACACAAACCTGGAAATTTAAGTGTCAAAACATTCTTAAAGACTGAGCAGAATAAGGACGGCGTATTGGATCAGTTCGGTTTTGTCCGGGTTTTGTGGGCTATGGAGTTAAACTGAACGTCGCGCAGACGCGCACTAGTGAGACTGGAGACTGAAACAAGTCTATCTCGCTAATGGATTCCAAAGAAGTTCAAACCTGAGTCAAAACCAATGCGAAACAGACTTGACTCCGTGCCCTGTTAGCCTTAAACAACCAGCCAACCAAACAAGCCAACCGCAAAGAGTATCAAAATTGGAAATCTTTGAGAACCAGTGGCGGATCTACAAGGGAACTAATGAAGCTTACCCCCTAGGGCCACTAATCCCGAAAGGGCCCTGAGGAAACTTTTTTTTTTAATGTGTGAATTTTGGATGTTGCCCGATTGTTGCTGGTTGCGAAGGAGCTCCATCACAGTTCCAGCTCCAGGGTCCCAAATATGTAGGCCCGCCACTGTTGAAGACGATATGAGTGCCAAGCCTTACATCAAGAGAAAATTTGTGTCGATTAACATGTCACCTTTTGTCATGGCAGACTAGGCCTAACTATCCCGGTATCTCTTTCAGGGACCGCGTATGAAAGCTAAAGAGAAATAATGTAATTACAATTTTTCGAAAAGAGCCAAATTTCTCAGACCTTGATGAAAACACAACTCGTCTTCCTCGGCGGGCTTTCGGACTTCATTAAACCGTTAGCGTCGGCCTCAAGGAAACAGTTATTGTGTCGACACGTGGCCCCATGCACAGTAGGACAGGTGCAGGCAATTTGGGACAGGGTGAGTGCCTACCCCCAATCACCAACCATGAAAAAATCATTCCACCCCGAGCACGAGTTCGTGTTGGCGCCCGAGTAAAATGACAGCGCGTGCGAGTCGCGTGGATTTATCGATAGCGCAAACATTGGTCGTCCAACGTGTCCTCCTGACGGAAGGAGCTGCCTCGTGCTCATCAGATGGAACATGAATAATCATGTTAGTATGTATTCATTTGTGAATGTGAACAAAAAGTGTAATGTCTTCAAGCCGCGGCTGGACCACTGAATGGCGTATACATGCGAGCAATGAAAAGCCTACTTGCAGATAATTTTTTAGCTTAAAGGGTAATAAAAAATTCAAACGTGCGTTATTCAGTTCACTTGCCTGTTTCAAACTAGACAACGGGGCGTGGTAAAGAAAAAAAAAATACACAAAAAAACTCGGGTCGCCTGCCATACTAAACGGAAGGAAGATTAAGTTCGAAAAATAGAGGTGTGTGTGGCTCATACACAAAAAAAGATTCGAGATCTTCGCCATGAGATGAATCGTGTGAATTTCGCCATGTGGAGACACGAGAATCAGAAGTAGAAGGAGGTCGGAACTTGTTTCACGCCATTGTTAGGTCTATGATGGCCTTACGCCTTCATAATGGGGAGATTTTCAGCGTAGCCAAAACATGATATTGTTCTCCACATTTATCTGAATATTAAAGGGAAAAATGACATACATACGAAACGTGCCTGGTGCGGAAAAAAAGGACAGGTTTCTTAAGATGAGCTCTACTTTGATTTTTAAAATTAATTAACTTAACTTTTTTTTTTATGCTGGTATTTTTTATTAGGGTTCGGTGTCGATGAAAATAAGCTTGCATTAAATCAGTAGTTTACTTAACAAGAATGGAATTTTCAAACAAAAAAATGAATTTAAACACAAAAGGCACTGTCGTGGTCATGTATGAATTCAAGGTGAAAACGATCAAAAGAAGAACATAAAGAAAATTTTGATACAAAGATATGAGTGAAATTAAACTGATTCCGATCACACGTTCATCCCATGGGAATCGGCTCTGATCAGACAAATCAAAGGCACCGATGAAAAAAAAAAAAAGAATAAAAAATTGTACAATAAGAGATTAAAATGATTGTTACTGCACATCACCATGCATGCGAGAGTACCGTACCCTCTTTTTTATCCCTTCTATTTCATAAACTCTTTCCTGTTTGAATTTTTTATTATTTGCTCTTGCATTTTTCTTTTCTCTTCCTCTTTACAGAAAATCAGTGTGAGAGCCTAGGACTGTGGCAACTTTCACACGAGACCAAAGAGCTCTCCTGGGGGAGACGTTCAGATGACACAACAAACCCTTTCTCGAATAGAATGAGACAAGAGCTCACTGCCAGTACTGTTGCCCATTAAGTCAGAACTGTACAAATAAAAAACGAAACAAAGATTTCCTTGGCTATGCACATACATTTTTTTACTATCGCTTGATGGTATATTCAGAACTTCTAGTTGTTGACGCTTCTCTTTGGAATGTTCTACGAAGATGGGAAGATGTTACACTAAGATAGCAACTAACTGGATTCAAATTAATAACGGTGGCTCAGATTATCCAGGGAGGGACAAAAGCCAATTCGCCATAATAAATATATATAGTTTTAACCAGTACAGTTATTAAGAGTAACAATTAAAATACAATATTTCAACTTGCCAATGCATTTGAGCTGTTTTGTAGTTGTTTTTATTTCAATGACGTAAACTTGATTTCATCGAAATATAATTGGTGTGCACTGTATGGACCTAAAATAAATGTGTTGATAATAATATAATAGTTCAGTAAAATAAGTTTTAGACCGCCTTTTAAGAGTAATCAATTCGATTTAAAATGAAAAAAAAAATTAAAATTCAGTTTAAAAACATTTAAAATTAAAACTTCCAGATGACCAGAATATATAAATATTTATATCTCAAGGGCCTGTAAAAAGCCAAAATACTGGAAGAGGGCTAAAATTATGCCGTTTCACAATTATAAGCGCATCACTGAAAATGGTTGGGTATGACACAGTCAGGTTATGATGTCGTATTTTACAAAGATTTGGTCACTTGTAAGTCTAGAAGTGCAGTGAGTCAAGTCTTTGTTTTCGTCGATTTGGACTCGAAGTTCCTTTGAGACAACAGGCGGGACAGACTTGTTTGAGTCTTTCTTTCTCTGTAGACTGTCTGTCTGTTTCTGCCTGTCTGTCTTTACCCGCCTGTCTGTCTTTCTGTGTGTTTCCGTCTGTCTGATTGTATCTCTTTCGTTCGTTCATTCTTTCTTTCTCGCTATTTTTCTTATCCTTTTCTATCTTTTTTCATTCATCTTTTTTCTTTCTTTTCTTTGTTTTTCATTCTATCTTTCTTTCTTTAACATTCTTTCTTTATCTTTTTAAGTCTTTATTTATTTTATTCTCCTTCTCTCTCCTTCTTTTTTCCTTTTTTTTTTTTTCAAGTCAAAGAAACCTATTGTTACACTGGTCTATATTGTCCAATTAAATATGTCCTCATTGTGTTTCCTTTAGCATGTGCAATATCTTTTTTTTTGTTTTTTTTTGTTTCGTTTCCCATGCTCTGATCTCACTTTGTACCTTGATCTAGAACAATCTGGGAAAACCCTCGGGTAGGAATCAGAGAGATTTACCCGTCCCGTCCCCCCCCCCCCCCCCCTGCTGCGTCACCGCCCGCATAGCTGTGACGATACGGACGACTGAACGTATGTTGCCCACTGCACTAATTATCGTACTCGGATATATAAACATACTTGTTCGTTTAATGTCAACTTGATTCGGTTACTTGCAATATTTCACATGATACAGAATTATCTTTCTTTTAAACGTGTATTTCTTTAGTGTAAATGGCACAGTAGTTACCTAAAACACTTGAACTGATAAAAGCGAATGGAGTAGTTTTCTAAAATTTCCATTAATCCAATAATGTAAGTACTTGAAACTGTAACTCTTTTTGGAAAACACATTTGGATTTTTTTTTTTCAAATAATGTACCTGGAAAAAAAAATGTATAGAGTTCTACTGCAAACACAAAATTACGTAAACTAGGACGAGTTGTGCAATTTCATTACTTCACGTCGCGGATACGAGAAGTAACAGTTCAGAAAAGTTATAGTTTTATCTTTGAGATTTAAAAAGCCCACTACGAAATATCTACAAAAAAAAACAACAACAACAAGAAATAGACAACGAAAACAACTTTAAGAACACAACAAACAACACACCTTTAACGTAAACTATTCAAAGTTTGGTACAAGCTTGAAAAAAAACAACCCAGATTAATAGTGGAAATATTTCACTCATGAAATTACTACCATTGAAATCCCGGTGGAGAAGAGCTGCCATGTTATTTATTTATTTATTTATCTATTTATGTATTTATTCTTTTATTCACTTATCTTTTAATTAATTAATTTCTTTATTTCTTAATTAATTTATTCATTAATTGATCTATTAATTTTTTTATTTCTGTACTTATTCATTTATTCATTTGTCTTTTTATTAATTAATTTCTTTATTTCTTAATTAATTAATTAATTAATAATTAATGTATTTATTTATTTATTTATTTTCTGATAATCTCATTCAAGACAATTAAAGTTTTAATGTTTATGCCATTGCTAGCATAGACAGTCACAGCAGCATTATAAAATATTAATTTATTATTTTTGGACGGTCAACTTGTTTAAAATGTTCAGAAAATATTCGCTTTACATTTCAGAGACAGCATAATGCCATTTCCAGTTAAAAGGAATTTTTCTCACCGAGCATATCAAGTTGCGATTATGTGGAATGCACAGATAAACTACTATCGTTAAAAAATCACAACATTAATTCACAGCAGTGCACCCCCGTCGTACGCGCCACTTCAAGCATTTTTTACTTGAGGGTATCAATTATTATAAGTCGCCACATCTCACGTGGCTATTGTGATGTAACTTCCGCTGCTCAGCCAGTTACCTTTCCGTCATAACAATTGCAAATGAAATTCATACGCCATTAAAAAGGACGCGGGCACTTTTGTCGGCGCTTGTCTTCCGTTTTGTTAAGAGAGGGGGGGGGGGGAGGTGGGGTGGGATGGTCTTGTGTTTCGATGTCAAGTCCCTGTTTCTCTCATTTCCCTGTCAACCACGATATCCGATTGATGGAAGAGAATGTGACCCCCATCATTAACCCTAATGAGCCTAATGTTAATTAGATCAATTACACAACACAGGCACTGTCGCTGTGAACAGAGAGGAAGCCTCTTTCTCATTCAAAAAAAAAAATATTGGTTAAAATGAACCAGCATGATCTAAATAAACCATGTGGTAAACGGAGGACTACTTTCTCACACTTTGTCTCACTACGCGGGAGCTCAGCAAGTGAGTGGTGTCAATGTATTCATAGATTAAGACCGCCACAATGAGACCTTGTCATTATGAGCCCACAGTCGCCTTGTCATCAAAACGGTTTTCCTCCAGTGAATGCAGAGATTATAAAGAGGACGGAGGGACGGGAAAAAGACAGGGTGGGCTTGTCTCGCCATTGTGAGAATCGTTTTGTTTCATTTTGATCCTGCTTTCAAAGCTAAAAGACCAATCTCTTAGCACTGAGAGGGCGCTGTTGGAAATCTCAAAATGTATTTATCACGCGGTTATTATCTCGCCCATCATTGAAAAAAAAAAAAAAAATCACCTGTTTTTTTGTTATTGAGGAAGGGGGAAGGGGTGACCGATAGTGGTGAAGAATTGTTGAGAGTAAGAAATGTGTTTCTGAAGGGGGGTTATTCATAAAGTACGTATGCTCGGAGGGGGGTTGGGGAAGAGAGGTTTGACCCACCGCACGAAAAGCGTACGTGGCGGTGGTGGATGAGGGGCGGGGGGGGGGGGTGTTCGGGGGTCTCAGGGGATCGCGTGTGCGCTTTTCAGTAATGGTAACAAATTAAATTGTTTGCTTTTATTTATATACTTTTTTTTTCTTTCAACAAAATGAGTTGCAGGTTTATGTAAACATCGATTAATTCATTAGTCTATATATATATATACCTCATACAACAGTAAAAAAAAACAACAATCAAACTACTCCACGTAAAGCCTTACTAAAAGCTGTCGAACATCAAAACCTATCATGACCCACGTGCTTATAATATAGGTCGGGAGAGGGTAGAAGCCAAGCGTGTGAAAAGCGTACATGGTGTTTTTTTTTGTTTTTGTTTTTTTGATGGGGGTGGGGATGGAGGTGGGGAGTGGAGGGGGAGAGGGGGGGGTGGATCAAGTGTGCATACTTTTTGTATGGCCCCCACAGTGTTTAGAAATGTGCAGAGAGAAGTTTAGGAAGTGAGATGAGAAGGACGATACCGGCAGTATATAATAATTATGACGTGTCTGTTGAGATCGGAAATATAAATAAGGCTGTTCCTTTTTTTTTTTTTTTTTTAAATCTCCTTCCCCAAGAAATTTATAAAAATAAAAATGATGGCAATCATAATCTCATATATCTTGCATAAATTAAAGCGCACAAGCACTGACGCTCACCCCATGACCGTCGTTCCTGAGTTTGGAAAAAAAAAAGGGAGAGAGGGATGCTCTCACTAATTCTCTGATGGAGAGTTAACACATTATTACACCGATAGCATTTATTATGCTTGAAGAGATATTCGTATACTCCAAGTAAAATCCACATAATTATTGTCAGGGCATTCATTTTAGAACCCAAAAAGTATTGTTAGACCTACCAGTATGTATTTTCATTTACGTCACGAAAAACTGAAAAGTGGACCGCGTCCGCCTCGTATCGTTCCACCGCTAAAGCTGGGTTCTCATGTGTACGAAAACGGAAATGGCAAAATATCCCTCATAATTATAATAAACAGAAAGGGTGTTTCCATGTGTACGGAAACGGCGTGCGGAAACATTCTTCCTATTTCACTACTTGAAGGCTCTCTGACGTTTCCGTTGCCGTTTCCGTTTCCGTATACATGAGAACCCAGCTTTAACATTTTGAAGAAGCTAGTGCTACGATGTCATGTGAAACAAACCAATAATAAAAATGTTATGGAAATGTCTGGCGTGCTGGGTTCGATTTTGTTTTTTTTTAATTTTTTTTTTAGGAAAGACGTTTTTCTGGAACTTGATTTCCGCTCAAGGAACGACACTGCGCACTAGTATTAGCATAAGAATAAGAGAAGTCCCGGAAATATTTTCAGCAAACATTAAGCATAGAAAGGTTGCTGGAAAGAGACTTGGTTGTGTTTTAGTTTTTTTTTTAAAACAAATTAAACGTACCTTTGCCACCAAATCTGGTGATTTGTGTTATTTAATATTCGCTAACAAAATTGTTTTTGCGAAAAAAAAGATAAATCAGTTAGATTCCATCCTTCCATCCATCCATCTATCCATCCACCCATCCATCCATTCATCTATTCATCCATCCATCCACCCATCCATCCATCCATCATCCATCCATCCATCCATCCATCCATCCATCCATCCATCCATCCACCCATCCATCCATCCATCCATCCAGCCATCCGTCCATCCATTCATCCACCCAACTCCACACCATCCCTTACTTCAACAAAAAAATGCATAGTAATACATCTTCTTCAGTTTTATATTTCAAAAATACAATAAAGTATAAATAAAATATTAATCACATCTTGCAAAGAAAGAGAATACACATAACAACGACTGATGTTAAATATAGTAATACTTGATTTATTAACTTATTAACAAAACGCATTCAGACACTACAAAACAATGGTCTCAGCATCTCTCTTCCGGCGTGTCAAACGAGCGAGTCATTGAGCAATGATGAAACTTCTGAACAATGGCGTCCTCTCGGATTTTTTTTTTAATATCTACGAATTTCAGACTGCGTGGATTTTTTGTTCCATGGAAACTAAAGGCTTTCAATCATCCAAATCAATGAGGGACTCTTTGTACTGCAGGACATTTGTCTCCAAAGACGGGGCAAAAATACATATCAAATTTATGCCGTGTGCGAACGTCCACCCATCTATCAATACAGACAGACTGATAGACGCGCGTGTACACATGCTCGTCCAAATGCACCCAAAGACACCCACAAAACACCTTCAGAAAAACTTCTGTGAGATAAACACCGCATAACACAAAACGCTGGCAAATACTGACGATATTAAATTTTTTTCAACAATGAGTGTCAAACGCCAAGGTTTAATTTCCCAGCATGAGGGAGATTTTGAACACGTGTACAGATAATTCATATTTTGTCGCTCTGTGAGGACTGAAATTCCGGATAGTCTGAGATATGATAAATTAATGAAGAACGGTTTAAATTATTTCCTCTCTCTCTCTCTCTCCCCCCCCCCCCCCCCAAACTTCGACCCCATAACGAAAGAAACAAAAATGTTTGTTTTTACTTCTAGAGAAAAGTTATGCGCACATTCACAGGCTTCCGCAGGAATTGCTAAAATAAAAATTTAAATAAAAAGAGGAAAATGCTCCCCCATGCTAATGATTCATTTTCATTTCACTGATATGCTAGAGCAGTCAAAGCCAGCCATGAGTCACTTTGACCTGGGACATGACAGCCAGCCGTTATTATCTATAAGCTAGATGTCGTTGAACTGTGCGGGGCCAAAACTGAGTTGGTTGAAAAAAAATTGCTGCAGATGTTAAAAGGTAGTGCTCTTGTACAGAGAGTGCGAACTTTCAATAATACAGTGGGTTAATAAAAGAGATGTAATTTACACGTCCCTTCGAATTTGGAAAAAACGATATTATTTGAATATCATGACAAATTTAAAAAAAAAGAAAGAAAAATTGTTATAGTTTTTCTACAATAATCTTCTACCTTATCCTGCAAGATGCGAAGACCTTCAAATGCAACAGTTACAATAGAGCCTGCGGCTCAAGGATCGGACTGTGCAGTCACAGCAAGCATTGCACCGACCCGAACTGACGTACCACGAGCGAACAATCCATTGTCTCTCGAGACAGGAGGAGGCCAACAGTAACAAAAATCCTGCTGTCACCCCACTACCAGCCCGTGTCCATTTATACTATGAGTTCAAGGAGAGAAAAGCATAAATAAATACGTTTTTATAGATATATACATAGGGGGGTTTGCTAACTGGGACATGGGAAATCGGGCACTAATGTCTCAGTTTGCATAGGAAAGACGAATAGGTTAAAACAACACTTCTATTAATTTCAAAGGTTTTCATGGTCCAGCGAAGGATGTTTTATTCACCTGAACTGTCTTTTTACTACTGACACACCCTGAGCACTGAAGGTTCCAAACTCTTTCTTCCAAAGCAGGCACTAGGGATCAGTCTCTTGACGATTGCAGTGATCAGAATTTGGGTCGATTTTGTGTGATCTGTTTAAAAAAGAAAAATATTAAAAAAGCACATAATAATATAAAGTTCACAACTTTTATATTTTAATATGCTAAGAGGTTTAGAACATTTGGCACATGTGGATTTCCATGTACGGAGCCTTTGGTATGATAACTCGGGGGGCTTCTAAGAAGATGACCTTCTATTCTATGTAATGTAGGGTACAATATTATCCAGACTAACGCCCATCCTGCATGGAGCCACACACAACAATGGCAAGACATTAATTCCTAGGTGTTTGCCATAATATCGGAAGGATTATACCGCAGGAGGCAAAAGATAATTGGGTGTTAATGTTGCTATTTGGCCAGCCAAGTAAAAAGTCAACAACAGTCACCGTTGGCCTTAAACATGGCCTGTTTGCATTTCTCGGTAACAGGGAACATTTGGATGGAAAACCAATCCCGACCTCATTCAGTTTCAGTCTCCGAGCTTCATAATTGACAAACTCCGCACCAAATAAAGCTTCTGATTGGTTAGTGTATTCACACCACGTGCCTTGCTGGCCTTGCAACAGGTGTTGCTAAGAAGTTACGTCTGGTTCGAGAGTTTAAAGAAGCGGATCAAGTGATTGATTTTCATTCGTTTATTTGCCGCCGGTCGGAGATTTAACAGAGAAGCTGTAATGGATTTTGTCGCCTGCAAGCGTGGCCAGCTTCATTTTAGCATTTGGCGGAACGTGCCGGGGCACGAAATCAATGCCTTAAGGTAAACAGATCAGGACTTAGTGGTACCGTGGGCGCTTGACCAAAGCCACAATGGTCATCAAGCAGATGGACAGGCACACTTACATAATTCGTCCGCAAATGGATGTGGTTAGTTTCGTTCGGTTGCTGTGTTGGCGTTTAACTTCGCTGTTGTTAAGCATGCACGCGTAGCTAAAACCATTTCCCTGGCAACGGAAGAACTCTGCCCAGCGCCAGAGTTCAAGCACTGGAGTCAGTGCTATCATCGAGCCCTTCTCTAAGTCTCCTATTTAGAAGAGAATTCCAAACACGTTTTATGGATCATATTCTCAACTTCCTAACAGAAACAGCAGCTACCCGAAAGAAGAAGCTAGGAACCTGAAAGGACCTCTTGTGGTTTTCATGTCCCTGACAACATCTGATTGTAAGAGCCTAAATTGTTCCTGTGAGCGTCACCATTTCTCTTTGATTATTCTCCACTGCTTATTTTCCTGTCTTCCAGAAGATAACAATGGGACAAATACCACAGAAACGTAATATGGGTGACGAAATAAAGTCCAGTGCAAGGCATTTCATCCCGTTTTCCCACGTGATCTGTTTATAACGACTAGCTCACCCGAGCAAGGTAATTCTTGCAATTTATTTTTGTCTGAGTGTATGGAGAGGCGAAGAACGAACTTTCCGGTAATACTTTTTCGATTGTTCGCGACCAAAAAAAAACGCCCCCCCCCCCCCCACGCCTTTGGCCCGTGATTAAAAAAAAATGTAAATAAATAATATCAAAGACTGAATTTAGTCTAAAATGGATGTGTCAGCCCGTCAGACGGCTCATCAGTGGTATCCCCTTATGATCAGCGTCAGCAGTATAATTCTTTCAAAGATACTGGGGGGAAAAAGGGGGGGGGGGGCAATAATGAGAAAGGAAATGCTGAAGAAGCAAAAGGTCATGACGATGATGATAATGAAGAAGAAGAAGGAGAAAATGAAGAAAAGGAGGAGGGAAAAGAAGGAGAAGTAAAACAAAATTAATGTTAAAAAAGAAGAAGAAGAAGGAAAAAAAAAAGAAAGAGAAGAAGACGGAGAAGGTGGAATGCTCGTACTCGCCTCTCTGTCCTGGCAGTAGTCACTAACAAAAACCCTATGGCTTTTCTTTTCTGGCCTGAACCATCCCGTCCACGTGTTGGCCTCGGGGTACCATAACTTCCCGATTTTCTTTCCGTGGTGCAGTCGCAGCATTGTGTTGGTGGCAAAACTTCATCCTGTTTGTTCCTTGTGGCTTCAGTTGAAAGGTTTCCGCGGTTACCCTCTCTGTTGGCAACCCTTCTGGGTACGGCTTTCTTCGTCTTTCCCTCGTGCGCAGTCTCAACTTTTAGACATAATATCTATAATCATAATAAATGCATTTCTCAAAGTAAGGCCTTACATTGTCATTAGCATCACCATGGCTATCATCACAGATGTTAAAAAAAAAACAACAAAAAACATGATTACCAGTACCAATATCAATCTTGAACTCTGTCGTATCTGTGTGTCAAGGAGTTAACGATCCCAAACCCCTACAAGTGTGAGGACCTTCTACTCTGAATATTTCAAGTCGTAGTTTGATTGATGGGAGTTGTCGTGAAATTTAAAGGGAAAAAAAGTGGGGGAGGGGGATGGAGTACACTTTTATTCAAAGCTTTAAGAATATTTTACGATAAATATTTTATTAAAGCCAATAATGAATGTTAACATTTGCATTTCAAGTCACTACGTGTCTTGTACAGGGCACTGTGATTAGTAAAACAGTGTGTTAATTTCATTATATTCAAGTACCTGGATTTCAATGGGAAAAAAAAATCTTGAATTTACTTTTTGCTTCTGTAATAAAAATTATTTCGTTGAGTATAAACTAAAAGTTGTGTACATGTGGTGTCTGAGAGGTCCCTTTTACTAATGTGATGACATGATTATGTATGCGATATTGTGTGAAACAATTCTAATAAAAAAACCTTTTTGTGTGCAAAAAGCGTTCAATTTATGTAAATTTCTCAATATTCTAGATCTAGCTTTTCTCAGTCTTTTTTTCCGTAAGGAACAAGACCTCGGTACGCGGTATTAATTTCAGATTAAAAAAAAAACAGAAACGAAACAATTATTTTTAATAAGTTTATTAACAAAAGCAAAGATTAAAAGAAACGACATCAGTAACTACAAACAAGAGTAACTATGTAATGTGAAGGACAAAGATCAGTGATCTCACTGAAGACTGTAGATATTAAAATTTGTGGAGAAAAAAGAATTAATTCAGGAGCAGACCACATTATCAAAAGAGTAACAAATCATTCAGTCTATTCTTTTCTCGCATCAATCCAGATTCTATCCATTCATATTGTTTTTTCAGTATCAATGAACAATATAACATTGTTTACAGAGCTGCACAATGTTTTGGGGAAATGCCAATTACAATGGGTCTGTGTGCATCTGTCGCGTGCGGGCAAGCGTCTATTTATCTATATCGCTGGCGTTGGACTTTTAATTTCTGTGGACATCGGTGTATCAGAAAACTCGCTGGGGTGTATACTTTTGAAACTGCTCGCAGTAAATTTCTCTGCCAAGTCAAAATAACAAGAGCCAAAGTCATGGTTCCTAAAGCCCCGATACCCCCTAACCCGGTTATTCCGAATGCCCAGCATGCACCTCTCCGTCTCGCTGTGACTTCCCATGCACCCGGTATTCAAAAGCCTCCCTATTATTGTCCGGCCCAAAATTGATGTTATCACCGACATGGGGCCCCGTGAATGCTCATCAAAGAAGCATATTATCGACAGTAACTACTTCAGACTCGGGTCAACGGAGACTCGACGAGCGATCCAAGTAGACAGACAAATAGTGACAAAGCGAAAAACAACAGTTCCCTCCCTTTCCACTTTCCGGCTCCACGTGACCCAAAAGGACATCTCGACGCAGGCACGCGTGCAAAAGGGGCGTGGTCCTATCTCAAGGGTCATCCAGGGTCGGCCCAAGAGATGGGGCCTTTCGGCCTAGGCATGTTCATTGTAAAAACCAACACTCCAAGTCGACTCGTATCTTTTGTGAGGGACCGACGTTGATTTACAATGACCATCCTTTGACACCGCACGAGCTATGACTTGTGACTTGTTTAGTCGATGGAAATGAAGCACACGTAGGCTTAAGTGTAATTTATGTCTCTAACAAGGAGGCATAAAGGGTGCTGAGAAAAGAAAAACATGTGAAACTGAGATCGATTGCAGATCTACAGGCACGGCGGAACAGGGGAAAGGGGAGCACAATTTAGCACTGCAGAAATGGCGTTTTAATAATAAGGCCCATCTATTATATATTTCAGTAACTTGCAACCTTTGGCATGACTAACTGACCAAACTATACACTCTTCAGGCCTTAAATTTGGCAGGAAGGTGGCAATTGAGATAAGGAAGATGATGGCTATAATTAAAAGTTGTTTACTTCAAGCATGTATTTAAAAAAAAAAAAACAATGTCTATTGCTATGTAACATCTGCATTTTTGCATGTTTGTTTCGTAATATTATAGTACCTTGCATGTCATAAAAAGTAACCGTATCAAGCGTTCAGTTTGGTGCGTAGTGTTCTGGTGCGCATGATGAGTTCTGAAGCAAGACTGTAGTTTATTACTTTTATTATACCAGAGAGAGAAAGGTGGGGGGGGGGGATCACATGATTGTTTATTCTGGGCAATGCCCGGTAGCTCATCTAGTATCTTATAATTATTTACAAAGCCAGTGGCGGATCTACATTTTTGGAACCCTGGAGCTTGAACTGTTATGGGGCACCTTCGCAACCAGCAACAACAGAGCAACATCCAAAATCCACTCATTTAAAAAAAAGTTACTTCGGGCGCCCCTCCAGGGATTAGGGGCCTGAGGCCTAAGCTTCATTAGTTTCCAGTAGATACGCCACTGTACAAAGCACAAAGAAGCAATATCAAAATGAGGCTACAGTGTAACAAATAGACATTCAGTTCCCTAAGGTTAAGTCATGTATGAAATAAGAGCCCATGCAGAATCTAAATAAATTCAACATTCTGTTTTCGAGGAAATCAATGTTGATCCCGCTCATTCTATAAAAGAAGCGCTGTGTAAATACTTCCAACCACTGCAAACGAAGCATTAGATTCTGAGTGAACTGTATAAGTTCCTGCCCATCTCCCCCCTTTCTCTATTTCTTTCACTTTACTTAGAACATCATGAGGGTAGAAAGTGACGGGGGGGGGGGGGGGCGTACGGAGGATGGCTTTTAGGCTTGTTATTAATAAAAGCACAAATTTCGGATTCTTGAAATCAAACATTACACCCGCATAGATGGATGCAAATGTTACACAAGAAAAAGAGAAAAGATATCTATGATTTCACTTAATCTCCAGAGGCCCTCAAGTGGCGGAGGCCCCTGGGCTGCAGCCCATTAAGCCCATGCTTTAACCCGGCACTGCGTTTGGGAAATGCGGAGTCTTTGAATACATCAAGAGACACTGTAGTATTGAAAAGGTCGTTAAGATACCGTCTTATCTCAGTCATAAAGAAAACCAAAAGTTGCGAACACATGAGAGTCAATGAAATAATCAGTGCTGCAATAATAATAATGACCTATGGTGTGAAAAGCTCTTGGACTCTGAAGCAAAGGGCATGGAAACGCAGATACAACGTTCTACGGCGACGTAAACAGCAATTTGCCAAGAAATACTTGCAGCAGGTCAAGGTTTGCCAAATGTAAAGGCAGTCAAAGACTTGGTTTATTTTAGTGACACTAGACGAATTAAACCTTCCAGTCCGTGGACAGCGCCTCTGAAACACAGGATGAAATTCCAAACAGTGATGGCCACCAGAGAAATATTCACACTTTCTAAGAATCCTTGATGGATGAAGACAATGCCGTTTAAAATGTTATTTGGGATGACGTCCGTAAGAAATATACCCAGAAATGCTCACAAATTTACCATACCCTAGTTGATACGCGTGGCATTATCTAAGAATTACATTTTTGCCGACTGATACTTTATATGGGTGTACTACATTCACATGCATTGTCAACAACTGATCATTGAAAAAATGACAGTGGTGGTTAGGGATACTGTACAGTGAAATCTTATTACTGAAGAATCAAAAATGTTAATGAAGCGTTTAGTTCAACTTAACAAAGTTCCTGCCCGCCGGTTGAAAGAGGCGGTGTAGTAATACAATATAAACGCACGCACTAAAGAAATTATCGGAGATTTTCAGTGTCATAAAATAAGCCAGTTTTATTGCCAGTAAAATCCACGGACATATGATTTACTTGTACAATTATTTTTGTATTAGGCTGAATATCAATCGACGCAAACCTTCATGAACTGAAAAGACTGGACCTTTTAATTTCAGTCCCAGTAATCGGAATCATTGTTGTTACATGTTGTGAGAGTATTTTTGAAAATATCGGCTTCTAGTAATTCACAACTTTCATCATTTGGACCTGGAAAATATGGGCAGATCTGGCTTTATAGAATTTATCTTGGTGTGTGTGGGGGTGGGTGGCGGGAGGGGGGAGGGGGGAGGGGGTAGCGGAGTGGAAAGCAATTTTATCCCAGACAACGCCATATATATATCTCACCTACGATTAGTATAGAAAATGCAGAGGCAATGTAAAGAAGCATGAAAAGGAGACAAATTGGCATAACAATTTGAAATGAAATGAAATCGATTCTGAATCCCGCTCTAAACCCTATCGCCCGCCCCTCATCCCCGTTTCTGGCATTTTTCTATGTCTTCTATTATTTTTTCATAACCTTTTTTTTTATATGTAGGCCTACATCTTTTTATCAATCTTTGTTTAGATTATCTACCGTCGCATTTGCTATTTGGTGGCCGACGATGTTCACCATGGACACTTTCTGCTACCCGGCGTCACCATCTGTTCAGCCATCATCATCGGCGACTTGTTGCAAGAGAGCTCCTGCCATTTTTCAAGACCAAAGGGAGACCGCTCGTGTATTATTCAATATCACACCAGGCAATCAATGTTTGAAATTCTTTATCTTTAAGGGTAAAGCAACGTCTTCCCAGAGGCCGCAAAATGATCACTGCTGATCTCAAGAACCTGTTAAAATTTATCAGAATTTGAGACGACACATAATCTTCGTTACTGACTCTATTACCGTATTGCTAAGTTATGCTACGGATTTTTCTTTCAAATGCTCAATCAGCCAGATTATGTTCACGGGCGTGGCAAAGATTGCCCCCCACCCCCCCCCCACCCCCCTCCTCCCTTTTTTTTTTTTTGCTTTCCTCCACCAAGAAGAAAAAAAAAAATCTGCCTGTCACGAAAGGTCAATAAAATAGGGGACAGGAATCCAGTTGCAAAGGGAAATAACTTTGTTAAATTTGATTATTAATAATTTATTTTCATTACGTCTCTTGATTTCTGTTTTTTTTTCTTTTAGTTCCAGAATTTTTCATGAAACTCGAAATGAAGTAATTTTGCGTTCAAACCATTGTTCATTATGTCCACTTACGTACTGTTATGTGTGTGTGTGTGTGTGTGTGTGTGCCTGTGTGTGTGTGCGTGCGTGCGTGTGTGTGTGTGTGTATGTGTGATAAATATATATTTGAGTATTTGTTCGGACTTGTCGGGCAGACTTGTGGGACTTGTCTTGGAAGTTTGTAAGTGCGTGTGTCGTTAGGAGTTCGATCTTTTGGTGTATTTTTTTCTTCTGGAGCATCAACAGATTAGTTTTTGTCGGTTTCTTGCTGTGATAATTGTCTGGCTAACGCGGTAGTCGTATGTATATGTGAAAATAGGGAAGTTATCGCGATTCGAGGGTCAAGCTTCAAGATAAAAACGGTAGCAAAGTGACACTGGGTCAAACTGAGTTCTGGCTACAAGGTGCATGTTAAACCATTTTCTAAACATTGTCTCAAAGCATTTAATAATTGACGCAACCAAAGTATTTTCGAAAAAGTATTTCATAATCCCTATTGAGTTACATTTTTGCAACATTATCGACTGTTATGACATTCTTTTACATTTGCTTCAGTGGGTGTACACGTGGAAGTTGCAAAAGAGCTCGACTAACTTTGTTGTGACATTTTGAATCTACGGTGAGCCAAGAAAGACAGAGTAACCGAACATTGCTGTCAATTGAGTGATTTCAATAAGTTTGCACAAATTAAAACCAGGCGATTGTAAATCAGTTTGAGTATCCTAGGATTAAATGCATTTTTTAAAATTACTTTTTTCTTTTTAAATACAGTACATTTGTTTAAGGTGGTGGGGGAGGAGGGAATAAGAGGTTCAATATTGGACTGGTGGAAGGGACTCAGAGAGTGCTAACAATCCACAGGTCAGTGCCAGCAATATCTGCCTTAGGGGAAGAACATAGAGAAGGCTTCAAGCGCCGCGAGAAAGCTAACACCTCAAGACAATCGCTATGTAGCTTCGTGAAGTATTCCCCGCAAACCATTTTGTCACACACAGAGAACGCTCGTACCATAAAGCCAGCTGCGCAAAGCGCCGCTGATTAAATCAAGCTTGTTTTGAGGTATTGAAAGTGAATTCTTTTTCAGGCGTTGAAGTGACTTGCTCTCTAGTGTGTAGTTACTTAAGTACTTTTCGACCTTCTGGCAGGATAGGTACGCACCAGTTACACTATGTCTTGGTCAGCCTGGGTTTTACTTAGTATATAACTGAAAGTATCAAGTCTCATCCTGATGTGAGAATGAAATCTGTCAGGATGATGTTCCAGCCGACTAAAAAAATGATGGTATTCACCAACATCTCTTCTTTTTTTTATTTAAATCATAGACACCGACTGTTCTCTTTGTTTCAAGCGTTTACGTTTTTGGTAAAACACTGTCCAACAAGAAATATTCTTCATCTGAAGAAGACGCCATGTTAAAGCACGAGAGAGTACTATGACTGGTGAAGCGTTCCCTTGTTCGGTTTTTACCCATGTGCGTCCTCGGCAGTAACAGGCGCTCCCTTAAAAAGCACATGTCTGGAGGTGTTAACTATGTTCTCTGTCTTTCACCTGGCGATGGCAACCAATATTACTCCACCGTATGTGAGGGACAGAACAGAGAGAACGCTTCAAGCGCAAGAAAGTTAGCACCTCCAGGCAAGCACTTTTTAACGAAGCGCCTGTTGCTGCCGAGGGTGCACAGGGGAAAGGGGTAGGGATTCGATAAGATTTACGGTTGAGGATAAGGCCGGAGCCAAGGATGGTATGTGTACGTGTGCAGCCGTACCAAAAATGAAATCTTTCTGCGTAGACATGTTCTTTTTAACGAAGCGTCTGTTTTTGCCGAGGGTGCACATGGATGAAGCCCGGAAAAGCAAGAGCTTTATCATTCACACCCTTTTGTGTTTTAAGACATGAGTCGACATTCAGTTTGTTGCACCAGAAATTTGAATAGTAGAAGTAACGACACACTACACTACACAGCCGGTCGCTTCAAAGCCTGAAAAAGAATTCACTTTCAAAACGTAACAGTACTAACACGCTTAAACATTAAAATAAGTGAATAAAAACAAACAAAAAATAGTGGCACGGGGACCCCAGCACACACTACCCTCCTAGCACAGATGTGCAGTCTGACTATGTGGTTGCGAGAGCACTTTTCCCATGACATGGACGATCCTAAGTCTAATACTATAGTACCAGTTGCCCCTTAAGATCTAAGGAAGTAGGTTCTAATCCGTATGTTTTGTCCGGCCTACCCCCGACCAAACTCCACCCCAACTCTCAGTCCCTCAGAAGCGCCCCAAGGGCGGAAATCTCGCCAGACCCTAAGCTTTACAGACCAGTTGGGCATGACTAGCCGTGCGAGAACCTTGGTCGACCGCCGACCTCGACGCTACATGGAAACAGGAGCCAGTGACCACCCAGGTTTCCCCAAAGTGGCTGTTCTGTACTATAAATAAATTTGGGTTTTTCTTATATGACACAGAATCCATACATTGTCTGCCGTTATGGGTTTGACTTCATTATGCATAAACTCAGATATTAAATCCATTTTTTTACAAACCTTGCTTAAAATAAATGGTTTTCACTCAAACAAGTTCGATTAACACCATAAGCCAAAGATACAAGCATTCTATTGGAAATAGGGCAATAAATATTCTTTTTTGCAAAAAGTGTAAACTGCACATGTGATTACCTTCCTTTTGCCCTTGACGACTTCTTGACTTTTATCTACAAACCAGAAGAGAAGTGGGAATCGATACCACTATATATTCTCCTTACAATGAATGTCACAACGGATTGAATACTTTCTCTTACTTTCTCGAACATGTGAAACTTTTCACTTGCTTTTACATTAGGGTAATTCTTCCACTGGTTTACAAGTTTTAATAAAATAAAATAGGTCTAACAAAACATTAAAATGATTTCATAACAGTTTCATGTCTGACAACATCAGAAAGTCCCTATTAAGGATTTGAAATTCGATACCAAATCCATTACCAAAGATATGACCTCACCACCCTTACCATTAAAAATCCCATAACTTCTAAATTATGATATTCATCGTCGGCGTCGTGGCCAAACCGCCTTTCTCATGGAAACATAATTTTACAAAAGAAAGGAAAAACTTGTCGGTCTTGCCATACCTCAAAATCTTTAACAATAAAAATCTTATAACCTCTAAATTACGACATATTATAACGTCGATGTCATGTTCAAAACACTTATCTCATGGAAACAAAGTTTTAAGAAAGGCTTGTCAGACTTGTCTGACTTGTGCAACAGACTTGTTCACTTTGTCAGTGTTGTCGGACTTGTGCAGCAAACTTGTTGGACTTGTTGGACTTGAGTGGAAGATTTTTCAGACTTGTCAGACTTGTGTGGTGGATTTGTCAGACTTCTTGGACTTATGTGGCAGACTTGGGCAGTGGGCTTGTTAGACTTCTGTCGCAGACTTGTTGGAGTTGTGCGGCTGATTTGTTGGATTCCTCAGATTTGTCGAACCTTTGCAGCGGACATGTTGAACTTGCCAAACCTGTGCCATGGACTTGTTGAACTTGTCTGGATTTCTGAAAATGTCGGATTTTTCAGGCTTGTGCCCTGGAGTTGTCAGACTTGTGCGGTGCATTTTTTGGACTTGTGCAGCAGACTTGTCCGGCTTGTCTGGTAGACTAGTAGTCCTTGCCGAACCTGTGCGGCAGACTTCTTGGACTTGTTGGACTTCTGCAGTGAACTTGTCTGACTTGTTCTGGAGACTTGTGCGGCGGACTTATCAGTCTTGTCAGACTTGTGCTTGTCAGACTTATGCGGCATGCCTGTTGGACTTGTTCTGCTGATTTGTCAGATCTGCAGTGGACTTGTCAGATATTTTATAGTTGGCAGACTTTTTCAACGAACTTTGCTGGACAATGCAGCGGATTTGTCAGATTTGTCATAATTGTGTAGCCGGCATGTCAGACATGTCGAAATTATGGGGTTTGTGCAGTGGACCTGTCGAACTTGACGAACCTGTGCAGAGAATTTGTTGGACTTGTGCAGATGTCTTGTTAGATTTGTTGTACTTGTTTGACTTATCGAACCTATTCGGCCGACTTGTAATACTTGTCAGACTTGTTTGCTGGACTTGTAAGACTTGCCCAGCGGACTTGTTGAATTTGGAGGGCAGATTTTTTTACCAACTTGTCAGACATGACGAAATTGTTTGGGCAACTTGTTGGATTTATGCATCAAACGTGGAAATTTTTTGGGCAACTTGTCGGACTTGTTCATGAGACTTGTCAAAATTTTTTCAACCAACTTGTCGTACTTGTGTGTCAGAATTGTCCGATTTTTTTTGGAAAAACTTATCGGACTTGTGCATTGGATTTCTCGTCATTTTTCGGCCAACTTGTGGGGCTTGTCAGAATTTTTCAACCAACATCTGGGACTTGCGCATTAGATTTCTCAAAATCTTTTGGCCAGCTTGTCGTACTTTTGTGTCAGACTTGTCTGATTTTTTGGCCAACTTGTGTTGCTTGTGCGTCATTCTTGTCAGATTTTTTTGGCCAACTCGTCGGACTTGTTCGTGAGTCTTGTCGGTATTTTCCAGCCAACTAGTTGGACTTGTCAAAATTTTTGGCCCAACTTTTCAGACTTGTTGGATTTTTCTTCCAGCTTGTCGGACTTATGTGTAGGACTTGTCAGAATTTTCTGGCCAATTTGTTGTACTTATGCATCAGACTTGTCTTATTTTTGGCCAACTTATCTTATTTGTGCGTCAGACTTTTAAAAAGTTTTTGGCCAATTTGTCGGATTTGTCAGAATTTTTCTTCCAACATCTCGGACTTGTACGTTAGACTTCTCAAAATTTGTTGGCCAATTTGTTGTACTTTTGCGTCAGACTTGTCTTAAACTTTTCAGACTTGTTGGATTTTTCTTCCAGCTTGTCGGACTTGTGTGTAGGACTTGTCAGAATTTTCTGGCCAATTTGTTGTACTTATGCATCAGACTTGTCTTATTTTTGGCCAACTTATCTTATTTGTGCGTCAGACTTTTAAAAATTTTTTGGCCAACTTGTCGGACTTGTCAGAATTTTTCTTCCAACATCTCGGATTTTTGCGTTAGACTTCTCAAAATTTGTTGGCCAATTTGTTATAATTGTACTTATGCGTCAGACTTGTCTTATTTTTGGCCAACTTGTCTTATTTGTCCGTCAGTCTTGTCAGATTTTTTGGCCAACTCGTCAAACTTGTGCGTCAGACTTGTCGTAATTTTTTTTCCAATTTGTCGGACTTCAACGTCGGACTTGTCGGATGTTTCGACCAATTTGTTGGACATGTGTGTCACACTTGTTGGAATTTTTTGGCCAACTTGTTGGAATTGTGCGATAGACTTCTATAAATTTTTCAGCCATCTTGTCAGACTTGTGCGACAGACTATGTTGCAAGTTTTCAGCCAACTTGTTGAATTTGTGTGCTCGAATTGTCAGAATTTTTTGGCCAACTTGTCAGACTTATACATCAGACTATTTCACAATTTTTCATCCAACTTGTTGGAATTGGACATCGGTCCTGTCAGAATTTTTGGCCAATTCATTGAACTTGTGTGACAGACTTGTTATAATTTTTTTGCCAACTTGTTGGACTTCAATGTCGGACTTGTCCTATTTTTTTGGCCAACATCTTGTACTTGTACGTTAGACTTGTCAAAATGTTTTGGTCAACTTGTTGGGCTTGTGCATCAGACTTCCATAAATTTTTCAGCCATCTTGTCAGACTTGTGCAACAGACTATGTCACAAGTTTTCAGCCAACTAGTTGGATTTGTGCGTCAGACTTGTCAGTATTTTCCGGCCATCTTATCGGACTTGTCAGATATTTTGCCCAACTCATAAGACTTGTGCATCAGACTTGTCAGAAATTTTCGGCCAACTTCTTGGACTTGTACGTTAGGCTTGTCGTAATTTTTTGGCCAACTTGTCTTGCCTGTTCGTCAGTCTTGTTATAATTTTTTGGCCAACTTGTTGGACTTGCATGTGGGACTTGTCGGACTTTCTGGAGAACTTCTTAGACCTGTGCGTCACACTTGTCAGAAATTTACGACAAACTTATCGGACTTGTTTAAATTTTTGGCCCAACTCGTCAGACTTGTGCGTCAGACTTGTGGTAATTGTTTTGCCTACTTGTTGGACTTGAACGTCAGACTTGTCGGATTTTTCGGCCAACTTGTTGGATTTGTGCATTGGACCTGTGGGGATTTTTTGGCCAAATTGTTGATCTTCTTCGTCAGATTTGTCGGATTTGTTCGGCCAACATGTTGGTCTTGTATACCAGACTTATCAAAATGTTTTGTCCAACTCGTTGGACTTGTGCATCAGACTTGTGAACATTTTTTGGCCAACTTCTTGGACTTGTGCGTCAGACTTGTCAGATTTTTTCCAGCAAACCTTTCTGATTTGTGAGTCTGACTTGTCAAAATTTTTTGGCCAACTTGTTGGACTTATGCGTCAGACTTGTCAAAATTTTTTAGTCAACTTGTCGGACTTGTTGGAATTTTTCAGCCAACTTTTGGACTACTGCGTCAGATTTGTCAGATTTTTTTGGCCAATTTGTTGGACTTGTGTGACTGACTTGTTGGAATTTTTTGGCCAATTTCTTGGACCTGTGCATCGAATGGTCAGACTTTTTTTTAGGTCAACTTGTTGGATCTTTGCGTCAGACTTGTCAGAAATTTTTTGGCCAACTTGTCATACTTGTGCATAGGATATTTGCAGTTAACTTATTGGACTTGTGCTTCAGGCTTTTTGGAATTTTTTCGTCTAACTGGTTGGACTTGTGCGTCGGATCGTCAGACTTTTTTTTGGCCACCTCGTTAGATTTGTTCATCGGACTTATTTGAATTTTTTGGCCAACTTGTTAGACTTGTGTGTCAGACTTGTCAGAATGTTTTTGTCAACTTGTTGGATTTGTGAGTCAGACTTGTCAGAATGTTTTTGTCAACTTGTTGGATTTGTGAGTCAGACTTGTCAGAATTTTTGGACAACTGTGGACTTGTGCGTCAGATTGTCAGATCTTTTTTGGCCATCTTGTTAGATTTGTTCATCGGACTTGTTTGAATTTTTTTGGCCAACTTGTTAGACTTGTGTATCAGACTTGTCAAAATTTTTGATGTTACTTGTTGGACTTGTACATCAGACTTGTCAAAATTTTTTGACCAACTTGTTAGACTTGTGCATCAGACTTGTCAACCTTTTTGGGCAACTTGTTGGACTTGTGCGTCAGACTTGTCAAAATTTTTTAGTCAAGTTGTTGGCTGGTCAGAATTTTTCAGCCAACTTACTGGACTTATGCGTCAAACTTGTCAAAAAATTTTTGGCCAACTTCTCAGACTTGATTAGACTTGTCAAACCTTTTTCGTCCAACTTGTTCTATTTGTGCACCAGGTTTGTCAAAGATTTTTGGCCAGCTTGTCAGACTTGTGCATCATACTTATTGGAATTTTTTGGCAGGCTTGTTGGATTTGTGGGTCACACTTGTCAAAATTTTTTGGACAACTTGTTAGTCTTGTGCGTCAGACTTGTCAAACTTTTTGGGCAACTTGTTGGACTTGTGCATCAGACTTGTCAGACCTTTTTCGTCCAACTTGTTTGTACATCGGGTTTGTCAAAGATTTTTGGCCAGCTTGTCGGACTTGTGCATCATACTTATTAGAATTTTTTGGCAAACTTGTTGGCTTTGTGGGTCACACGTCAAAATTTTTTGGACAACTTGCCGGACTGGTGCGTCATACATGTCAGAATTTTCAGACAACTGACTGGACTTGTGCATCGGACTCGTCAGACTCTTTTTGGCCAACTTATTGGATTTGTTCATGTGACTTGTTTGAATTTTGTGACCAATTTGTTTGACTCGTGTGTCAGACTTCCCCAAATGTTTTAGCCAATTTGTCGGACTTGTGTGTCAGACTTGTCAAAATTTTTTGGCCAACTTGTCGGACTTGTGTGTCAGACTTTGTCATGATCACATTAGGATCATAAATGCCGTGCTAGGTCACGACGTCGGTGAGTTAATTTTTACGATCTTGTTGATTATAACCAGCGTAATTTGTCCTTGAGCTGTTCTCGTGAACAGTTTGTTTTGAAACACCTTTTTTCTGATAGATGTAGAGAAGGAGGGGCGAGACAGAATAAATGTATAGCTAGGAATGACAGAGCAGTTCTCGACCCCGTGATTTTGATTAACATAGATAAGGGGCGAGTAAAGGTAGTTTATTTAGACGCTTAGTTGGCGTTCGGAAATTCGTGCATAAGAGTAGAAAGCACGGGGGTTGAAGATTTTAGTAGTTAATGTTTCGCATTTTAAATTGTCTAGGTAAAATTGACCTTGATTTTGGCGCCAGGCCATGACAAGCATAAATTAATATTGCAGGCTGAGCTGAAGCGACTGCACCAATCAAATGTATGAATCTGGACGGAAGGTCGAGACATAGCTTTAGTATTTAAACCCGTGCAGAGCTTAGGTAGATGCCACATGTAGACAATCCATTTACGAAGTGGACGGCGATAGTCCTCAGCCAGATGAGAGACATTTAAGACGCAGTTGAGCAGTCCATATTGTGAGGAGCGTGATGTTTTAAAGCTCCAGAGCCTAAGCTACTTGGTTTGATATGAACCCACAGCTTTTACATCCAGCGCTCTCACTCCCAGTGAGGGCCGCATGGTGAGAGTCCATACTAATTTGTAATGATGAAAGTGAACTGTTCTACTTACTTTTGAAGACAGTTTCAGAGCTACCGCCAGACAACGCATGGTTGTACAAGCATTCTCCATGGCGTGTCTAGAGGAAATGTCCATATCATAACATGTCTCATTGAATTAATAGAATTTAAACTGTTATATCCCTCGCCACGTGCGCGGATTCTATTTGGCATCTAACTCATATGACCTGCAAGTAGTTAGATTGAATACGTTAGTCTTTATAGAAAGCTGTAGTTTCATTAGTTAGATTCAGTTGCCTTTGAATTGATATTTATATTTATAATTATATTTGTTACATTAATTCCTGTAATTAAACTGCCCTACAGTTCTGCTAAAAATCAAAGCAATTGATTTATTTAGTTTTTAGAGTGCAAGTATTTTTTTTTGTGTGTTCGTCGATTGTGGGAGCGGACCTCGAAAGAGTGTCAGTCGAATTCTCCCCATCTAACCCACATCGCGACAGACTTGTCAAAATTTTTTAGTCAACTTGTCGGACTTGTCAGAATTTTTCAGCCAATTTATTGGACTTGTTCATCGACTTGTCAAACATTTTGGCCAACTTCCCGGACTTATGCGTCAGACTTATCAGACTATTTTCGGCCAACTTGTGCTATTTGTCCGTCAGACTTGTCAAAATTTTTGGGCCAACTTATCGGACTTGTTCTTCAGACTTGTCCAAATTTTTTGGCCAACTTGTCGGACTTGTGTGACAAATTTGTCAAACTTTCTTGGGGAACTTGTTGGACTTATGCGTCAGACATCAAACTTTTTTAGTCAACTTGTTGGACTAGTCAGAATTTTTCAGCCAACTTTTTGGATTTGTGCGTCAGACTTGTCAGAATTTTTTGGCCAACTTGTTGGACTTGTATGTCAGACTTGTCAATTTTCAGTCAACTTGTTGGAATTTTTCAGCCAACTTATTGGACTAGCGCGTCAAACTTGTCAGAATTTTTCGCCCAACTTCTTTGATTTGTGTGTCAGACTTGTCAACATTTTTTAGCCAACTTGTTGTACTTCTGGGTCAGACGTGTTGGAATTTTTTGACCAACTTGTTGGACTTGTGCATCGGACTTGTCAAAATGTTTTATCCAAATTATTGGACTTCTGCGTCAGACTTGTTAGACTTTTTTTGGCCAACTTGTTGCATTTGTGCATCAGACTTGTCGAAACTTTTCGACCAACATGTTGGTCTTGTATGTTAGACTTGTCAGACTTTTTTCTGCCAACTAGTTGGATTTGTGCATTAGACTTGTCAAAATCTTTTGGCCAACTTGTCAGACTTGTGTGTCAGACTTGTCAGAATTTTTTGGCCAACTTGTCAGACTTGTCAAAATTTTTGGGGAAACTTATTTGACTTGTGCATCAACTTGTCAAAATTTTTTGGTCAACTTGTCGGAATTTTTTAGCCAACTTGTCTTACTTGTGCGTCAGACTTGTTGGAATTTTTTGGCCAACTTGTGGGACTTGTGAGTTCGATGGTCAGACTTTTTCGGTCAACTTGTTAGACCTGTGCGTCAGACTTGTTGCAAAGTTTTGGCCAGCGTGTCATACTTGCGCGTGGGAACTTATCGGATTTTTGCGGTTAACTTCTTGGACTTGTGCGTCGGATTGTCAGACTTTTTTGGCCAACTTGTTGGATATGTGCGTCGGACTACTCGAAATTTTTTTGCCAACTGGTTGGACTTGTGCGTTGGATTGTCAGACTTTTTTCGGTCAAATTGTTAGATTTGTGCATCTGACTTGTTGGATTTTTGCGTCCAACTTTTTCTACTTGTACATCAGACTTGTCATAATTTTTCAGCTAACTTGTTGGACTTGTACTTTGGACCTGTTAGACTTTTTCAGCCACCTTGTTGGACTTGTGCGTTGGACTTGTCGGAATTTTTCAGCGAACTTGTTGGACTTGTGCATCTTAATTACTTGTCAGGCTTGTATGGCAGATTTGTTATACTTACGCTAACATTAAAACAAAAACTTGCAATTGTACAGGGTGACAACGAGGCGATTAGAATAGCTGGCTTTATGCGTTAATTGTATGTGTGTGTGTTTGAGTCCTGATTTTAGATCTAGTTCATTCAATGAAAGATCATGAATTGAAGATTTGCTTTTAGGGCTCTCTGACCAGTTACCCGTAATTAATATTTATCCTAACACTAACCCTAATAAAAGCTTGCAATTCTAATGGGTGAAAAGGAGGCGTTTAAAATTGTAGGCTGTATGCGTTATTTGTGTGTGTGTGTGTGTGTGTGTGTGAGTGTCTGTCGTCTGTCTGGGTGTCTCTTTTCTTCTCGTTCTCTCTGTCTCATCCTCTCTCTCTGCCTCTCATCTCTTTTTCTCTCTGTCCCTGCCTCTTCCTATTCTCGCTCTGTCTCTCTCTAATCTCTGCCTCTCTCACACAGTGTCTTGTCTGTGTGTCTCTTTATCCTTCTCCCCCCCCCTCCCCCACTCCCGCCCCGCTCTTTCTCCCTCCCTCCTCCGTTTCCTTATCCAGTCCCCGACTCCCCTCCTTTCTCTATTACTCCACTCCGGCCACTCTCTGTGTGTGTATGTAAGTGTGTGTGTGTATGTGTGTGTGTGTGTGCGTGTGTGTATAGGTGTGCGAGTGTGCGAGAGAGACATACAGACAGACAGGCAGACAGACTAGATCCATCTGCATTAGTATTACAAATCGCTCGAACTGAAACATGAATTATAATATTGTGTCAGACATGCCAAGCCCCAAATTCTGTCCGCTTTCTTGCGATGTTGTTCAACACCCAGAAAGTCAAAGAATTCTCTGGGTAATAGGCTATTTCCACTGCGTGTTCACAAGCTTTTCAGCCCTGGTAATGAGCATTCTACCCAATGTGATGATGATGTAGTTAAACCCATTCTTTTTATGGCCGCAGAATAAAAGTCCAAGAAATGTACGGGATGATAGATAAAACACTATAAAACAGTGGTTCTCAACCTTTTTTTGTAGGTATTCGCCCCCTTACTCCCCAAGTTTTCGGTCATGCCCTCCCCGCCCCTTTTTTTTGTTTCTCTCCGCCCTCACCTCCCCCCCCCCCCTCAACCCTTTTTGTTTTTCTCTCTCAAATCCTCACTCAACCCAACGGATACATTTCGCAAGAAGAAAGACTGCACACAAATTATGACGTCAAGTTTTTCAAAGCCTTGTCAGTGACAAAAGGTGTGTTATGACTCAGAACAAAACTGAACGCATTCTTTATCAAATGCACACCAAATAATGATAGGTCTTCTCTGTTCATAAAACCACCTGTCTGCGCGCAATGTTGAACAATTCCGTGACGGCCTCGTATTTTTGCCTCCAGATCGCCCTCTAATTATGTCTTCGCCCCCCCCCCCCCCCAATTCGGCCCCTTTCGTCGTTTCCTGTCCCCTCCTCTCCCGTCGCCCTTTTCTTCATTTTCGCCCCACCTCCCCCCCCCCCCCCAGAAATCAAAGCCGACCCTCCTCCGGGGTCGGGAGTGGGGGGTGGGGGGAGGCGATATCGCATTATTTTAAGATAAGCAAGACTGAGAGCTCAAGGCATTAAAGTCTGACAGAAAATGTGTCACAAAATAACCTTAGATTTACAAAGCATTATAAGATGCACATGTGACAAAGACTCTACCTTGATATAATTAAATCCAATATTTTACATGCTTCTGAAAGTAAATGACACTGAAGAGGTTGATGCTATGTGATAAAAAAGTTAAATATTTATTTTCTCATCATTTCAGAGTCGGCGAGTTGTTCTGTGCGCCGCCCGAAATGAATTTTTTTTAAAAATGTACTTAAAGATATGAATTTAACACTATTGGTAACAAGCATTGTTTAGTGAAAGTTGGCACTGTATAATTGGCATTGACATACACATCGTTCCCGCGATGAAGTCTCAAGTTTCTGAACTGAGAGACCAATGTAGTGCGATTGGCCCATTTATTGCAAATTCTTTCTCAGAGACATGACATCATATCATGCAGTTTATATGACGTACATGGCATCTTTAAGCAAAGGCAAAACTTTTCGTTTAGATGCGTCGACTGCTTTGAAATTTTCTCTATCTGTCTTTCTTTGTTCTGCTGATTATCCTCCGCTCTTAAAGAGAAAAAGTTTCCCCTCCTCATAAATACACTTTTCTTGATCTCTTGCGTTCTCAGGCTAGCGCACTGCATCTTTTCCCCCCTTTCGCATAACAAACCGACGCTAGCGCCCCGTTTGTATTTCTGTAGTTTATTTCAACATATTTCTAACATATTCCGTCATCCAACCGTCTCTACAATACTCGCACCAAACCAGGCATTTGAAGATGAACAGTTTCACCTGAGCGCGGACTTAGGTCTGTTTGCTCGTGGAGTATTCTTTATAAAATCTTTAACTTTTTCGTTCACTATCGCTGTTCTCGTGTCATTCAGTTCTTTTCTGGCAGACAGGACTTTTTCTCTATGGGCAGACATCGACATCGGCGTCGCGGAGGTTTGATTTAGATGAGAACGCCACGCCCCTGCACTCAGTGTAGGGCGTCTTTGGTTCAGAATCTCTCCAAAAGTAGGTCTCCGCCCCAGGCCATTTCCAGCCATCCCTGGTCTATGGGGTGGCTGTTCCTTGTCGAATGGAGTTGTGGGGCGGGGTGGATGTCCTTCAGCCTCCGCGGTAACCGGAGTAGCCGAAATTCTGATTTTACGAATCAAACCACGGACATTTTTAAAAGACTGCATGTTCATGGCGTCTTCTGGTGACTGATACAGAGAACGTTGCTTGCCAGATTGGGCTCTAGCTTGAGCCTTCAGAATCTTTTTCGTTATATCCGATGTATCATCTTCCCAGTCCTGGTGTGGAGTGACCCTGCCCCGTGGCGTGACCCCGTCTCTTGGCGTGGACCCACGACTTGAGAGACGGTCGATCTCACCATCTACATCCGAAGTGCCTGAAATGTCCAATCCACTATCCACCCCAGGATTTGGCGTGAAGTACCCCACCGCTGTCATAGGCCGGTGACATTTCACCGGGCTGCTTTGAGGACGCTGTGACGTTATGGACTCCTCACCTTCCGTTGACTCAGAGTCTATACCTCGACCTGACCTTTCAAAAGCTGACATTGGTCTCTGAATTCGACGCTTTTTCCGACTCCAAATTCTCTCGCCGTACAGAAAGCATGGTCCCTGCTCTTCTGGTTCAGCCTTTTCCTGCACTTTGGGTTCTGGTCGCCAAGCCTCTGGACTGTGTCCACTGGACGCTTGAATGTAATCGATCGATATGGAAATCAGTCGTATGTCCTGAATCACAATAGGAAAGAATTAGTCTATGACATTGTCTATGACAATTTAAGCACCATCATTTTGGACATAGTGCGGATTCCCTGGGAAAGCAAATCAAGGAATAGTTTAATTAATTGTAAGCTGCTGGCTCACATTTTAATGGCTTTCTGGCCACATAGGTTGTTTGGACAAATGGTGATTGCAATCAAAACATCAGTTTTTTTTTGTTTTTTTTTGGCTCAGATTGAAATGCGATCTGTAAATGTATTCATTTTGTGCATGACTCAGTGATTGCCAATAATTAAATACTTATATCTGAAAGTGAAATATAGCTATATACTTGAGCATACATATACAAATGATCTTCATAGTTAGATATGGAGTAGTGGAATCCGAAAAGTATAATCTGAAAGATAATAAATAAGTATGTATAAGTGTGGCATAAGATAAACAAGTTGATAAATAAGTGCTTAACGATATAGCTGTCCATAGGGGATGTCCTGGGGGTCGGACTCCTCCGAAGTCTTTTATATCCCAGAACTCTCAACTATTGAACTCTGAGTTGTCAGCTGTTCTCGAACCTTTCAGGTCTTCTCATTATCAGCTGACTTGTTTTACAGTTCAGTATTGAAGCACGAAATAATTTAAAAATTAAAAAATAAATAAAAATTAATGAGAATTTAAAAAATAAAAAAAAAAAAAAAAAAAAAAAAATCTTCATAGTTAGATATGGAGTAGTGGAATCCGAAAAGTATAATCTGAAAGATAATAAATAAGTATGTATAAGTGTGACATAAGATAAACAAGTTGATAAATAAGTGCTTAACAATATAGCTGTCCATAGGGGATGTCCTGGGGGTCGGACTCCTCCGAAGTCTTTTATATCCCAGAACTCTCAACTATTGAACTCTGAGTTGTCAGCTGTTCTCGAACCTTTCAGGTCTATCAAAACATCAGTTCTATCTTGTCGGTAGTTTAATAATTACAGTAATGTTAACATATACTTCTTACCACACTGGAGCTAGAGAGTGAATATGTAAGCACATAAAACTTCATAACTGTGTGACCAAAATTATGAAACTTTGTGTGCAATGCTGCCCCAGATTTTGACAGCAAGTTACGTGGACACATTTATTTTGGACAAAATTCAGTCTTTAACATGATTTATTTCCGACCAAAGGCATATTTTCGTCGATAAAATCGAAAGGCATGGTCGGAAATTTCGTTCTTCACTTGTATTTACACACCGCTGGTCGAAAATCAACTTCATCACATCTGAATTGTGGTGTAACAAAAGTTCTCTTAGTCTTTGCGTTGAATCCAAATACTGTTATTAAAGTGATCTAAGCTTAGGTTTGTAGCTGGACTTTGTACCAAAGAATTTGCAAGATTTATCTCGCTCAGGTCAGCTAGTCTATGTAAGTCAATATGTGGCAAAAAGAAAAGGTTGTATGTAGCAAAGCCTCATGTAAGAAATAACACAGTGACGATTTCTTAAGCGAGGCTTTACTACATACAACGTTTTTTTGTTTTCTTTTTCAGCACATGTTGACTTTGCTTCAAGCCTTGCTGTATCCCTACAGATTTACTGTGGTTTTCATAATATTTTGTCAATTGTCTATATAAATTATTATGTTTTACTGTTTACATCACCTTGTTATTGTTTTGGCGCCGATGTTTTGTCAGATAATGGTGAAAGCAACTGATTATTTAATCATGAATGTGTAGAGGTTAGAAGTTTTCTTTAAATATTCCTAGAATGATCTTTACTCTCAGCGTAATAGGAGGATACTTGGCCAGAACAATTGGATTTCATAAACTTCGAAGTTACATTGTAGATTTAGTAACTGGGGTTCGTAAATGAATTTTCTATCTCGTATGCAAAGTTTCAACCGGTGCTTTCGTTGTCTATACACATCGTAGAAACCAATTTACTAACTTACCATCTCAGTCATTTAATCACTCTGTCACTCACTCACTCACTTACTCACTCACTCACTCACTCGCTCACTCACTCACTCACTCACTCACTCACTCACTCACTCACTCACTCACTCACTCACTCACTCACTCACTCACGCACTCACTCACTCACTCACTCACTCACTCACTCACTCACTCACTCCTCACTCACTCACTCACTCACTCATTCATTCACTCACTCACTCACTCACTCACTCACTCACTCACTCACTCGCTCACTCGTAGAATAACCCCGAAACTGATAACTGAATCCATCATCCATTCTATCAGTCAGACCAACAATCCGACAAAAGTGACAGAACAGAAAAGCCCACCTGATTGGTCAATCTGCTCTGGTGTAATTTTGCTTGCTCGATATATCGCAATCTTTGTTGGAGGCGGGCTGCTTCGATACTGTTGATCCGAGTTGCCCGCTGCACACGAGAGGAACTGTAACTGGGAGTTTCCTTTGTTGGCATGACGACTCCTGCTCTTGGGTCCTGGGAATCGTTTTTATCTTAATGTAATGTGTATATTATAAAATATTTTAAATACAGCCCTAGACAAAAAAAAAAAAGCAGCCGCTTGTTACAAAGCTAAAGCCACAGTCTTTCAGTTGCTTCTTGTATCACTGTCCAATGACTCGAGAAAAACGCATTGGATTACAAGGAGTTTTATAGTCAAGAATTTGGCAGCGTCCACGAAGGGTGAATTCCGTATCTCTCAGACACATATCACTGTAAAATCTCCATAATCACGAAAGGGCACTAAATGACAAACAATGTGTCTGTTCATTGTGCTTCAATTGCACAGCGCTCAAGAACGCAAACAGAATGCTAGGTTCAACAGTTATAGATCTCAAGGGATACTGTTTATAAATAAGACATTTAATGGCAAGAATAGGTCCTCGGTTGATGCTAAGGTTTGTTGGAATTGGTCCCGCCAGACAACGCCCCCAGGTAGGATGTCCGTAACCCAGGTTACTGAATACAAACCAGAACTACAGAATATCATCCATTGTTCTGGTAGTGGGTTACACGGGGTGCAAGATCCAGGCACAAAACTAAGTTACTTTTCACTAAATTACTGTTCTATAGAAGCTGTATAGAATGCGTTTTCCTCCTTCAACCTCTGTAGATATATGCCTGTTGAAAGAAGAAAGAAACCTGCATCAAAATCTTTGTCACATCTAAGGGACATGGCTCCAGTGTAAAAAAAAAAAAAAAGCCGTATAAACGCCAGTCTAGGTCAAATTCACATTTTAACACCATCTAATAAAATGGAATGTGCACCATCTTTCTGTCTGGGTTTTAATTTTGGAAACCTGATACCTTCTATTATTTTCAGGAAATGAAAATTGAACAAGAAATAAAACGATGTGCAACGAGATTTTTCAAAATCTATTTTCGCGCAAACCGGCAAAATTTCATTTTTTAGCGTATAATTGATGTTCCTTTTCCATAACTCGAGGGATGGAACGAAGGACAGGAAGGAAAGGAGAGGGTAAGGCGAGGGCCAACGAATCCAATTGAATTTATAATCACACTGTCGATAACGAGGTCTCGCACGTTATCGTCAACATGAGGGCAGTAACGTAAGCATCAGAACGGAACATGTCATGGTCGTGTGAGATGGAGGAAACAAAAGTTGGGGGGGGGGGATGTAGGAAAGGGGGGGGGTTGTTAGAGTGGACTTGGCGGGAATTGATTTTTGTAACAATATTGTTATAGTTACCATCATCTTCTGTTCCTGTCGCTGATAATACGATTACGAGACTAGATGAATGAAATGATCTGCATAACATTTTGAAAAGGGCATTACCGACAGTTTCTAATTGGCTTTTGTTATTGCTGGTAATTATCAAAAATAAATTACACGACAGTGTCCTAGGGAAGATGCCAAGACAGAGTTATAAGTCCGCCCCTTTCCCTTTTCCCCCAAGGCCACGGCAATACACGTGAGATTCCATCTTTAACAGTCAAATCAGTATTTTTGGCATCGAAACACTCCTAAGCCATAAGATAAGATAAATTTTATTCGTCCTTGTACAAGGAAATTTGTTTTGATCATTGAATACATAACAATATAGTTACAGAAGCAGAAAGTATGATACATAGCGCGCACACACACATATATACACACACACTGATAAATTAATTAAATTAACAGTGCACACAATATGCTTCCCTAACTAAAACACATTGACCTGACACGCAGGACATAATTCAACTGTGCACAGATTACGATCAAGATGACGACATTATTGTAACATCCTAGTTGATGATGGAATAAACGATTTAAAGTAGCGCTCAGTATGATATTATCAAAATAATCTTAACATAATAATTGCTTCCAATTCCAAGTGTATTGCAAGGCTGTGTTAAATTCAATTAAAATCCTCAAACAGATTTTTAAAAGCACTTTCAAACTGCACACATTCAACATAATGAATATGATAATGGTAAACTTGATAACATCTGTTCATCAGCTTATTATCATTATTAACTCTGTGCTTACCTACCAGCCACGCCCTGGCCAGCTCATGGAGATCGGATTTCTTAAGAAATCTTTAGCGTTTCAGACAAAGGACGTTCGAGAAACACAATTTGCACACATGTATTTATACACATACAAAACTATGTTGTGGGTGGGAGAAATCCAAGTGCTGGCGGTCTCTACATGGTCACCAAACGAATCAGCGCACTTATGTACAGATATTGAGGTCTTACCAACACTCTTACCAGCTCTCCTCCTCAAGGGGTAAGCATCAAGTACCGAACTGATGGCAGTCTATTCAACCTCAGGAGACTTCAGGCAAAAACCAAAACCAAAAGTACTCAAGTCTGTGACCTACTATTTGCTGATGATTGTGCACTTCTGGCACACGATGAGGATAGCATGCAAAACTGTGTTGATAAGTTCTCTAGTGCCTGTGACAACTTTGGCCTCACAATAAGCACAAAGAAGACGGAAGTGCTCCATCAGCCTACTCCAGACGACAAGTATCCTGTGACCCCAAATATCAAAGTCCATGACAGTCTTCTGAAGGTGTCGGAGAACTTCACCTATCTTGGCAGTACACTGTCTTCCGCGGCTCGTGTTGATACTGAAATTCTCTCAAGAATCAGCAAAGCCAGCTCTGCATTTGGCAGGCTTCGAAAGAGAGTATGGGATGTCGCCGGCATTCGCACAGACACTAAGCTGAAAGTGTACAATGCTGTGGTCCTTCCCACCCTACTCTATGGGGCTGAAACCTGGACAGTGTACCAATCGCATGCCAGAAAGCTAAATCACTTTCATCTGGCCTGCCTTAGAAAGATCCTAAGGATCAAATGGCAGGATAAAATTCCAGACACTGAGGTCCTCAATCGTGCCAAGGAATTGAGCATCTTCTGCCACCTGAAAAAAATTCAGCTACGTTGGGCAGGACATGTTGTCAGAATGCCCGACTCCAGACTCCCTAAGCAAATCTTCTTCTCTGAGCTCTCCAATGGAACGAGGAATGTTGGGGCCCCAAAGAGACGTTACAAAGACACTCTCAAGCAATCACTGAAGGCCTTTGCCATTGATGTGAGTGAGTGGGAAAAGCTCTCGCTTGATCGTGCAAATTGGAGGGCGGCCCTTACCAGAGGCAGCAAAGCATGGGAAGCTGACAGAGTCCAGCAGGCTATCAAAAAAAGAGAACGGCGCAAGAAAAGGCCCAGTGGTACTGAACCAACGGAGCACTCTTGTCATTTATGCGGAAGGGTCTGCAGGGCAAAAATAGGACTTATCAGTCACATGAGAAGCCATAAGTCATGAAAGAACAGTCTTTCCATTCTGTCCTCTGTGTCCTTTAGTTCTCTTTATTGTCCATGTGTTGAAATTCTCAACAATTTCTGTTCTTTATTCCTCTGGTGTTGTTAAGGTCATCATCATACCTGATGGACGAACTATTATTATTATTATTATTATTACCAACACTTGTCTCCACGATCAGGCCCCACTCGTTACCAATTCACTCTCTCTCTCTTCCCAAGCCGCGCCGCCCCAGAAATAAATTACACCTTGTTAAATAAAGCAGTGTTCTTGAAAGGTTGTAGCAATTCCTGATTGATAGTGAAAGCTAAGGCGGTACTGAATTAACTGCAGCAGGAATTCGTTTAATGTTGTGTGGGCGTTTCAGTCAATTACCACACTATGACTTTCAAATGAAAACCGCCAAGGTATTCAACTGTTGCCCAGGTTATGCAACACAAAGGAATCAAATGACTGTGTTCTAATGACCGCAAAAAGCCACCCTTCCGTTCTATATTGTGTAATTATTTTTGAAGTAACTATTTGGGTCATATGGCGAAACTTTTGTTTTTTGTTTATATATGTATAATGACTTTTCCCAGTAAGGTTTGCCTAGTTGACCACAACAACCGCATAGTTCAAGAAAAAGTCACAAAATATGGGGAAATTGTGAGTATTTTGGTTATATAGCCTTAATAACTACTGTCACAACATTGGTATGAATCGCACCAGTACATTTCTCCAGTGGAAGAAATCTTTCCTTAATGTAACACTTTCACTTTAATGCAAGGTAATTATCGTCACTGCTCTACGATAATGGCATACGCCAGACTTATGCCAAAAGGCAGCTGACGGTTCATTGCATTCCTGCGCACGAAGGCTGTCAGATAGTAGCCTATCACAGAAAAAAGAAATGCGCCAATAAGAAAATGTAATAATCCAACAGAATCATTTTTGCATATTGTCACCAAATGACAGAAAAAGAAACAGTTTTTTCTTAATATCTCCGAAGTGTCAAAAATTACTTATGCCATTAGCATTGAGCAGTGACATTACGCAGTCACTGTGTACTGAAATCTCATGCTGGTGACAAGACGTGTGTTTTGAGTGCCCCTAGAGCCATAGTACAGAGAATCAAGTCTGTTTCGCCTTTGTTTTGATTCAGATTTAAACCGTCTTTGAATCAATTATCTAGATAGACATTCACCAGTCTTACCAAAGGTACTAGAAACATCTATTCAAGTATCTTTGGTCTTACTAAAGTGTGAGGTCCCATCAACTCCATAGTAGCGGACCTGCATTTTTTAGACACGGTAGTTTGAACTGTTATGCCTCACCCCCCTCCCCCCCCCCCCCAAACCAGCAACAGAGAGGGACCAGGTAACAAGGCACATTCAGAAAAGCTCCTTTAAGGCCCCTCCTGGATTAGGGACCCTGAAGGTTAAGCTTCATTGGTTTGGTAGTAGATCCGCCACTGTTCTTAGTTCACATCTCACTATAAAAGCAGGCAAAACAGACTTGATTCACGCGCCACAGGCCTTTATTCTAATTACAAGAAAGCAGAAAATCTGCGAAACATAATACATTTCAGTTCGAAATATTAATGAATTAATTATCGTCCAACTTCGACTGGGCTTTTTCATTCACATTTCCTACCTATAAGTGGCAGGACTAACTACTCGCTTACTAACTAAACAAAACTTATGTCTTCATAAAAACTACGAATAATAAAAATCAACAAATTTTAACGCTTCAGAACTGGCTGTTGTTTTTTTTCCACACAAGTTTCTCACTTCAGCAGAGACCACTCTACACAATTCTTAACTCTTTCCGTTATGAAATCAAATTAATGTAAACAACGATCGAGCTGCTTATACCACGATCAAGTGTTTACCTAGTCTCACTGTATCACTAACTTATTCAATTCTCGGGTTGGCCTGTAATTATTTCAATTTCCTGGCGAATACAAACCTTCAGCTCCTTACCCCATGTGCCAACTTGCACACGTAAGAAAGCACAGTTTTATTTCATTGCCAAAGGTTATAAATTCGGTAAAGGGTGAAATATGAGAGGTAATGAAATGCTCCCATTTTTCAAGAACAAAAGTCATTGCGGGTGACAGGATTTTAAAAGCAGGAAATTTACGTGGAACCAGTAATTTATACGGTAATCTGTGAATGAACAGGATGCAGAATACTTTAGTACTTACATAAAATAGCAATGGATTCCGTGAGTTTAGACCAATGAAGACTATAACATTTTTCCAAATTTCAGTTAATACGTTTCCTTCTTTTTTTTTATAAGTCTCTCTCTTTCTTATGTTTCTGTCTGTCTTTCTTTCTTTCTTTGTTTCTCCCCCTTTTTTTTCTTTTCACTTGTTTCTTATCTCTTTTCTGTCGTTCCTTCCACCAGTCTTTATTTTTTTTAAATTTGTTTTCTTTGCACAAATTCCCTACCCAATGCTGCACGTTTTATCATATATGCAAATATGCAAATAGACGTATAAAAACAAGATTAAACGGGAAGTGTAATCGACACGTTCTTCTGTTGTTGTTGTTTTTTTTTTAAATCTCCTTTACTTTTCCTAACTTCTCACTTTCAAACGTCAAAAAAAAAAGTTAAACAATTCTTCCCCCCCCCCCCTCCCCCGCTCCCCTATTCTTTATTTGAGTTATTATCTTTATTGACAAAAAGCCCTATAAACTTCCCCCACTGGCAGCATGATTGATTGCACTGAAATTCATTTTTATTGACGCTGAGACTGGTGAGAAGTTTTTATTGTGCAGTCTAAACATGCCTCATGGGTTTCCCGGAGACAAAATCTCTATAGCGCTGTCATGTATTCCTTATCGCAGGTTCACGAGACCTTTTTGTTTACACTGCGTAAATCGTGGTCCTAGTTGTTGCCCTTAGCAACCCAGAGGAAATTTAAGAATTTTTGTTTGTTTGTTTGTTTTCTTTTTTCTTCCTTCATTCCTTCCTTCCTTTCTTTCTCTTTTTTTCTTTCCCCCGTCTTTCTTTCTACGTCTCTCTCTCTTTCATCCTCTCTCTCTCTCTCACTCACTCAATTTCACTGTCTCGATTTCTCTCTCTCTCTCCCTTTCCCCATTTCCCCCCTTCTCTCTCTCTCTTCTCCTCCTCTCTTGTCACTCTGCGTCTTTCCCTTTTCTCTCTGTTTTTTCTCCCCCCCCCCTCTTCCCTCCTCCCGCCGTTTCCCTCACTCTCTATTTCTCTATTCCTCCCTCCGTTTCCCTCACTCTCTATTTCTCTATTCCTCCCTCCGTTTCCCTTCTTTGTCTCTCATATATCCCCCCCCCCCTCTCTCCCACCATGAAATGAAAGGTGGAAGGAGTTTCGGGATTGCCATTGAACCTAGTAATAATGCTGTTAATAATAATAATAATAATATAATAACAATAATAATAATAATAATAATAATTACATGGAAAATAAAGACCAGAAAGAACAAAAACACTTACGATAAGAAGACCTGGAAACCCTATACTATTATAGAAATATTTACATTTACACAAAATTCCTTGCAGAGAACAGCTGAATATTTTGTGCACTGTAATATTAAATAAATGCATGAATGACATTATATCACAATATACCGTCGTGTATTTGCTATATATTATATAGTTTTAGGTGCATTTTTGCCCTTTCAAGAAAATCAGGATTGAAGTTTGGACGACAAAAGGGCTGAAAGGCATAAAACATTAGTCACAAACACATAATTATCTCGAAAAGTATTAACCGATTGGAATGACACTTACACATAATGAAATTAGGAGTGAGGGAACCACTTTCACGACAAAGCCTCGAAATCGGCAAAATGTCACATACAACAATATGGCAAATACCCCTTCAATATACAGCCACTCCACCTACATACTACTACTAGCAAATAGAACAGTGTTGCACCTCCCTGTGTCCGATAAAGTGGTCCCGTAACAAAGGGGCTGATACTGTTTCGACAGGTCTGTCTTATCGAATAAGGTGAAACGATTAAGGGCCTGAAGCTTGTGCTACTCGTGTGACCTAACGATAGCCCCGTGTACAATAGGTCATGCGGCTTTTCATATTGTAGGCGTATCAGTAATACATACCTGTCGTAGTACTTACTCCTGTCTCAAATTTCATAAACTTTATTTGAATTCTTGTCTCGTCTGCTATATGAGGTTGTGATAGGACAACTAGCTGTAGATAGCCAGTTGCGTAAGCGAATAGCAATTGTGTAAGTAAGTGCTCCGGCAGGGGCACTGCTCCCCGTGGGTTTTCGGACTGAACATTTTGTGCTGTGGGTTAGGGTTAAGTTAATTTGGGGTGAAGGTTGCGGTGATGTCGTCTTGGTTGATGCTTGGAAAATTGCAGAATTGTAATGCGCGAGCATCGGTAGGAACAATTGAGATTGAATCTTGACGAACTTTGAGTCGCCCTTTTCAAACGCTGAATCATGTGAACGTACCGTATTCAATCTTAAACCTGAGATTTTTCATGCCAGCGGGAAACGTGAATACTTCCAATGACGAACATTTTAAATCTTGGACTCCTTTGTGTATCATAAATCAATGAGAGAGAGAGGACGAGAGAGAGAAAGAAAGAAAGAAAGAGAGAGAGAGAGAGAGAGAGAACGAAAGAGAGAGGGAGAAAAAAAGAAAGAGAGGAAGAAAGAAAGAAAGAGAGATAAAGAAAGAGACAGAAGAGAGAGTGAAAGGAGGACGAGGAGGGAGAGAGAAATCACAAGAATTTGTGCTTTTTTTCTAACTCGTACAAAATTTGAAAACTACTATGTTAAACACATTTTTTCCCAGTAGAAAACTACAACTTTTACAAGAAAAGAAAAGAGCACTGTGAAAACTACATAATAGACTTACCTGATGTAAACTTTTAAATTACTCTGCATAATATCTTTCGTAAGGTCGTCCAACGACATGAAAATAGATGCAATACTTAAGAATTTACGAGATTAAACTTCAAAAAGTTAAAGAAAAAATAAAAAAACAACGACGACGACGGCGACAATAGTAACAACAACAAGAATAATAGTAGTAAAATCAGACCGTAAGTTAGTTTCATTTGACATCACAGAACCTACTCTTCTCCGGTGATATTTTAAACAACTTTACTCAAAATGGCGACGAAGCATTCCATGTCTGTCAATATTTCAATTTCGATGACATTTATGAAACATGACCAATACATTTAGTGAATGGATGTTATTACACGTACGTACGTACCCAATTTTTTTAATTTTTTTTGCCTTCGGGGGACGTTTTTCAAAGTCATGTGTGACTCCAGAGCTAGACAGCTCCTCCCGAAATGCTTTTGTTTTGCTCCAGTTTTTTGGTTGAAACTGAAAGGGTTAGGGGGGCCGAGTTAGGAATTCCATAAGATTTAGGGCTGAGGATACTATAAGGACGAAGTTAGGGATAGTACATATACATACGAGCCCCTAGCGCAAAACGTTTGGGGGAAGGGGGAGAGTACGTACTTACAACAACAGCTTAGTGAATGCCCAAGTTATGCATTATAGAAGTCACGGATAATGTAACGGGGCACTTAAACAGTGGGTAAACCATTGAGTGCATTGGGAGCACAAGCACTCTTGAATTACCGCAGGATCATACCCTTTACATTTCGTGATTGGAATTATAAGTTCCTGATATCAAAGCGAAATCTAAAGTTTATATCTCACTTCAAGTTGAATGTCAACAACAGTAAACTTCCTCTGCATAATAAGCATTTGAAATCAATCCGGTACTTAATAATGCGAAAGACAGCACAAAGTGTCTCATGTTCTGTTTAACGCAACTTGCGCTGAGAAACATCGAGTATGTTGCTATTATGCCATTTCATTTTGTTTATACAGGAATTGGATTAAGGGGTGAAGTCATAGGTCGCACAGTGGCAGAAGCATCGGATTACACCCGCTGTTAATCCTAACCTTGATGAGGGCTACAATAGTAGAGGCGGAGAATTGGACTTCAGTCAACTCTTGTGTAATATGCGTAAAGATCTATGAATAATCGTTTCTGTGTGGTTGTTGCTGTTGTTATGATTATCTCTGCTTCCACAGTGTTTATTTATTTGTTTGCTGCGGTCGGACCATGGAAAGGGGTGAGAGGCGGGGGTTGGGATGGGGATGCGGTTGGCACGGGCCTATAGTTTTGAGGGAGGCCTACTCCCCCTGGTAAAAGGGGAAAGGGTATTGTAAAGAGAGTCACGGGGGGGGGGGGGGGTCTTTTGGCACAAAATAATTATTGATAATGTTGAAGATGATTCTTAAAAGATGAGTACAGATAAAAACAGGTCAATAAATACAGATGCCGTATGCATGCCTCCTGCAGTATATCTGGGTTACTTTACCTCAAGTAATGTCTTTGCCCCAAACAGAGTAAAAATGGGATTAGACTCTGAATGAATTACAGTATAGAACCCTCCCCCCCCCCCCCCCCCAACGTTTAGCACTACTTACACAAATACTTATGAGCAGTCTGAAAATGGGCTCTTATTTCCCAACTGGTCTGGGCTAACTACCAGCTTTGCCCGCGCCTATTTACTATGAAAATTTGATTCGTTACCATCACAATTGCACATTTGAAAAACTAGGATCATGATCACGCTGGTGTGGTCACTCTTTGTGCCGCTTTGTTAAACCGTCCTTGCTTCCACCATTATACAGTTTGCCGTCCAATATAACCTTCCTGCTATGCAGCTTAGGGTAGTAATAAAATATTAATAAAACCACAGTAGAACTTATCTGAAAGTTGCGGTGTTCAGCCTGCCAACTAAAACGCTGGGATCTACAGATTTCGTAACGCAGAACTGGCTTTTCATCTACTGTAAGCAGAAATAAGCGCGCACCTGTAAATCATTATCTTTTTTTCTGGTCAGTCAATTTCCAGAAAAGTCTACGTTGCCATGGAATACTGGCTTTTACCTCATAATTATGAGCGTGTCCGCTGGGCTAGGGCGATCGCATTTGTGTAACAAAATTCTTTTCACATTGTGATTACGTGTTGTGATTCAACCACTTCAGCAAGAAAAAGGTCTTTCACAGTCCCAGTGTACTGTGATCTTAAAAAAAAAAAAAAGCTATAAAATATGGACTAAAGTGCTCAGTTCTGGTGGCTCACCAGTGCATTAGTTGATGTCAGTTACGTCAGCTCATTTTCAACACACTTTAACATTTCTGAAAAGTGGCTTAGAAATACAAATACTGTCACAATTAAATTCACAGTGTGAATAAGCCTTATCGCGGCCACGACAGCAACAAAACCCAGTGATAACACATTTCGCTCTGGGTTTGTGTAGCCTGAAGAATATCCATGTCATGATTTTCTTATCAAGTATTGGTAATGCATTATAAACGACCTATTAGGCCACGCGATAGATTATTTATGTATTTACTTAATGCCGTCTTTTAGCATTGGCATATTTTGTGTTCTCTAGAAGGGATACTTGACTTAGACTACTAAATTTCTTGGTTTTTAAATTGGGAGTTTTTTTTTTTTTTAGCGGGCCTGAAATTTGGCGGGGTGACATAATGGCAATTATAAAAGATGACGACTTTTAACATTTAACGAAACAAATAACTTACCAGGACAAGCAGGCAGGCATACAGCCGAGAAAGAGAGAGAGAGAGAGAGAGAGAGAGAGAGAGAGAGAGAGAGAGAGAGAGAGACTTCGGACGCACAAATCATGGGTCTAGTGGTTTAAAACTATTTCTCCTACTAAATATGCAAAAATATCGTAAGACCTATCCACAGACATTATGGCCGAGTCTTGACAATGTTAGCGTGGGTGTTTAAAAAGAAAAGTAGCCCAGTGTAGCCCTTACTCCCACATTATCACACTACTACATTGCACGAAAGTCATTCGATGAAAAATTATAACAAATATAAACTTTATGGTCTGTTTACACTGGTAGGTTTTCGGAACAGGAAAAAGGAATGGGGGACTGTGTGGGAAGAACTCTCCTGGCTTTCCGTCTTTTGTTTTCCGATTTCCCCCCTTCGAAACATGACCAAAACAAACCTATGCGCATCGCTTCTCATTCAGAAAACACCAATTTAAACTAACAACGTTTCCAAGGGGGAAATCGGAAAACAAAAGACGAAAAGCCAAGAGAGTTCTTCCCACACAGTCCCCCATTCCTTTTTTCTATTCCTAAAACCTACCAGTGTAAACAGACCATAATACCAATGAACATGTAGTAAAACATCCAGCACCAAGTTGCTCCAGAGACAAGTCAAACAACCCTAGCGCCGCACCCATTTTGTCTCGTTAATCTGTACTTTCACTTCACTTCGTATCTTTAGCAAAATAGTTATGAACAAAATCATTACGCAGTGCGTATTAATACGTGTATATGTTTGTCTGTCCTACCTTGTGAGGGTAAGTAATCAAAGTACCTACTGCCAAGGCAGATTAAGAACGAGAGAGATAGTTGTGTTTATGGGAGGTGACAAGACTGCGCTGGGATTGTCGGTCTTTGTTGGCAAGCTTTTGTCGCCTGACATTAGTGACACCACGTAACGCCCTTCCATTATGTAGGCCTCATTGGTGCCAATAGAGCCGTAAATAGTGCAATTCGGGGCCCATAAATTGTAGTGCTCTGATTTTTATAGGTGTTTCATCATTCTGATACCCGAGCGCTGATCTAAATTCTTTCGCATTTGTGACAGTGCGACTTTACCTTGTTGTTGTTGCTTTAACATAGAAAATCTAAGATAGGTAGCACAGTCTATGCCATTTCGGGATCTGCTAGACGAACCCACAGCAGTAAGCACAGTGAACGATTGTTAAGTCCTCACTAGGAAGATTTTTAAAAAGTGAATTATGATTGTGATCTACGAAGAAATCACTGATCAGAAGAAGAAATTGGAACATCAAAAAATAGGACAGAGGTGCAAAAACACGAGACACATTGAAGAAGAACCAAGATGGTGGCATTTGAAGAATCGTAAACCTTTAATATTCTCTACCATCCAAAGCATGACAATTCAGATTGATAAATAAGAACACTGCAAGCTTATGAAATCCACAGAAAAGGGGAGTATTGATTTTGATTTCCCTGCGTTTGATGTCTCTCCAGACCTGAATAGCCTGCACCTAAACACAGAAACAAAGGATTCTTAATGAATTGGTTGAAATTCCTTTGCTATTGAAATTTCTTATCATGTCCATTCTCCATGGAACAAGGTACATAGATAGTGCCCCCCCCCCCCATCCTCCCCATACTGCACTGTGGCGACAATGTGTCTGCTCCAGTTGTTACTGGGCTGCAATGACACTAAGGCAAATTTTCCAAATAGGATTAAAGAAGTATACGAAACAACAACAACACCCCCCCCCCCCCCCCCAAAAAAAAAATTTTTTTTAGCCAACATTTTATTCCCTTTTCCTGTTTCAAAACAGAGAGATAAAAGTATGTCTGAAATTTGAACTCATTTTGAAAAACACGAAAAAATTGGTTGACGAATTCAAAAAATTAATGACGTAAGTGATATCGAATAATGTCAAGTATACTTTGTCTTGATTCTTCTCTCCATACAGCTGGGGCGCAATCATATCCGACATGCTGAGGAACAACCTGGGTGTTAAGTCTAGAATAAAGATAATAATGATGACAAGTAACATCTTCACGACTTTCCTCTCCCGTTGGGAAATTTCAGGTTTTTGACTTGCCACTTTTTGAACACTTTGGGTTCTGAACTGCGAAGAGGATTTCAAGTTGTGGGACATGACGACAGTGCACACCACAATTACAGTCAAGCTGGCGAAAGGATACATAATAGTGACCGTGTTATAGTAGGGGCTTACGATGTAACGACTGCGAACTGCAAAGTCTTTGTATACAGCAATAGGCATTGTAGTATTGAAGTCATCGTCGAAATACCACCTTATCTCGATCATAATGAAAAATAAAAGGTGCGAACACAAGGCAGTCGATGAAATGATTAATGTTGCAATAAATGTGACCTTTGGTGTGAACACTTCTTTGACCTTGAAGGGCATGGAAACGCAGATACAACGTTCTACAGCTACGTAAGCAGCATGGATACAAGATATGTTGCCAGAAAATACTTGCAGCATATAAAGATTGCCATATGTATAGGCAGTCCAAGATCTAGCTGCTATTGGTGACACCAGACCAATTGGACCATCCAGTCTGTGGACAGCGCCTCCGAAACACCGCATGAAATCCCAAACAGTGATGGCCATCAGAGAAATATTCACACTCTCTGAGAATCCTTGATGGATAAAGACAATGCCGTTTAAAATGTTTGTAATGATACCCATAATAGATATACCCAGGCATAACCATACCCTGACCACCTCCTCGATGATTCGCCGGGCATCATCGCTAATTATGTTTGAGATCTCCCCAATGTTATTTCCAGAGGGTGTCAGATCCGTTGAATTTTTATACACCATAGCTTGCAAAAGAACTTTACGTGCAATGTAACTTTAATATTGTCCCATCGTTTTCCAGGTGGACAGGAAAGATAAAAACTTAAACTACCGACAAGTTGTTTTGAAATAACTTATCAGCTGTGGGATACCATGAGATGTCATTAAAATCTCAATAACTGTTTTCTGTGAAGCTGCGTTTGGGGTCTCCAAGCATGATTGAAAAGTCTCATCAAAACAAACGTGACTTCTAACGGCGATCACATCAATTTGTAAACATCATAAAGGGAAAGAATTGTAATCATGTCCAATTTGTGCCTAGATGATAACATTAATTACTGTTAGATCCACAATAGTGAGTCCAAAAATCAAATCTTTTTCCACTCACAAGCCCTGTGTTATGAAACAAAGGAAGAATGCATGGTGTCATATTACCAGAAAAGGTAAAGACCTTTGTTGTTCTCCAACCTTTCTTCTAATTTTCGGTCGAATTACAACGAAGAATGACAAGTAAAACACCCGCGTGTAGTTTTAATCTGATCGCACTGACAAGGCATTTCGAAATGTATTATCATTATAATGGTGCCTTCATTCAAAAAGAATACATTTCTGATGGACCTAAAATATGTTTAATTATCGATAATTAGCGAGCTATTTGGACACAAAACTATATGAGTAACTAAAGTTTACTTTTCGTCTATGAAGTATATTTTTTTTCTTAGTAGTAGTGCTGCAATTTCCACTCTAGTCTTAAATTACTGGAATTAACCACGTTAGATGTCTGAATAACAAAAATACCTACAATTTAGTTACAGTGGTTAAACCTAGCCAGGGGCATTTGTCAAAGTATCATTTATTTTGGCTGGAAAATATTACTATCAGCACGCTGACTTTTAATTTCACACACATTTCCACCGCAGAAGAATGGTCTGGATTGAACGCTCTGTCATTAGTGAGTTATAACGTACAAAATATGTTGTTGTTTTTCTTTGTTGTTTTATAATTTTTACAAACAATTTTTTTTTGGTTCAATTCTTATATACCTTTTTTTTTTTTTTTGAGGAGCTGCAAATACCAAGAAGCGGTATTTTAATAATCTTTATAACGTTTTTACCTTAATTGTTCATTATTGTTCACTCATGTGTAAGTTGATATTCACAAACTGCTCCCCACAAGGCGTATTACTGAAAAATCCGTTGAAAGCGAAATTACATGTACTGAATAAAAAGCCTACTGGCTGTTTGTAGGCTACCACAAGGAGGGTATTCACTCGCATTAATGCGATAGGATCAGATAAATTAACAGACCATTAAACTCGTGCAATTTTTGAGGAAATAGATAGGCAGATAGAGCAATAGACAAATAGATAGATAGATAGATAGATAGATAGATAGATAGATAGATAGATAGATAGATAGATAGATAGATAGATAGATAGATAGATAGATAGATAGATAGATAGATAGATAGATAGATAGATAGATAGATAGATAGATAATCTATAGACTTGGGGATTTAGGAAAGGTAACGTATTTTTTACAAGGTTCTACATGTAGCATGACAGTTTTTCCCCCGAACAAACTTGTAGGGTCGGTAAACGTGACCGAAAAACGTTTGAAGTCCCTCCGCACCTACACGTAGGCTACACTTTTGTAAAATGTGCTATGTAGTATAAGTATATCATAAAAAGGGCCACTCTATCACGTACTGACTGTTCAATCACACGTTTCCTTCCTGACTCTCACCGTGGCCTTCGTAACTACACAAACACAATGCCGATATGCAGGTAAGTGACGTCACGGGATGCGGCGGTACCGTCTCAAGGCTGCGCTCTCTAGGCCATGGCTACAGGAAACAAAGTTTGAATACCGGCACTATAACAATGCTTGTGTGTTGGCTGCTGTTTCTTGTCTTTGTGTGGATTTATTAGACTTATTGTTATTCTCAAGATTGGATATTTGTTGTGTCGGTCTCACGTCTTCTCACGTGTTGGAGACCGCACACACAGTGACACTGGCATATTTATGTTGTCAGTACCCTCCTAACAGTTAACCTTGTCTTGGTCTCCTCTCCACCTGTCCTAGGGTCGTTGTACATCGTGAGAAAGCAAGTTCGTTGTCCGTCTTTGTTCTTGTTTGACTATATATGTAGGATGCCTGGAAGTCGGTGTAGTAGACGTGTACCTGTGCTATGCCTATCTGTACAGTGTTCATTTATATGTGAAATTATTTCTGTGTATAACGTATACCTATACAGTGACAGTAACTTTCATATCCGTATATAGACTTATGTGTGTCGATTAAATGTCAACTCTGTATACCATACAGAAGGACTTACGTTATTCTGTAATATTCTAAAAACCCCACGCACGACACCACAATATTCAATGTGAAAATGCCTAGAAAGTGCTGTGTTCCAGGTTGTAGAGGAAATTACGACGATGGTGAGAAAGTTTCTGTGTTTAAATTCCCGACTGAATCGACAAGGCGAGATCTATGGCTAAGTAAAATTCCTAGAGCTGACTTTACTCCTACATCTGTCTGTTGTGTGTGCTAAACACTTTAGTGATCAGTTCCTCATCCGATCTGATTCTGTTACAAGACCAGACGGAAGTGTTTTGACGGTGCAAAGATCAAAACCAAAACTTAGGGATGATGCTTACCCGTCAATTTTTCCAAATTGTCCATCGTATTTGTCTGACGAACCAGCTCCAAAAAGAAAAACACCGGAGGAAAGGCATAGGGAGGCCCAGCAAAGAGATGAGGAATCATTTTCTGATTGGTTAGAAAGTGACAAAATAGATACTTTTTCGGATTTTGATAACAGTCTAAACAGTCATGTATCAGGGACCGTCTGGATTTATAGGCTACACAACAATGTTAAAAAACATGCCACTACCAGCACCAATTTATCCGACGAAAAGGAAAGTCCATACTGGAGTTTTTACAATTTACAAGATTTACTTAGCAGCAAGCCAGCTTTAGTTTCGGCAATTAGAGTACATTCTGACATGCACGTAGAGATTTTCACACAAGAGAATACAGGTATTGTTCAAGTTCCAAACACATCTTTGAAATGGCTCTTTGGTCAGCAATCTCCCCTTATCCTCACATCCTGGTCACAGTTTGATACAATGCTATCACACTTCGCCAGTGCCAGCGCCAAAGAGATGGATGTCAAACAGCAAATTCAAGTTTTTGTTGATGGCTTGCAGAATTTGTGCTTAGACGAATCAGCAGAAGAAACTGATGAACACAGCGAAGACCAAGTTTTACCACTGAAAGACAAACTTTCCTTTTTGGTGGAACAGTTAAAGCTATTGACTTCTCCGGTGAGACGATACTCATCTGAAACACTGCTTTGGGCTTTTCAAATTTTTGCAGCAGCCCCTAGAACCTATTCTATGTTAAGAAACTCTCATTTAACTCTACCACATACTTCATATTTGAAGAGACTTTCATCAGTATTTACTATTGGAAGCGGATTGACAGATGGAAGCGTTCACGAGGAATATTTGAAGCAAAAGTGTCAAAGTTTGAATGAGGGAGAGTGTCATGATTCAGATGTTGTTAAAACTCACGCAGAGAGTGAGTTGTTGTTGTTTTACCAGGGCCATGAGAAATTGGCTGGTGGCCTTGAACGGCCCTCGCGAATTATAGTTGGTGAGTAAATAAATGTGAAGTTAAACTGTTAGATGCACGCTTGTCGGTTTTAATGTTCGTGATTAATAAGTAATGGAGTAGGGGTGAAACAAGGTGGGGATAGTTGACATTGTTAAGTATGACTAGACAAGTTTTTGCACGTTAACTGGCTGGTAGAATAGTGCAGACGTATTACTACAATTAAAATGGTGGGAGGTTTCGACCTATGAGATAGCTGAACTAATTGGGCCAGCGGACTAGCACGCTGGGTAGTTAGATAGTATATAACATCGTGTAACGTTCAGATTTGGTGAATACAGACGAGCAGAAGCATCGTGTCGTGAAGTATCTCCGGTTGACCAGTACCTGAACTGTGTGCTTTGAAGACAAGAAGTCCTTGCTAACGGACTGACTGAGCTCTAGAAAGAAAGGTCTGAGTGGGCTGACCTTTGAAAGCCCACACTGCGCTATATTGATGTTCGCGCCTACAAGTAGGCGTGACCAATGGTAATATATCTTATTTGTTCAAGCATAATAGAGATCGGAGATAGAGAGAGAACTACAGCCTCATAGGAAGACTAAGGAAACCCCAGCTGGCACTCGACCACGAGTGTCCTGTATCATAGATCTATTGCCATAGTATGATTGGAATAATATAGCACATTGTTGATGAATTGAATAGTGATTGTGCATAAAATATAGTCTTTTGGCAACTGCTTAAATTACCTACAAGCCGAAGAGTGCTTCTGTAGGCTTTGAACATACTGGGCTCTCCTAACACTCAAGCCCATATGATTTAGGGAGAGTTTGCCTGGCGACTGGCCAGTGGCGACTCAACTGTCACTTTAAATTGATATCTAGTTTCGTATAATATACCTATTTGCTATTGATTGCAGTACCTCCATAGTTACATGAATATCATTGGTTAAGTTATTAATTAGAGTTTTTTTGGTTTGAATATACCCCTATTGTCTTTTGTTTTGTTATTAATATTTATGTAAACTATGGCCTGACCGGCCTGACATATATACGCTCTAGTTATTTAATACTTTTCTTGTGTGGTTGTGTCCGAGTGTGAGTTAGCTGCCTCTCGTGCAGTCGTAACATCCCCAAGACCCTAACTCGTGACAGAGAGAGAATGGTAATTTTAATGTCAGACGAAATTCATGTCGCGCACCAAGTATCCTACAAAGAGGGAAAACTGGAAGGCACAGCCTCAAATTCTCTGTCTCAAGAAGCCAGCACAGCTCAAGTTTTCATGGTATCATCCCTGTTATGCAAAAGTAAAGATGTTGTGGGAATTGTTCCTGTCAAAAATTTGACCACTGATTTGTTGTACGACATGCTTCTTGAGGTTCTGAAATTGCTCCACAGTATAGGATATTCTGTTGTATGCGTGATCTCAGACAACAACAGAGTAAATCGTAATGCATTTACCAAAATGTGTGGAGGAGAACTGAAGCTTTCTACACAGAATCCCTTCAGCAGTTCTGAGAAATTGTTCTTTCTGTTTGATACTGTGCATATATTTAAATGTATCAGAAATAACTGGCTTGCTCAGAAAGATGTGGAGAAAACATTCCAGTTTCCTTCATTTGAAAGTTCTGCCTGTACTGAAATTATGAAAGCATCATTTTCTCATTTAAGAAAGTTGTATTCTGCTGAAAAGTCGTCTGCACTAAAACTGGCACCGGCACTGAACCAAAAGGCTTTGTATCCAACAGCTACTGAAAAGCAGAACGTCAAATTGATGCTTAAAGTTTTTGATCAACGAAATATTTTTGCCTTACAGCATTTTGAGAAGCACTGGCAGGAAGATACACGAGGCACTAGAGAATTTCTAGACATAATTCTACGTCTGTGGAACATAGTTAATGTTAAACATCCATACCAAGCTAAGAGACTCAGGAATGACGACTTTAAAGTTATAACCTCCATCTCTGATATGAACATGCAGTACATGAAGAAAGCAGTTGAATGGCTTCAGGAGTGGCAGAAGTTAAATCTGAAACCAAGAGAAGGCACTATATCGAACGAGACAATGATTGCTCTGGATCATACACTGCATGAGAGGCTTACAAGAAATTTCTTCCTACCTGTTAGATAAAAAAAAGTTCAAATATATTTTACTTGGCAAGTTCCAAACTGACAACCTTGAATTTAGATTTAGTCAGTACAGACAAATGAGTGGATGTAACTTCCACGTGTCGGTCCAACAGTTACTTGAAGGAGAAAAAAAGCTCAAGCTAATTAGCGTCCTAAAACTGGTTTCAGCGTCCAAAGATGTCACTGAACCTCTGGAGGAAACAGTTACCCAACTGAAAGATTCTTCAGCTCAACAGTATATAGAGTTTCTGCCATTGATCCCCGACTGTGAGAACGTCGAATTAACAGAGGAACAACAAAAAGCTTTAGTATTTGTGTCAGGTTATGCAGTCTCCAAAGTACTGCCGCGCACCAACTGTGACGACTGCAAGAACGAGTTAAGACTAGACAAAACCCTTCATGTCGAGGGGACTGATGATTGTTACACCTATTTGTCTGCTCTAGACAGAGGAGGTTTAGTGTGGCCGTCTGATCTTGCCGTGTCAATTATTACAGAAGCTTTCAAAGTTTTTCAAGTTCTGGTTGGAAAAGATGACAGTGAGAATAAATTTCTGCAGACCACAAACCACAGAATAATTCTTTTGCAATTGTCCCTGCGAAGAGTTATGGATCTGGAATTATGTCAAGGAAAATGTGAAGAATGCGGGGTTCTTTATGAAGAGGTGGCTGCCAAATGTATCAAACCAGTGGTAAATATTTTCCTGAACAATTATTCTAAAAGCTTCTGTGACCAGGCATCATCTGCAAATACTTCAAGAAAAGTGAAGACGTTCACCAAAAGGATTTAGTTCTATCCGTCTGAGCAGCTCCTTATGTCCAGCTAAGGAAAAGCATCTTAGACTGTTCATGTTTGCAAGTTTCCTCTCACCATCTGTCTTTTCTCCTGTCTATCAAGTGTGCATGTGCTCTCTCTCTCTCCTTTCCCTATTTTTCTCGTTTCTTTCCTTACAGACACGAAAGATATAGGAGTGGTGAACACATTATACATGCATTAAAATACAACAGTGGCCTAATCTATTATTATGTCGATATTTCCTTATTAAATATATCGGTATGCTGCTTAAGATAATAATATTATCATCAACCTACTCAGGCTAGCAATATTGGTGTCTATAATGGTAGATAAGTAAAGTAAGTCGTCGGACAAACTCTAAGCCTTGGCTTCCCGTTGATCTATTCCGTTTTAAATAATAATTAATAGTAGTAGTCACTTTTTAGTGGTCGAATTTTAAGACTTGCAGATCTACAGTGTAAACATTCTTTCATCTTAAGGTACATGCATGCTACATCTTGCTTTGAGTAATACGACAACACAAGTACCGGTACGGTACACATTACGTTGGTACACTGATATCAGGTTATCAAAACACCTCTGCCGAAAGCCGAGCATCGCCGCTTGCTGTGACGTCACGCGCCCGCTGTGTTTGGCCATGTATACTTTACGAAGGCCACGCTCTCACGCCAGACAAAACCCGCCCCGTTCCCACCTGGTTTAATTTCCGAAACGGAACCGCATTGGTGTAATGCAGTGTATAGTGTACAGGTACTTGGAATGTCAATGAAGAATGTTATCATGTAAGTTATATTATTACAGGTGTGGCTGAACTTGCTTAATGTAAGAGCCATTGACGATAAACTTCAGATATTCGAGAGCCTCAAGATATGAATAAAATTTACACATACGTTCTTATTGTTACAAGTTGTACATACATAATTACATTTACAGACATTTTATGTAATTTTGAAGAAATACACATGTATGCCACAATATTTACTCATGTATGCAGTTTTTTAAATTGTTAATTATATTAGTACAAGTTATCACCAAGTACTCTGCACACAATAGCTCAGCCAACATCATTTCCACGAACTGCATAATTATATTGAAGATCAAAGAGCTGCATGTGGCTCGCGATCCGCGGTTTGGCCACCCCACTACCGGTACTAATGGTAATACAACAATGAATACAGCGAGGTATACAACCTTGATTTGCTGGATAGTTTCCGGGTCATAGGAGTCAGAAATTTTTTTTTATAAGCTTGCACAGTAAAATATCAAGGTTTACCAATCTTTTCACTGCCCTCTTAAAATGTTAGAGAGTACGTTGTATATATCTTCCCTCATACTACATGCATTATAGGGGCAGCCTACTGTAGAACGTGTTCGCTCTTTCGTGAAACTTATATTTTCTGTTTGCAATTTTCTCTTATGAAGTTATGACTTTCGTTTAATTAATTTAAATTACAAGCAGTTTGAAGAAAAAGAAAAAAACAACAGCAACACGAGGAAGTCATTACGGGAAAAAAGTGTAACAAACACGAACTTCATATTTCTTGGCCAATGTGGTATATCTCACTGTGGTCCTCCAACTTTCGTGGCATTTGTTACAGGCCATGATACTTGATAGAAATACATGTGCCGAGTGAGATAGCTTAGGACAGATTAAGTGGCGCATCCCACATATAGTGTGTGCTGCCTGCCATAAAGTTGCATTCTTTTACACACACACACATACACGCAGAGAAAGAGAGAGAGAGAGAGAGAGAGAGAGAGAGAGGAACAACAAAATAAGGGTAACATTAATGAATACGATGTATATTATTATACAATAATACTTCTTTAATGTGAATTTACTAAGTATTTCCATTTCTTTCATTGTATTTATTATAATTGCACAAATGTCACATAAACTATAAACAATCATAGTAGCATATAAATGCCACACACATATATATAATATGTGATGGCAGCTTACCTCAACAAAGAAATATTGAGTGAACGCTGTATATGGATCTTGATACATTGGGACATATCTTCAGTAGTCCAACAGTGCAACTAGTTGCTGCAGTAAGAAAATGATCTCTTGACATTCTTCAAAGACAATCATCAGTCTATCTCATTATTCTCACTGTACTAAACACCATAAGGGAAAAATATCTGTTTAATGTGAATGCAAAGATGCAGAAGGTTGATTTCTTTTTTGCAAGCATACGTAAAGTATTTTACCTCTTTCTTCAACGCAATGAAAGTTTATGAATGCAAAAGAAAGCGACAAGAGCAAACTTAACAGCGCAGTCATTAGGATTGGACATGCAACATAGCAGACACAGCATTTTTCAGTTTTGACCATCTGCACTCAAGCACTTGTATAAAGACTTTCATATTCATCCTCAATGACAGTCACCACCCCCCGTTTCACCAAATTTCTAGATCCTCCAAGAGCAATAGAATACACATGAAAGCAAACAGAGAACGATATAGAAAATCGTTTTTGCGCATGCGATATATGTGCAATTTGCCTCAACCAGACATTTTAGCTAGATGTGTGCCATATTTCACAAAGGTTGCTCATCATGTTACCTCATATATGCCTGTTATTGAGGTTATTAAGGTGTGATAAATGTTTATGCAATGATGCGTAAGGTGTGTTCCATGTATTGCTCTTAAATGCTCTGTGAAGAGAATTTCCCTTATGGGACAATGAAGTGATTCTTATCTTTATCAGAGATGAAGCTGTGGACACTGCAATGTGCTGCCTACAAGTAAGTGCACTAAAAGCTGTGTGACAAAGCAGTTAGGCAGAACCATAATGTGAGTGGGATTTGAACCTGGGATTCTCATAACTGGGATCAACTGCTCTCAGCATAAGGCAGCTACGCAGGCGGAACGGTCTGTAAATCTCAATAAATAAAAAGCACTATAAATAATACCAACCCACGTACCCCTTGTTTTGTGGATTCTTATTCAAATAAACAGAAATTAACAAATAATGATTTAATTCACCATACAAATACTTGTAGATCACCAACAATTAACATCATCCATAAATTCTAAATGTTGTATTTTCATAATGAAAGTGATGGTATATAGTACATTAATAGAAGGACTCTCCTCTTCAAAATTAAGCAAAGCCCTATGATCCAAAAACAACACATACATGACTATCAGACAAGAAATGGTGCAGTTAACATGAAAAGTCATAACAAATGCCTTGTTCTTACATGCAACCAGTGAGGTTCTGCAAATACAGGTAGTTAAAATCAACCAAGATACTGATATCAATTGCATGTGGAAGGATTAATCACATGTACATAAATTTGTTTTCAAATTCTGCCAATTCCATGTCTTCACATTAGATTTCTACTTTAAATAAAAGAAGAAAAAAATCAGGCAAGTCCAGGGTGTTCTAGAAAACAATACAAATAATATAATATTTAATTCATTAAAATATCCCATGCACTTTTGAAGTCATTTTCATCAACTCAAGACATTGCTTGTGTCACGTTCAGCAGTTACTAAATTCAGATTCTTGGTGATCAAGTCACAATAATATAAGACCCTATAGACTTGTCAGTATCTTTAACCATTTGTAAAATGTTCCATGCCACTGCAGGGTTTTTTGTTTTTGTTTTTTTAAAGAAATGTTTCCACAATAACATATATTTATTATCATAAAATTATAGCACAACAAAATTTTTAAGCATGTGGCATGTATTTCTTTCTTTTTCTTTCAAAAAAAATTTTCAATCAGTATTGAAGAACACCATAGTGAAATGTATACATCATATGTATTTACACACAGTTAAGTTTTTTATGGCATATCAAAGTGGAATACTGAGAAAAACAATGCCCTACATATGCAAGATAAGCCCTTGCACTTTTTAAAACCACTATGCAGCAGTTCCCTTCACGAGCATTCATGATAAGTATGTACAATGTAAAAAATGTCAACACAAGTTGGAATGATCTGTGCCCTACTCGTTGCTGTTCTTAATAAGCTTATAAATTCTTAATCTCTTGACTGCTACAGTACATGCTTTTTCCCACTGTATGCTGAAAAAATGTTTTAAGTGCATGAATGTACAGGTTACATGGCTTTCTTAGGATGTATCGTACATCCGTAGAGCACTTACACTTTCGCTTGTATGTCCGCAGCACAACCAAGAGTTTAAAAATGGTTTGACTTAAAAACTACACATACTTTCAACATGGTCTAAATTTATGCAACATCAGCTGTTTTGCTGAAACAACTCTGAGTGAAATTCCATCTGATCAGTTCAAATCATGAATTTTACATATATATGTATTTTCAACAGTATCTTTATTACTCTTTATGTAAAATTCACAAATTGCTTCAACTATTTTAAACCTCTAGTCAAAAATATAATTTTTCATGGGCCTATGTTGTCTGAATCAGTATTGGCCACCTCTATAATAAGTGCTGACTTTATTTGCAAAGGGTTACCTTTATACATTATGAATGAATTTGGTTTATACTAACATCTTCATGCTCTTATTCTCCCTAATTCCCCATCAGCAAAGAACACTGCTACAAAGCAAGGTATTTCACAACATCTCTACAATGTGGAAAACTTTCCAAAACATATAAATTGTTCCTAAACAAACGCAGATTTCTTGAGTTATTCTGCCATAGCAGAACCAATAATCTGAAGAAAACTGAATGGAAATATTTTGATGCACACCATGACTACAGTGCTCAGTTTCAAATTGAGACCCCTCTGAATGTAGAATTGGAACAAACCACAATTAAATCACCGATAATTTTATAAATTACCATTTATCACACTCCACAGGAAGAACACAAAAATTCACAAAATCACAAGGTCTTTGTCTCACAATCATTCATTCACAACAATAATCCATTCTTCATCTCCATGATTTAACCAGTATATTATCATTCAATACACAAATCAGATAAACCTGATTTTTTCTGCTTACTACAGCAGAGGCCTGACCACGCAGGTAAAATATTTTGAAAACAACACTGCAAAAACTACCTCCGTTTGCTCCCCTTCAAATAGTCTAATTAAAAAAACATGACAAGCATTTGAGACTGCAGACAGGTAAGGCAAGTGTTCAATAATTTAAACAATACAATTTATGTAATACTATTACATGTTCCAGTAAGTTCAAGTAATGAACAACCACACATGAAAGACTTAGCACTGTTATTACATCAGTGATGAACAATTTTTTTCTTTCATCCAGTAAAATTCCAATATCCAGGTTCTAACATGATCACCAATGTTACTCCAGCCTATTACCCCCAAAGTCTGATGTATAATCAACTTTTCAAGGAAATGGCTGGTCTCTGAGATTAAACGCATGAAACACATTCATTTTTATTCGCTGTAATACCTTTTAATGAAAAGGCAGTGAGAATTTTTTTAAAAAGCACCGATGCCATCCAAGCTAGGCTAATGGAAATTGCAATTCATTGAGTATATGGATTCAGTCATCATGAATATGGTAAACCTTGTTGATTTTAAACTTCAAAAAATTCAGGGGACCCAGCAACACTGCATGCAGTAACCAGATTGTTAAGTACGAAATTTCTAAGGACTGGCTAATTTGTCAATATATCAATATTATGCTGATATCCTTAAGGTGGACTTTCTTCAACTGTGTCCAAACATTGAAAGCGATGACGAATATTAAAAATTTACACGTGCAAAATGTGAGTCTAATTGCAGGTGGTTAGTAGATTTTTGTTTTAACCTGACTATTATATAACTACAAGGCTGATTGCTCAGTCACTGAAACTGGCTTCACTGTCTTCATCTGATTCACTTTCCTCTTTTGGTGGGGCACCTCCAGGTGGTGCTGGTGCATCAGGAGTACTGAAAAGATAAAAATATGAGTCTCAAAATACATTCGCTGGCGAATGAAATTTTCAAATATCTGTTTAAATCTCCTGGTGAAATTTGCAATTCACTATGAAGAAATCAATATCTTCTCTCTTTTATTTGCCGCCTTTTCTTCTTCAATTCTACCAACGGATTTTGCAAGCACTAAGGACACTCTTTTTTCAGTATATCACTCTATTCTGTCTCTTTAGTGGCTTCTCCTACATACAAATACCTAAGAAGGCTAAGCACAAAATTGTATTGTTGGTCAATTGTCGGAAGCCCGTTAACCCTAGCCCCTAAGCAAAGGCGGTAGTTGGGGGACCTGCAGTCTAATTACAAAGCTGAAAAGAGAAAATACTGAGTTTGGTTCACTGCTCTGTTATAGCTTTCTATGTAAAATACTGTGATCCCCAACAACAGTCTCAAACTCTTCACTGCTGGTTTAACGAGGTTCCAACAGCCGACCAACAATATTTCAATGAAGCAGTGTATTTCAAAACTCTGCAGTGAAGAATGACAATTACTATCAAGAACTTTGGTATCCAAGCAAATAAAGGTGAGGTTATTTTGTTTTTTTTTTCCATCCAGGTAGCTTTTTGATATTTTTTACAACATTGGTCATTTTCTTTTTCATCAGGTTTAAGAAACAATACTCACTCTAACAATTCTGGATCTAATCCCTCCTGGGACATTTTCCCTTTGACCACAGGTGGTGGTACACCCTGAAAAGAACAATATGAAGTAAATTATTCATTTCTACAATCCCGCACTGAATGTAAACAACTGAGGTTTGCCGACTCCACATTAGAAACTAAGATAAGTTATCACACAAACACCAGAAAATTGCTGTGCCTTTGAGAAAGTGATGTTTTTGCAGATGTTTTTCTCACCTGATAATGGAGAAAAATTTCAATCTGAAAAGGGGACGTAGATTCTGCAATCGTAAGAAGGGTATTGCACAGAATAAATGCTGCTAAAAACTAAAATCTCAAGAAGCTGCAAAATTACAGAGGAAAGTGTGCTTTGGTATCTAGAAAAGCAGTAGTGAACAGACGAAGTTTTCAGATGTCATCACTGATATCACCATTACAATTTGCACCACGTTTCTTCAAAGAGCTTTGTAAAACAGCAGGTTTCTTAGAAAGTGGTTAATTAAATGATTATAATCTAACACCAACTGATTTTGTAACTGATCCAAAAGAAAATCCCACCCAACTGAACTATAAAATTAACATATCTTCCTGGTTTAAAAGTCCCCAACACTGATATCTATAATTCTACACACACAAAGAGGATAAAATGCACTTACATATTGCAACATTTTGAAGTATTTTATATATCTGGGATCCTGAGACACTGGATTCTGAGCTTTAGCCTCTTCTACTGGTTCTGGGGCGGCCTAGTAAAAAAAAAAAAGCAAAATGCAATTGTACTGCAACTCTATGTCCAGGCTGGGATGAGGTAATAAACACTATGAGATAGATCATAAGAATTTGAAATATGTGATTTGTGAGTACCGTCACAGAATAACTACATAATGGACAAAAATGATGACCATGATCACTTTGTTTGTTTTCTGATTTTGTATTTTGACGCCTTTAATGCCACTAATAAGTTGTGTTATATATTGTATGTCAGTGAAAAAAAAAGGGCACCTTGTGGTGGTATCAAAAACTTGGCAGTGACGTAACTCATTTATGGAGTACTGTCATGAAACTGTACATGGTGACCCCTTCAAGGGCTATTCCTTCTTATCTTCTTGCAATAATTACTTTCGGATTTGGTCATTAATATCTCTATATATATCACATAAAGAAGTGACCGTTTTCCTGAGCCTGGGATTTCCTAGATATAAGAGCTTAGACTGGAAATCTCCCAGACTGGGCATTGCAAGGCCCATTCAGACAAAACATACAGCGCTCTTGCCTATGGGAATACAAGCTTCTCCATTTACAAAGTTTCAGTATTAATTATGAGGTTGCACTTTGCAGACAAGAACCTTGAATGAATGACAAAATTCATGGATAGTGGGAATAACCTGAGTTTGCTCTGGATTTGTTGCTGCTGCTGGGGCTTCTATTGATGGTGGTGCAGCTGCTGGCGCTGCAGCTGCTGGCGCTGCTGTGGAATTTGCATTATCTGTTGTCTGTGGTGCTGCAGCTGTACTACTTGACTGCGGTGCTGTTACTGATTCTAATCCTGGTATAGATGAGAGCTGAAATAAATACCAAGAATAGTGAGGAGTCAAAATTATTACAATGGGGTCAATCTATATTTCATTCTATTAATATAAATCAAATAATCAACTGCCAACCCTGCCATTTTTGACTGCTTCCTTTACAGTGTGAACTCTTCACTTTTCATTTGGCAATATACTGAGAATACAATTTTCACAATGAAGCAACAATCATTTCATCTGCTCAGTTCAAGAAGTGAGTATCATTGCCATACATATGGAGATACCACTTTTTGAACTGACACGATGATTTAAAAGGTCCAGAATAAATTATATTTCGGATTGTTTAGTTCTTTCTTTCTTTTATTATCACACAATTGTCATCTTAACATCAGAGCCAACAAAGTTGTGGAAATGTTACATCCTAATGTATGTTATCTGACCTCAGGCTGTGTGTTGCTAAATTATCAATAAATGACTTATTTGTCCCCCTTCCCCTCAAGTTTCTGTAATAAAACATCCCAAAATTTGTATCTGAATTACCAAGTTCTAATGAATTACGCCGATTTACAATATTGTGTTTGTTTTATATTGTTTCTTGCTTACAAATTTCTGAAAATCACCTCAGTCATGTCAAAGAGAAGGCAAATTTAATAAGCACCAGTGATTCTTTTATATCTACCTTGGTAAAAGCCACAATATTAAACCCAGTAATATGAAATATATTACTAAACATTACCTTTGCCTCTAACATGCTGAGAGATATTTCAAGTTGCTGAAGCCTTCCTGTTAAATGCTCTAGTTTGTCCTCACAAACATTTGCAAAATGGTTCAGGAAACGTGAAGTATGAGTAATAAAATGGTTGATAAATGCTATTGTTCTCTTTTGGCTGATAGCTTCGACCTGTGAGTAAAGATGAAACAATGCAACGTGTTAATTCATATGTGACAAAATGTTTGTACAATATATGTGAACATATTCATATTTTACCTTTGTCTAAATTAAAATGAAAAACCAAATGTCTTGTCAAGAAAATCCATGTTCTATTACACATCTGATCACTTTAAATAGCCATGAGAAATTTGCATGTGCATATGCTGCATCTAACAAGATGAACATGCTTTCAGTAGTGATTTTCAAAGTTATACACTTCTCACAAAGATATTTATATAGACTAGATAAGGTCCTGAGCATTCTCCGGGATAAATTATAAAACTGTGCCCTCACCCTTCTCTCTCCCTTTGGCTTTGTCCTTCCCCCGCTTTCTTTCTGTCTGATCTAGAAAGTTTCCCATATCCGGCATAATTATAATTTAAGCTAAAGTATTGCTAAAGATGTCATGAGCCCCAAGCCAGTATGCACTTATTTCTAGGGAGGAAAATTGCACCGAATTCAATGCAAGTCAAATACAGTCTCCCAAATGGGCTAGGTTCATCAAAGGGAGTAAAAAAAAAAAAAACTCATTGCATTTTACTGTCATTTACCGTCATAACATTTTATATTGTCTGAAACTTGAATACACACAATTATAGATATAGGGGGACATAACATATATATATATAAAGAAAACTGGATTACATTTGTTGGCACTTGAGAAAATATATTATTATGATTAATAAATTTCATAATTTTGAGACTGTCCTGTCATTCAAGCTGTAGTCTTGAGAGAAAAAAAAATGGGGCCAGATTGCACGGCAGCTCCTGCCACTTTTTTGTTGTTTGATAAGATATATACAAAAATGTCTGTATTTTATATCCATGTGACAGTGAAATTGTCTGGTTGAAGGTAATAGACTCAACTTCAGATGCTCCTTTGGTTGTGAATTTCCTGCATTTGTGTATGCAGATACCCATGTTTCAACACAATTATAGTACTTCTCCAAATTTTATTCACTAACATCTCCATGACAAGTATAAAGAAAAAGAAAATGAAAACCATTTGTTGGTGGCTTCAAGTAGTTTAAGAAGCAGTTACCTATTGGACAGTACTTCTTCATTTCATAGACACAAAGACGAAAGAAAAACATGAAGAAAAATCTTGATAAATTGTTTTTTAGCATCCTGCTTGATAACTTCACCTTGGTATAGTCAATGCCTGGTCCCACCAGGGGTAAACCGTCAGAATCCATCTTTGTCACGAGTATTTCAATTCCACTCCGCTACAATCAGATGTACACACTGACAGTGGAACTCTTGATCTAGAAGGGAGAGGTGAATAGTCAGGACTTTGATCTCAGAATCTGCTGTCATTATAACACAAATCAACAAATACAAGATGCATACTTTTCTTGGACTTGAACTCTGACTATGAAGGAACAATGAAGAGTGGGATTGGGGCGAAAGTTCAGATTTTGGCTAAGACACAAGAATTGACACACGATGTTAGCTTTTTAAAGCAAGTTAAAGATTTATTACAAATAATGAGATTGAGAGGGGCTTTGCAAACACTTTGCAAAGAAATGATGGCCAACTTTACATTTTCGTTTTGTCAATTAACAAAACGATGCTTTTAATCTTTGTGGAGTATGATGAGACACAGTACTGGTTTAATTACCTCTATGTGACTGTTTAATGCTTGTGATGAAATAAAACAAAAACTGATAAAGCTTTCCCTTAAGAAATTATCCACTGCTTCGTGAACCTGTATGTGTCACTGCTAGTCTGTCAGTTTCCACAGAAAAGGCAAACTGCGTTGCAGTGGAATTTAAAATTTGTTTCATTCTTTTAGTGCCTTTCAAGTTGCTGAAACCTTCCCTTCATGTGTTACCCTCACAAACATTTGCAAAACAATTTAGGAAGTGCGAAATGTGGGTTATAAAATGGTTGATAAATGCTATTGTTCTCTTTCAGCTGATAGCTTCAACCTGTGAGTAAAGATAAAATGCCTCTATTCCTGTGATTCAGTAACATAAAAATAGTCTATCATGATGCAACAAAAAATAAGGATAATAAGCAAAGCATTTCCATAGTCAACCATCTATACCTCTGTTAGCGATGGACGTGTACAGTATACATGGTTTTCAGTTCCCAAATGTTTGCTGTGCCAGTCGTGAAAACACAGGTGGGTCAAACTGACCCTCAGGCATGGAAGGCATGTTTCCATGTTCCAGGTCAATGTCCTGTTTGAGACATAATTACCGTCTCATTCCTCATTATATCTCTTCTAAATCAAAGGCATTATGACAAGAACATGTTAACCAGTAAACCACTGGTCAGAATTACAAAGACAAAGCTTTCAATGGCTCTCCCCACACTATCAAAAGGTCTAGCATCAACGTTCAAATTGTTGCTCTTGAAAACAAAATTTCAATACTGTAGAGTATCTCTTTTTCTCCTTACCTGACCATCACTAAGAATTGTCCATGTCTAAGAGCCAATCAGAAACGAGCTTTGAAATGACCTTTGCCCTAAATGCCTAAACTGGTTCATTATATAATAGTATGTGCCACTCTGGATGATACCATTAATTGTTTAGCACTTGGGAGGCGTGAAAATCATGCTTCATTCTCAAGAAAATTACAGCTGTCAGTTTGGTATCATGAGTGCGATCATTGGTTACAAACGCAGAGACAAAAGTTTCATTGGTTAATTCATTATCTTTATCAAGCATGATAAGGCATAGCATTATAGCAGAAATGTTTCCATACACTCATCAAATAGACTAATAGAGATACCACTTACACAGCGGTAGTGTGATCATCGGGAAGCGTCAGTGCGACCCCGATAAGATTCCCCATGAGTAAGGTCAGAGACCCAGTCGATCACAATGGGCTTCACCGGGGTTATTTGTGGAGTTTGGTCTGTTTTCCTTTCTCACCCACACTAGCTAGCCTATTTTAACATTTTTCTCAGTCCTGCAAACTTGGTTTCATACAATTTCCTCGATTTGCTATTTTCCAAAATTCAACAAAAAGAGGTACTTCACCGAAGCCCACCCTTTGAGAATGGCTCATATTAAACAAACGATTAAAATCAACTTTATTGAAAAAATTGTTGCCAGATTCAGTTGGTTCATCTATTTTCGGATACGAAGTGTCTAGCGAGACCAGGATTCTGGTCTCCCTAGCCTGTGGTCTTGGGAGACCAGAATCCTGGTCTCTCTAGACTCGGGGCTAGGGAGACCAAGATTTTGGGAGGACTTCCGAATGCGTTCCATACTAGTACGTCGACAAGTGCATCAGGCATTGTCAAATTGATATGTAAGGACGTGAGGGTCTAATCAGTTTGTATCATCGAGGCCGTGGGCCGATATTTGTCTGGGCAGTAGTCAGATTGACATATCAGGGAAAGCCGCCGGGGTAGCTATATACTGTTTTCACTCGGGCTATAGAACGCGGTGTGTACACGAGAGTGCTTTATCCCCAACAGACAAAGTTGCCGCCATGGCCAGGACTGGGTGCTGGCGCCTGTGAGGTGAAGAGATCGGGAATGATGCTTTCTCTTATTTTAAAAAATCGAGAAGAAAGGATCCGGCGTAGACATGCGCACTGGCCGGGAAAAATCTTGGTCTCTCTAGCCCCAATTCTAGAGAGACCAGGATCCTGGTCTGCCAAGATCACACTACAGGCTAGGGAGACCAGGATTCTGGCCTCCCTAGCCTGTGGACTTGGGAGACCAGAATCCTGGTCTCCCTAGCCTCTTCCTTTCGGATAGCCTATATTGGCTATATTTCATGGAACGTTGTGTCTATTCGGACTCGAGTCCGAATATTAGAATTTCATATCCGGACTCGAGTCCGAATATTAGAATTTTATATTCGGACTCTTTCGGAGTCGTCGCCCGTATAAGAAATTTGTACTTGGACTCGGACTTTTTGACGCGCATGCGCGAGCATTCCAGTTTCCGGGCGCATCACGCTGTCGTCACTCGTCAGATGTAGTACTAGATCTATATTGCTCGAGAAACAAAGGACCTGATATTGCTCGTGGTCAGAGACGTCAAGTACTCATGCAAAATGGCAGTTCGCCTCAACGAAACATTTCCGACCTTTGATGTCTTTGAGGCCGTATTCGGCAAGTTTATCCCCTGAGGTGCGTAACGGAATGACAAGCTACAAGTTTGGTCCCATGGCCTACTGGGCTCAAACCCCCCCCCCCCCCCAAGAGTAGGCTTTTCATACCCTAAGCTCAACACCCCCCCCCCCCCCCCCACCCCCCCCCGAGTAGGCTACTCCAAAGTGTTACTTGTCACAAAAGTAACATCAATGTGGGGACTATTGATTATATAACGTGGATGGATTGGCTGGGGGGGGGGCATAATTTTCTATTGATACAGAAGAGCAGCCAGCAACCTAGAGGCAGGCATGGTCCCTGACATAGGCCTATCCATTCCATTATAAAATAGGCCTATCGGGACTTTGGAGTCCGAATAATAAATGATGATATCGGGACTCGGGAATGCGGTCGGGCCTATAAACTAACGCTATCGGGACTCCGGAGTCCGAATATAAAATAGGCATATCGGGACTCTGGAGTTCGAATAATAAATGATGATATCGGGACTCGGGAATGCGGTCGGGCCCGATATCGGGACTCCGGAGCCCGAATATAAACTAACGCTATCCGGACTCCGGTGTCCGACTATAAACTAACGCTATTGGGACTCCGGAGTCCGAATATAAAATAGGCATATCGGGACTCTGGAGTCCGAATAATAAATGATGATATCGAGACTCGGGAATGCGGTCAGGCCCGATATCGGGACTCCGGAGTCCGAATATAAAAAAGCGCTATCAGGACTCCGGAGTCCGAATATAAAATAACGCTATCCGGACTCCGGTGTCCGAATATAAACGAACGCTATCGGGACTCTAGAGTCCGAATATAAACTAACGCTATCCGGACTCCGGTGTCCGAATATAAACTAACGCTATCGGGACTCCGGAGTCCGAATATAAAATAGGCATATCGGGACTCTGGAGTCCGAATAATAAATGATGATATCGAGACTCGGGAATGCGGTCGGGCCCGATATCGGGACTCCGGAGTCCGAATATAAAAAAGCGCTATCAGGACTCCGGAGTCCAAATATAAAATAACGCTATCGGGACTCCGGAGTCCGAATATAAAATCATTATATTCGGACTCACCCCCCCCCCCCCAACATCCCCCCAAGTAGGCTTTTCATACCCTGGGCTCTCAACCCTCCCCCCCCCCCCCCCCGACATTCCCCCAAGTAGGCTTTTCATACCCTGGGCTCTCAACCCCCCCCCCCCCCCCAACATTCCCCCAAAGTGTTACTTGTCACAAAAGTACATCAATGTGGGGACTATTGATTATAGCGCGGATGGATTGGCTGGGGGGGGGGGGGTTGGGGGGCATAATTTTCTATTGATACAGAAGAGCAGCCAGCATGTATGAAATAACGCTATCGGGACTAAGGACGGACCCGAGTCCGAATATGAAACAGTCACATCGGGACTCCGGAGTCCGAATATAAAATCATTATATTCGGACTCGAGTACGTATATGATGATTTTATATTGGGACTCGAGTCCGAATATAGGCAACCTTCATGGAAACATCATGTATTGTAGATCTAGGCCCAATGTTTTAATTCAGCGATTATTCCACTCCAGAGAAGAAATGCCTGGTAATCTGAGACTGCCCACAGCAAAAAAAAACAACAACACAACAACAACCTGGTGGTTAGTGTGTTAATCCGTCAGAGACTCATCCTGAATCCAACAGTCACGAGGATAGGCCTAGATAGCCTAATATAAGCCTTTTCAAGACTTTTGGTGGTCATCCTACTCAAGATCTAGATTCTAGATCTAAATCTAGTATTTCAAAATCTAGACAGCTTCCCGCTATCCCACTCAAGCAGTTGTAAAATGAACGGCAGGACCTGTCTGCAAAGCATAAGTTTAAAATTTCACATAACAGTTTCATACAACAAAAACAAACTTACAGATAGCTTACTGCCAGCACATTATTTTGCTACCCTGACACGGAAGTGGGAGTTGACCAAAAGGTCAAGGTAGTTGCATGCCAAAATAAAAAATAATAGCAGAATCTTTAAAGAAACAATACTATTTTATCATGTGTTCCTCACTGAACACATTTCCATTTATTTAATTGGAATAAATTAATTTTTGTTCATTGTAGGGTAAAGAATGGACTCTTGCATGATGCCGTCGGCAGCTCCCAACCGCATTCGATTATATTTCTGTAACCAACTCGTTTAGTGCCTTTGTCGAATATTTCACTCCACCCTGTCAAGAAATGCACTACAATGAACCAGATTTAGCAAAATAAGAGTGAAATGTGTTACATACACAAATTCTTTTAAACCTATGAATAATTATTTTGCTTCCCTCGGTTCATATTAGCTCATTATAATTGTTGAAGTTGTATGAAGAGAAAATTCTATGTATTCTGGTTCCAGTATGATATTTAAAGAAATTTCCCTTCCTCCGACCCTCACACAAGTGAGAAAAGTGAATCTGTCAGCCGTGATAATTTTCTTGGAAAACACCGATTTACTTTGACATGACACAAAGAAAAATAGCTTATCATGATGTTCTGAACTGAATATTATTCGTTCAGTTTTCTTCGACGTTGGACATCTGAAAATTGGTTTGAAATACATAAATCTGGATTTTAATTGATGGTGGACTGCTATGGTGTTAGATATTTTCCTTCGTGAGGGAAGACAGTGTTGTTGATTTCATTTCTGCGAAGATGACTTGAACGACGGTGGATTACCAATGGCTGGTCAGGAAAAAGCAACTAGATTTGTTGACTATTTTGTCATTTGTGGACTCGACGACACAGCCGAATTAGAACCTGACAAACTATCGGGTGGGTCCTCTTACTCATTACTGTGTTGTGAACAGCTGTGCAAAGAATGCTGACAGACGATAGAGATCAAAACCCTCGATCTACACCCTTGTGAAATAGTTTTGAAAAGGAGATGGGATCTGCTACTGTTGAAAATTATTTCATTGTTAAATTACTTAAAACTAACTTCATTGTAAATTTGGAAAGGAGAAAGTGAATAGAGGAAGAAGGGGCACATAAAATAGGGTTACAACCACAAAGGACTGGGTCAGTGTTTTGTTGCACAGTGAATCTGATTTGCAGTAAATCCTGGATGAACTCTCAACTCTTTCATGTATGCCACAAAAGCCAACAATGTAATTTGGACTGATTTTGATACTATAGGGATTTGGAATTGATTCTGATGTAATTGTAGGACAGATAGGCTGCTGCATTTCTCATTTTCTGCATCATTTCACTAAAATTAATTGTAACTTTAAATTGACTCACTCAGAAAAAGAGTGGCAGCTAGTTCTCCCTTCTCCGGTGTTGGAAAATTACAAGAAAGCAGTCTTATGACTTCAAGACTCACATTATAAATGCTATCTTAAATATCATTTCAACTAAAGTCTGAAACCTCAATTTTCATCACTAGCCTGTTGTAATTGTTAACTATCAGGATCAGTGTCTTCTCCAAGATGTTTTGAAATAATACTGTCTAATGTTGTCAAAATAGTAAACTGTTTTGTTCTTCTTCTCATTATTTTGAAACTCTTCTTCGTCATTATTTTGAAAAAGATTTGTCTTCCATGCCAATGAAAATGTAGCCCATTGAAATAATAGTAATTAATACATTTAAATCTTGTTTCATATCACTATCATGGAAATCTCTCATTGTCACTTTTTGGTTGGTGCAGTGCAGATAAACTTATTTTCTGTGCCTAGGGATTTTCATTCAGTGTAATAATGCGTTGTCATCAGCTTTTTTTTTTGTTTGGTTCCTTTTTTCTGACAGTCCAGGCATTTAAGCTATTTTCACTTCCATTCTGTATATGTATTTGATAATGGATCTGAACATCTTCATTCTAGGTGATGCTCAGCAGTGTCCTCCACTGGAACGGTCCTACAAATCAAAAGTTCTTGCTCACTTTCCGGACTCTGTACCATGGAATCCATTTGATGAAAATGCAGTTGGCATGGTAAATCAACATTGCTAGATAGATTTTGTTGGTTCAGATCAAGTTTAAATGCATGGAAGTTAATAATGTACCCATAAATCAAGAACTTGATTTAAAAGCATTACTTATTATAATTTTATTCTCAGTTTTATGTTTCTTTTGGCAACATTTTACCCTAAACAACTGTTTTTTATGCTACTTTTGTACATAGCATGTTCCACATGAAGTCAGTAATTTTGGCAATTGCAGTAGGCATCAGTAATATTAAGAATAGATTGAGTGTTCCGTTTGAAGTGATTTGAGAGAACGACAAGCAGTGCTATTTAAATTATTTTATGCACTAAAATCCTTTTTGAAGTTCAATGTTTAAGTACAAATTTTTTATGTCTATCAATTTTTCAGCTTTGTTTACCCAGGGGCTTATCTTTTAAGACCCAACGGAACTCAAGGCAGCCAAAGTTTCACTCTTTTATTATTACGCGCGAAGATGGATCTCGCTCTTTTGGATCAACGCTTGTCTTCTATGAAGAAGTCACAAAGAAGGCTGTCCTCGACACAATGCAGACACTCCATGTCATGCACCAAGCCAACACAGCAGTCAGATTCACTTTGGACAGCCCAGAACCAGTCAAGAAAATTATGTCTGATCGCAAAGAAAAACAGGGCTCATTTGATGCCAGTAGAGACAAACTATATGTCAGCAAGTGTATTTGTCTAGTCACACCATTGCCAATTGTTAGGTCAGTTGTACTTAAAACAGTAAGTTTTATGTAGACCTTTGAATTATGTTTGTGTATACCCAATACAGCATCAGTTATTTTCACCTGTCGAAATGATTTTTGGACAATGTCTTGTTGGAAATGTACGAAGCAGCAGTAGAATAGGTTTGTCAGAAGAGAGAAAAAGTTGATGATATGGATCTAATTATGAAATGTGGATACATCCATATCATTTCTTTGTTGTTTCATTATAAAGTGAAAGTGCAAGATTAGTATCATAGAGATGATATAGTTTTTAGATTCAGTATTATCACCAGCCTTTGTGTTTCTGTCCATTTTCATCATCCAGATCATGTCAACAGTTTTTACTGCAGCTGTACGAAGCATCACAGAAGCCCAACCAGCTTGCCATGACTTTGGAATCATATGTCTTTAATATAATTTATGAGGTTCCCCTTCCTCCGTGTGGTCGCAGTATGAAATTCTACGGTTGCTCCAATCCTGTCTGTGTTGTTAGACCAAGTAAGAATGTCATGTTGTCTTCCTCTCTCATTTTAAAAAAAAAAGTTTTATATTAAATTTCAGGAATTTAAATTTTTCATACTCAGTGCAACACTATTTATTATGCAAACACTAAACTTTAAAAAAAAAAATAATCTCAGAATGCAATTCTGTCTTTCCTGTGGTAAAGCACATTAGTCTCAGTTGCAAGAGAATCTTTGTATTTATAGAATTAATGGATTTGAGGCAGTGGTGCTAGCACAAAGCCAGCATAATTTTATGTGGATGGGTACACATTAAGTAAAAACATTAAAAATTGCCTTAATAAAATCGATTGTGAAGAATTTCTGAGAAAGCAAGAAAGTTTGAACTCGAAGAAGGCAAGAATGGCATGTGTGCTGAGAACTCTATAGGATACATGCACACAGTATTTTGTGCATATTTCAGAAATAACTTGATCTCTCATGTGTGTGAGCTTTACTTTCACTGTGTTTTTATTTCACTGCTTTCAGGTTTGGGAGAGTTGCCTTTGTTTGATTTTTCTCTATATGACATGTACAAATTGCTGGGTGTGGATGGTGTTGTGGATATCTTCAAGTGTGTCTTGTTGGAACATCAGGTGCTTTTGTATTCCTCAGGTATGTTGGCACAGTTTTATTTAGAAGACTTGTCTTGTGCTTGGCGTACTGTCCATTTAGTTTGATCTTAAGAACACTGGTGGCTTCTTAATCGGTCAGGACTTAAACCAGTGGACTTGTTACTGAACACAAACTTTTGATAGAAATTATCCATCCAAAAAATTATTTGTAAATATTATTTTTAAACATGAATTTAATTCTTATTCAGAAGCCTCTAAGTTACCTTGCTATCTATGTGTTTCCACAGATTACCAGCGTCTTATGCTTGTGGCGGAAGGAATGAATGTCTTGGTGTTTCCATTTCAATGGCAGCTTGTTTATGTGCCTATTCTACCTGCATCAATGCAACACTTCTTAGATGCCCCAGTGCCATTTATCATGGGCTTATGTAAAGTTTCAAATAAGGACAAGTCTCAGCTGGTCTTACCATGTGAGGTAGGGTTGTGGATTACAGTTGATGGATATAATCTTTAAATATTCTTGTCTTGTAGTATTATCATATGATCAGGGATAAGGATAAGACAATTGCATTTGTGATGATAATATGCTCCAAGTTGGCCAAAGTTGCTCAAAGCTATGCTTTTGATACTCTAAAGGTCTCTCTGATATGTCTCAGTGAAAGATGCTTGTTGTATTTTGCATGCTTATTGTATTATTTGTTTTTAATTTCAGTGAACTGACTAATATATTATATATCTGAAACTTTTATGTGGGGGAAAATGATTTTTTTTTGTTTGTTTAACTTTTCTGATGTATGAATTTTTGTCCTCTCTTGTTGCACAGGCCAATATGTGTTTTGTGGACATTGACAGCCGTGTCATGGAATTACCAGAGGACCTGCCCATGTTTCCTTACCAGAATGACCTCAAGAGTGAACTTACCCAAGTTCTAAATAAATACCAAAACTTGATTGGTGCTGAAAAAATGTCTCGAAGTTACCCCACAACCCCTCGGCGAGAGGCTGGTACAAAAAGTGCGACTTCATTGCGGCCTGAGGAAACGGCTAACACTAATACTGGTAGTTGGCCCAATTCACCGAAAAGGAAAGAAGTGCTTCAGCAGAGTGAGGCGTGGAAAAAGATTTCAAGCTTAGCCAAAAAGACTGGTGTTTGGGATTCAATAGAAGATATTGTCCTTGATGATTCATCCCCATCGGAGAAACCGAAGGAAAAAGAAAAAGAAAGTTATACATCAGCTGACTTTGAGGGCATGCCCATTTCTGAAGTTAATCATCTCAAATTTAACAATGCTGTCAGGGAAATTTTTCTCAACTGCTTTGTACATATGTTTGCCTGGTATGAAAATTTCGTCATCAATCCATCACAGGACTTGGAGTCCTGGCTGAGCAACCGGGAGACAGTGCATAACTTTGACAAGGCAGCATTTCTAAGCGACCAGCCTGCTGCTCATCTACCATTTTTGTCAGCTTTTATCGAAACGCAAATGTTTACAACACTCATGGACAACAAAATTGTGTCTCAATGGGAGGAGGCAGAGCCGGGGTTGCGTTTATTTGATGCACGCATTAAAGATCTTAAAGAAATAGCTGGAGAAGAACAACGCCTGATTGCCTATAATCCTTGCATGACTATTGATGAAACAGGTAAGACAGTAAGAGCTGCTTTCTTACAAAAAGCATACTCTAATTTACTACTTAGCTATAAATTTGCTCAAAACAGAAATTCAGTTAATATCAGTGCGGGAACTGCAGTGTTCTTTAATAAATGTTTTAATATATTTATGTAGTTCAAGACATGTCAAGTGTAGGATCTTTTGGTTCACAGTCAGAATCAGAGCTTAGAGGTTAAACATTTTTTTTTACCAAGTGAGAAGACTCACAGCTTGACCAGCAAATATGAACATTATCCAGCCCTGATTTTATCTGCTTTTATGGCTCAGTCATGTTAAGTTGCTTATTCATTTCCTTCATACATATGCCTTAATACTGTGAGAAAATGTCAGATATTTCTACCAGCTGTTAATTCAGTAGATTTTAGGGATCAGTTATACTAAAATAATAGTGCATGATATATTTAGATGACACACCAACCATATGTTCATCCTTTGTTTCCAGATCAGCACATTGAGAGGCGAGCTAAACACATCAACTATGAGGCCACAAGACCACATGAAATAGCAAGTCATATATCACCAAGTCAGTATGTTAGTGGTGTATTCCCACTTCTTCGTAGTGAGCTGCTGAACTCAGAACCAGCAAATTCAAAGTAAGTTATTTGAAGATGTAACAGGATAGACAAGCTGGGCCAGAACTCTTTTGATCTTTTCAATCTTTTAAACATGAAAAGAGAGAAAAAAAGAACATTGCCAAATACATAGAGGAGAAACAAAAGGGATGGGGACATGAAGGGATCATTCTATACATCTTGGTGAAATGGATTATGCATGTCATTTTTTTTCAAAAGCAATTCAACATATTCTGTAGTTCTGGAAATATGATGTTAAATGAGGTGAATGCCTCACGCAACAGTCTTCATGTGCATACTTTTATTGCTGCATGTTCGTTTATGAGAATTAGGACAGATTCTGTAGACTCCACAAAGAGTTAACTATTTTGATCTCCTGAACTTCCCTATGGTGTTTGATCACTATCAAAGTATGTATGTATTTAACTGGCATTAGCAGTTAAATTTAGAAAGTAGCCAGGTTTGGGAGAGGGCAGAAAATAGCAGCTGTTGTTTGTAACGAAGGTTCTCAGGAGATCATTCAAGAAAACAATTTAATCATTCCTTAGGTAAAAATTCATGGTATTTGTTGTTTTTTTGTATCACATAAGTTAAAAGTACATTTGATTTCTGACAAATGAATGAGCCCTGGTTTCTCATGCAAGATTATTCATTACAGTTTTTATTATTGAAAAGTGGAAACAAAATAACCAAGTAATCAGTGTCTGGTACTGTAAACCATTAATTAAGTTATTGGCCTCATTTCCAGATCAAAATTCCGGGAGCATGCCAAGTGGAGGAGGAAGGATAGGCAGCTTCAGCACAAGGAACATCTTCAAGCGACTTCAGATGCAGAACAACAAGAAGTAAGAAAGCCATCCTTTCTGATTAACATTTCATATTTGTTTAGCCTAGACATCTTGTGAAAAGCTGATTATTCTCAGGTGTTAAGTTTTACTGGAATGTATATTGGTTGAGAGAACCTGGTTATTATTTTTTTCTTTTCCATGTTCTGTGACACCGTGCACTCATCTACAATTTAGCAAATAAGAAACACAATTTCACCTTCATATTTAAAGGGTTTGTTATTCTGAGAAGGGAAGAGGGATTTGAGTCAGCAGCTACAACTTGAAATATTGTCACATGCAGTAAATTTATTTGCATCAGGCATTATTCTGTGTCAATCAAACTGAGACCTTTGCGATAATGGTAAAAAATACATGCTCAGATTAGCTGATGATGCAATAGTTTCTAGCGCATGTCTTTGTGAGCAGTGCCAACCCAGAGAAAGCAAGCAGAAATCCTTCTGTTATAACAGTAACTAGTGAACTGCATGGATTTTTTTGTTTTGTGGACCTATCTTGGTGTCACTGTTTATTGTATGCACTTATCTATTTTGTATCCACTTTCCTTGGCAATATGTGTTATTAAATTAGTTTTATCATTACCCTTCCCATTTCAAAACTGAAATAATTAAGCATGTCCCTTCCCTTCAGATTTTCAGCAAACTTACGAGTGATGTGCATAATTGTAGTACAGTTTTGAAAAACTGCTTGAAAAAAATAAGAATGTGTGCATACAAAATTGCACAGTTTTGGCATGCACAGTCCTTTGCCTTATTTCAGACTGGAGAAAAGGAGCATGCACAAAAGGCTGTCAGAGATATTTGGTCCCTATTACTTTTTGATTTTGAATTATGATCACTTCAAAAAGAGAATGTGGATTGTGAAAAGAACACACCACTAGCAGATACCTCAGTTTGTATGGGAATGATCAAAGTTTGAAGTTTTTGCTTTAAGAAAGGCTTTGTTTATCCAGTACCTCTTTTCGGCCTGGTTCAGTCATCTTGAATGGGCGGTGTTTTATTAAGAAGGCTTCTTACTGATTTATTGTCCTTCCAGTGGGTATAGGAATTGTACCGATGTCAACTTTTTTTTCTGTTTCCACAAACTTGGGTGACAGTAATTCATTGTTGCTTATTATCTTTATATATATAGTACATAATGAATAATCAGATGCTACCCACATTTTTTTATCTCAGAAAAAATTGTGGGATGGTTTTTCCTTTTTTTTTGGTATCTATATGTATATTTTTTTTATTTTGGACTAGTAGGACCCTTATACTGTTAGTCTTTTCTGTGATTCCTGTTTTATTTTCTAAAGTTTGCAGTTGTGGAGAAGCCTGCCAAATTATGGGTTGTAAGTAATTTTGTCGCAAACACGTTGGTCAAAACAAACCAACAAACTTATATTTTAGTCCTTTGGCTTTGTAGCATTTTTTTTTTCTTTTACATCAACCTCAAAGTACTATTTTGTATCCAGTGGTTACGGAAACTTATTTATTTTCTTATAATAGGCTGTGTGAGAAATGTTCAGGGCAACTTTAGCATGAATGCCAAGCTTTGATGAGTTAAAACATTTGTCCTTGTGGTCTTTCTGACACAACCAGACCACAGGACTGCTTTAGTCCATCTCCACATTTTACAAAAATTAAGATAGGGCCTTAATTTGGCTAACAAAGTGCATTCTATCATTCCTATAAAAATCAAGACGATGTCTCACTTCTGGGAGTAGATTTTAAAGTTGAAAAAGTTGATCTAACACTTTGTGGATTTAAACTAAATAACTTCATAAGAGATATTCTTGAAAAGATGCCAATGCCGGGGTGAAACAAGGTCATGGTAATGAAAATTGTTGGCTGATTCTACAATTATTACCTATTTGTTTGTTTACAAAATTGGCATCACCCTCTGTACTCCGACAATACTGTTGTTTATATGCTTGACAAAATAACTGAAGGTTCATGCAAAACAGATGTCCGACATTCTCATGCAGACCTCATGCAGGTATATAATCTGGGACAACAAATATAAAAGGCATGTTCATGGGTAATTGGTAATAATAATATATATAATACAACATCAGTATCATTATCATAAATGATATTTTCATACCAACTCTTATTTCAATACTCACACTAATTCATTTCTGTGGTTTATTGTGCACAAATTAGATAAAGTTTTGTAGAGGTTAAAGTGTGACTTTTAAATGAAAGTATCTTTTCTGAGCTTGTTAAACTGCTCTTTTCTTCATTTTTTTCTTTACAGTCAAGGCATCCCAATATATTTTCAAAACTTTCAAATATTTAGTTTCCATTATATTCTCAAGTAATTAGACTCGATGCTTTTGTCTACTGGAGTTATCTTTTTGTATTTGCATTATTTAAAAGTAGTGCAGGGTAAATTACCTACATATTTGCTAGATGTTGCACACATACCCTTTCTTTACGTTGGACATCCACCTGATCATCCCTGTATATTAAATCCCCCAAAAGTTATCATTAATCAAGCCTTGATACCTGTCTAGACCTCTTCTTTCAGCCTCTCCTCTCCATTGCCATATCAGACCTCATTCATGTCTTCTCTAAAGGCGGTTATACCTGTTTTGCAAAAATGGGAACAACATGCTTTGCATGGCAGTGACTTTTTTAATTACTCTCCCATACATTGCCTTTCTGCTGGGGCCTTTGGTTACCAAAATTTAGAATCCTGTCTAATTCTCAATGACAAAACAGGGACCCCCATGTTGTTTTCACACCAGCAGATACTATTTTAACATAGTCTAAGCACATGTCTATTTTTCACTAAAATTGTCGGTGAGTGATGTGATTACAATGTATCATTACCAGTAGCGATGGTTGGTTTATTTCTTTGGGAGGGGCGACAATCATTTGGCTGCTGTCTTCTCCTGAATAGAGGTACAAAGTAATACTTAAATTTACAGTGGAGGAGCTGTGGAAGGTCATAACACTTGAAGACTTGAAGCTTGTTTTTAAGTGTTTTGATGGGATGGGCTGTCATTGGCATTTCTAGGAAGCCATGCAAATGTGCTGTTGGCTGAATTTGTTTGACAGGTGTATACTAGTGTTATAAACAAGTGGTTGAGAAGCTGACCTCTATCACATTAGGGTTCCAAACAAATGAAAGGATTTTTTTCTGTAAGGCACTGTCACCCATCTATTGATTGAAAAAGATTGTCGTAATTTTAGCACCATGAAGCATCCATTGTCTAATGGCAATAAGGTTAACGTCATTTAGAATGATAAAAACTGTATTTTAATTAAAAAAGCAAATCTTTATCCTGCAGACATATCTTTTGACATATCCCTGCACTGCTTAGGTTTCCTTTCAGTCATTTATGTTGAGATTATTCATTTTGGGAAGCCCTGCTTTAAGCCTGCATTTTCTCGTTAAAGGTCAGAATCCTGGAATTTCTAGAAACTGATGGTCAACTGTAGACCCTGGCCAGAGCCGTCTTAACATATGGGCACACTGAGCATTTGCCCTGGGGCCCCATGCATGCAAATTTACATTGGTTTTTGAAATAGGCAAGAAAATCTCGCACATTACAAAAGAATCTGCCCAGGGGCCCTTGATGATGTTAACAGAGCCCTGACCCTGACATCTGACATACATCTAACTTGGCGGGTGTGGAACGAAATAGATAGTTATGGTTTTGTTACACTTAAGAAAACTAGAGCCAATTTTGGAGAAGATAGTGGCCGAGTCACTTTGAAGTGAAGTAGCCACTTGTTAGGATCCCTTATATTATGCATCTTGTCCTTGACATCCATAAATTCTCTTGAGGCCTATTATTGCAAACTCCTCATCACCTCTCCATTTGGTTTTCTCTTCATCCCTGGATCATCCAGTTTTCTCCTGTCCTATATCATGTTCCCTTTCACAGATTAGATATTTACACTTCAGTATACATACCAACAGCTTTGAATTCCCAATTGTATTTTATTACTATATATTGTTTTCTTTAGCTATAGAGATGTATTGAGGCACGCAATTTCAGAAATTTATCTTGAACTAATTCTATTCAGTGTGAAGCTGCAGAATTGTAGGTTAAAAATTCATCACTATTGGAGTCATTTTCAGTATTAAGTGAATACATGTATTGAATCAACAACTTTGTCTGTTCCATTCTCAAATTAACTTTTAAAGATATAAAGAAAATTTTTGTAACAGAAGCATCTGACAGGAAAATGGGGAGAAATTTCAGAATCATCAAATTTCACTAGGAAGAAGACGTACTGTATGGTATTTGAAGCAAATTATAGTTTTGTTTTGGTAACAGTTATTAATCATGTATCATTCATTTACTTGTTTTAAATTAGGAAAGGCGCAGGGTAAGAATTATATGAGGAAACTAGACACTGAACACTGAAATAACCCGTAGCACACAGTTTGAATTAGTACTTTTTCTTCGTGTTGAAACTGAAAACTCAGTTGCACCATGTTTTAGAAATGTAACAAGGCACACAAGTTTTGTCTGAATGTTCTGGCCCAGTGGATTTTAACACTCTGAAGATTATTTGTCCTGAAACTAGCAGAAAAATTTTCTGTCTTAACAAGGACGGACTGGCCCAGACTGGGCAGGGAATAATGTTGCTTCTTGGTGTTCTTTTAGACAGGCGATGACAGTCTTATCAATCATATTATAAAGGAAGTTAGGCCTCCAGTGTGTTCATGAAAGCTGTCTGACAGCTGAGCATTAAATTCTATAAAATATATTAAGCATAGAAGGTGGGCAAATTTTAAAAGGTCTTGAATTTTGCTGTATCTTTATACTTTTGTTAATTTTGAGCCACAATTTGATTGAACAGAAGAAAGTGTTCCGGCATTTTGTCCCGGAAAAAAGATGCATTTTCTTTGAGTGGAATTAAACAGTATGACAAGAAATTTCTTTCTGCACCTCAATTTAAACGCTGGTGTTTGCAGCTCAACTTTAAAAATCAAAACAGTGTATTCTCTGAGTCAGGGGGCCAACTAGTATGATTAAAAAAAAAAAAAAGTAGTTTTGGTGATAGAATCAACCCTATGAAATTTGCTGTTTTTCCTTTTTGCTGAAAAGAAAAGAAAAAACAATCCAAAAACCTACAATTTGTGACTGTTTCAAAACTATGTCAAGGTTAAATTTAGAATTTATGGAATTTAATTTTCTAGACCCAGATCTGGATGAGCCTTACCTTAATGCATGCCACAGGATGCATTGCATGTAGATACAGGCTTCTGGAGGCAAAGAGTTAATCTTTCTGAAAGTTCATGCTGGTAGGCACAACTAGAATGTTATCCTGATAAATGTACATAGAATAATCAGAATATGTATTGTCATCCAGGAAAAAAAATGTATTGTCTGCAGTATTACCCAGGTCTCAAGTGTATATTTTACCTAATGATAATTGTCAAGACTTTGCTTTTATTTCAAATATGCACAGTTTAACATTGGAACTTTGAGTATGTAAAATCCATTGTTGTCGCACCATTTACCAGGACTCTTCAAGCTGTGAAATCATTTCTTCATAAAATTATTACATTCGTGATCTTTCATTGGGTAACTACATGGTCAAAATGAAAACTGAACAAATTACAGCTAGGAGCTTGCCATTTTTACTGGCTGTGATTAGAGTAGAATTGAATTGTTGAGGCTCCAGTAAAAATGAGTCCATTTCAGAGTTTAAAATTTGCAAACTGAATCCCATTACGTGGCTATTTATAGTGCTGTCTATGAATTAGTATTGTTTGCATACCTCCTTGTGTCCGTAACAGCCTGCGGGGACCTGCGGGGATTTAAGGCTTTCCTAGGGAGTTATCATTTTTGTTTGTTTTTTTTAGCAAAAAGGACATACCGGCTAACATAGATGCTTGCTTTCACTAACAAAGGCAATTTGGTACATAACCTAACCTGACCTTTTCTCTTTTATTTTTATTTCTTTATTGTCTCTTTTGTCATCTAATCGCTCTCACTCTATTCTCTCTCTCTCATTCTTTTTCTCTCTCTCTCTTTTTCTCTCTTTCTTTCTCTCTCTCTCTCTCTCTCTTTCTTTCTCCATTCTTTCCTTGTCTTCTGTTTGTAATTCTTTTATTTTTTAAAGAAAACTTTAGATAAACATTCTTATTTTTGTTTTTCCTTCCATCCACAACCCCCCATTCCCTTATTTTCAATCTAAATTTTAAAGATAATATATGATTCATAATTTTGAACCATATTTTCTACATACTACATTGAATTTCTTCTTGTTTCACCAAGCAAGAAACTAATCAAAAGTGACATTTTACATTATTGTGAGAATTAATTTTTGATTTAGAGATTATTTTAGGTAAAAAGAATCCAGTATGTATAATATACTGGTTTGAGGAAAGAAAGTGTAATTCTAAAATTAATGTGTTGTAATGAAATTGACCACTTTCATAGAAGTTTGGGGTCACATGTTAACACCGCTGAAAATCTTGAAATAAAGAGATATACACCAAAAAGTGCAACTAAAATTTGAGCTCTCTGATTCACATTTTTGTGTGACAAAATTTTAAAATACTTCATGCTTATTTGTGTGGAAACTTCACCAGTAGCTTACTTCTGAAACAGTATTTGTGAAATTTAACATTGATTTAAGAATGAATACTTCAAAACTAAACACAGCATCCAGGATTAATTTTTTGTTTGTATTGGTCGTTTCAAAATGTGTGTATAGTTTTTCTATTATGATCGGAAGGAATATATTTTGGGCAATAATTTTGAAGCACCAATTTTGTTACCCAATAAAATTCTGGCCTTTTGAAGTGGCATTATAATGAATGAGCGCCTTGATACTGGCTGCTTATTTGGAATCAGTCCCTCCACCTCCCCAAAAATGAATGAGATACAATGATAAAGTCCATGACCTGAGAATAACAAGGTTCATCGTGACATTCATTTAAATGACAGATAGAACTGTGTTAATTTCTGGTCACAAGACTAATAATGTTTGGAAGAACCCTACTATATATTAGACCAGTGTTTCTCAACCTCTTTTGTCCTGTGCCCGACCTCAATTTTCAAACAAAAAACAACGTGTGTCTCACCATGATCGGACAAAGTTAGTACACTCGTACAATATATATCTCTAACCCCTCTTCTGAAGTTGAGTGCCCCACCACAGAATTGCCATGTCCCAACTGGTGGGGCCTGCGCCCTACCTTGAGAAACACTGTATCAGACCTTGTTGTTTTTGTGTATAATTGAGGTACTTCCGCTTCTGAAAATGAAAAACAGAATCTGTAAATCATTTGGCAAGTTCTGTGTCATATTGGTAGACATGTATGAGGAAGTCAGGATGAATTGTTTTTCTCAAGTGGCAAGAGTGTGCATGTACAGACTTATTTGGAAATTTTCGCAAAAGATTTCACCAAAGGCTTTCCTTTACGTAGCTACAAACACGTTTCTGACATTTGACTGATTGCTGCCCTTGGTTTGATAAAATTCAATGCCAAGTTCCTAATTCAAATGAAGAGTGCCTTGTTGTACATTGACTGCATGTCACATTGTACATAATGGTCATATCAAATTCAGCTGATATATCAAGCAGCAAATAGCCTGTTTCAAGGTTAATTTGCCAGCATCTGGAGATCTGTTTTTCATATCATGACATAGTATAAGCCATTTTGGAACTGTCCTCAGCAATACATGCGTCTGCGCAAGCCCCAAGTACCTGATATGTCTCAAGCTAGCGTGGCTCAGATGGCACAGACCAACTGGAAATTTGTTGAAACGTTGCTCAAAGAATGTAAAACCAAGGTATGTAATACTATACAATTATCTTCCAGGTACCCAAGTTAATTTTGATATAAAAGTAAAGATATTTCAGTCACCATGTTGTACACCGATGATATGCTTGCTTCCTACAAAGTAAGCTTATAGTTTACAATTAAAAACTCAGGTGGAAGAATTAAAAAAAAAAATTATTACAATGCCTGTTTTGCCCCAAGCCCAGTTTTTTCTACTGAAGTAAATCCCCCTCTAATGAAACAGGCTTTTCTTTATCTTCATTAACAATGCACTTGGGGACTTTCAAACTTAAAAAGTTGCTTTTTTCAGTTTCATGGTTATGTGACTATGGCGTTTTTCCATCTGAGTCTTTATTTGTTTATTGAACACCATACACGACACAGCTGGGCATTCAGTGTTATAGAATTATATGTGTCATATTTGCTGTAACTCGGTATGTCACTACTCATGATGTCATCTGTGGGTAATACAAAAGCCTGAATTGCCACATTCAGGATGTGGAATGTCGGAGTTGATGATACTGTTATCCCAAAAATGTTCTTTATTCACAAAATGTGATGTTTCAAGATTTCACCAATATGTAATGAAATAAAACTTTTTGCTGGAATGATTATGGACATTGATTAATGAGTTCCTTTGTAGGATGAAATAAAGTATCACTCATCTTTATGCATGTTGAAGTTAGCATATAGATTCATCACATTTTTGGGTTGATAATGCTGATAACACTGTTACTGTTATGTCGTTGTTGTTTTCAGACAAAGAAGATGCTGGTGGAGAAAATGGGACAGGAAGCAGTGGAACTTGGCCATAGTGATGCCAGTATCACTGGAGTGGAGGAGAACACCCTCATTGCCAGTTTATGTGATCTTCTAGAGAGAATCTGGAGTCATGGCCTGCAGACTAAAAAGGTGGGAATTATTTCTATACATAATGATGCTATAATAATAATTATATAAAGATAACAATAATGCTGTAATAATAATAATAATAACTAATAATAACGATAATGCACACTCATAAAGCATATACTTCCGATTTAAACAGGCTCTTGGCGTTTCACAGCTTAAAAATAAATAATAATGGCAGAGACAACTAATTTAAGATACAATTTAGTGAGACATAATAGCAAAAAGGGTGCGTTACCCTGGCCAGATACCTCCAGCTTCAGCTTATTTTGCTAGAGCAGAATTTGCTTATGCTCAGCGAGATGGCTCAGTCACATTGGTTTCATTCCCCTGGTGGTGTTCTAAAGCCTCCTCATCGGCGGCAAGGAGTAACCTCGAGGGGGATAATTTCAGTTAAAAAGATCGTTTTTAGTTTTGATTTAAAAGTTCACATTGTCATCTTCTCTAATCATCTAATTTTCCAGTGCTATCCCAGACATAGGATACTGAGGCAAATTAACTTGCCAAATTCCCTCAGTTGCACTGTACATGTATCAATAGTGTCAGCATTGCCAATCTCATCTTTTCATAATAGAACGAATTCCCACATGGTTTTCATATATTTACTAAGAAAAGGAACAGTTCATCTCGGTGTCCTGTGTCTTGGGGTGCTGTCGTGGTGATGCTGTTACACACAGACTGCCTGTGCTAAATAGTCTTGTGATTGAGAGAGCTGTAGGAGTATAGGTTATTTCATTGCAAGTCTGGAAAGGAGTTTGCTTTACTTATGTATAAAATTCATCAGTTGGAGACACTTAAAACATTCACTCTTGCTGTTTTACGCCAGTTGGGAATAATATTTGTTAGATATGCAGGGCGGGCCAAACACTGCTTCACCATAATATTATTTCTCAACAAAGTTGTATGTCAACTAAGTAAATTTTTAAGTGTACACCAATTATACATCAACTAAAGGCAGTGTACATATATTTAATGGATGTAAAGTCCATTTTGTTTGAATGTAATTGGTGTTTACTTTATTTGGTTGAAATTTTTAAATTTTTAGTTGAATTTAGTTGAATATTTTATGTTGAATTGAAACATAAAAATCAAACTCATTTTATATTACATCTCTTGTTTTCTTGTGTGAACAGGGTAAATCTGCAGTATGGTCTCATTTGCTGAGCTATCAGGAGATTGAAGAATGCAATGATAGTAACAAACCTGCGGACCCGAAGTTGCTAGCTCCAGGTAGGATTGATAATCACCCTATTTCCACAACATAACCTCAAACAGATTACATTTTCAAAGCAGGGAATATTTTATGTTTTAATTTTCTAAACAAATCAGTGTTTATATTGTTCTGTTTCCAAACATATTTGCAAGAACAGGTGATTTAAAAAATAGGGCCTGATATTGTGTCATGCACAGCAGAAGGACTGTGAAACTATGGAGATAGAAAAAGGATCTTGTTTAGGGCTGAGGGCCCAGTTAGGTGCAAAAATTCCTTGAGCTGAATTTCGTTATTTAATTGTCCAAGTGTCTTTCTAATTGTTCCAATAATTAATTTGAGATTTCTGTCCGTGTTCTATGTTGATAAATTGTTTGATTATAAAAGCAATGTTTGATAAATGGAAAAGAAAATATTATTTTGAAGAACATTTCTAGGTTTATATTGCAAGCTGATATATATACGATATGTTTTGAAAAGGCAGTCCTGATAGCTGGTAGAAATTTGTGTTTTAATTTGGGATTAGCAGTGGTAGAGAATATCCAGCAAAGTCACTACAGAGAATGATAATAAAGTGTGACTATTTTCGGTATCATTTTGAGTGATTTGCATTCTGAATCAGCAGTAAAAACTTTTCCTGTCTGTAGTTCTTGAACGTGATGTTGTTTTGATACTTGACAATTGTTTGCCATTAAAATTAAAGGAAAGTTTGACATCAGCTGTTCACCTTGTATATCCTGACAGAGATAGTCACAGTTGAAACCTTTAGTTTTCTCTGTTTACATTTTTATAATTATGGAGAAGTTGTCTAAGAGAGAGCAATCCGGTAATAGTTCATATTCCTGAAGGAAGAGAGCACCTCCAAAATCTTGATGAATTCACTTTATTCCATTTCTCTCTATTTTCTATCTTTCTCACTCCCTTTTGTAAAAAAGAAATTTAAAAAAAAAAAGCTAATTTCCTTATGACAGGCTGGTCTTATTGTTTTCTCTTGTGATCTAGCAAACATTTTTACAAACATTTCTGTAATTGCTATACTTGATTCAAAATGTCTCTTTTTTATTTAAACGTAAGAGGGAATAAATTCTGCTCATCTAACAGTCTAGATCCTTTGAAAATTCAATCTGGTGGCAATTTATCAGTCTGGTATAAGTTTGATTGTATGGTCAATCATTAGTGGCCTCTAGGAAAAAAAATGTCAGTCATTTGTATTTCTTAGCAGATAGCAACTGTATATATATCCACATCGAAATCCAATCTTTTAGCAATTTATTAGTCTGGTGTGGGTTTGATTGTGTGGTCATTCAATATTGGTCTTTAGGAAAAAATATTGTTTATGTTGTGAATGTCAGTCATGTGATAATGTCTTAGGAGAAAGCAAACATATTTATATCTTACGAGAAAGCAACTGTACGTACACATACTTTTCTCTTTAATCAGTGTACACTTTTAAAGTTCAAAATATTCCTTAGCATAATAAATTTTTTCTAATGGTTTAAAATATTGATGGCCAGGATGTATGAACTCTTTGTTGATGTGTTGTTGGGATTTTGGGGGGTTTTTGGGGAGGGGGATGAGACCTGTATTGGAACTGCATTTGTGTTTGTAATTTATTTCACTGCTGTTTATTCTAATTGGTTCTTTCATGGGAAACTAGCCCAGACTAAACTATTTTGTTTTTTGGTTGTTTATGATATGCCTGGAAGTTTTGGGGATAGATTGATTTTGTAAATGGGATGATGGTTTCTTTGTTCTGAGTGCACGCCTTCTCTGTCTTCACTCGTTCCCTTCTGGTCATCTCAAGGTATGCCCAAGCGTCATAGTTTGATAGATATCAAATCTTTGGTCGACGGCTCATTCACTATTCTCGGTCGGTCAATCTCACTGAGCAGTAAGTAAAAGCCAAGGACTGCTTGCTGGGCCCTCATGGCTTGTGTAGAGCAGATCACGGCTGTCTATTGTTTGGATGACCATTGGCTAGCCAGAAAGCTAGTAGCATGACCATGGTCACAGTGTACTCTCGGTTTTACTCTTACCTTGCTAACACCTTGTTTCTCACACATGTTGTGTGTGTGTTGTATCAACTTCTCATAACTGCAATTAGCCACCCTCCCACCTCAGACCCCTCCGCCTAGTTTGTATGGTATTATGTAGGTGCAGTATCACTGTTTGCATTGGCTTCTTTACATCCCAGGCAGCTGCTATTGTAATTGGAGAGTCAGAGAAATGGGAACGGGAATTTAAAAGAATGCCCCAAAAAAAAACCCATTAAAAAAGCATTTTCCTTCTCATTATTTTTATGTTGAGTTTGGTGAAAGGCTCCCCATGTACCATTTATTTTTTATTCTCCTTTTTTCCTACTCAGTTTGCTTTGGCTGAATAGAATTCATTGCCTTTTTTTTTTCTTCTTCCTTAATCTTATTTAGTTTTAGTAAATTTGTTGAAATTTTTTTTTGGGGGGGGGGGGGGGGGGGCTATTCTAATCAATACTAAGGAGATCAAAGACATGCTGTTTTGACAGAATACTAGATGGGTGAACTCAGTAGGGATCATTTGAGATTTTTAACATTTCATTAATAGTTGCACCCGTATTATTCACTTCTTATTCTTATGACAGGAGAAAATCATGAATAGTTTGCTGCAGCAATTTAAATATTTGTGAACTAATGAACATTATCCCAAACATTTTCTTTTATCAGGAAGAATTTCTTGTTTTGTATTCAGTTGATGCATTTAACCGCCCTGTAACTGCAGATACTAAAATTAGCTTTAGCTTGGAGCACAATAATATCTTTACTTCCAAATATCAGATGTTGCATTTAACACGTGGGAATCCTCGGACAAAGGGAAATTTTGCAATTAGCAGAAATGTATATGTGAAAAATTCAGTGGGTGTAGTACGCAGGACAAAGGGTAGGGTATGAAACTTGTTAAAAATTCACATTTGCCAAATCTCCAGTATTCACTAAAACCTGTGGTTTTATCACAATGCTTTGTGTTCAAGTGATTCACTTCACACTAGTTGTTGTCAGGCCAGTCTGCCTTATAATAAATGGATATTACATTGTGGATTTCATTATTATCAAAGCTGCTGAAATTTTAAGGCTCAATCATACGGGATCTCAACCTATGAAACCAATTGAGGTAGTTAAAAGTCCAGTCAAAGAGTATCTCATTCCTGGAGTGTTTCACTGTGGTTGAAAGCAATAATGGGAATTTGATTTTTGATTGTCTGGGTTGTGATACCCATCTGTTTTATCCACCCAATTACAAAGCTGTGGTTGTGAAATCAGTCCCAGAAATTGAACATTTAAAGTATCATGAATTGGTAATACAAGAATTATACTTGCATCTGTTTCTCAGAAGCCACATTTTATCTTTCATAGAATCAAAGAAGAAAAAAGCAATTTAGAGCTGAGAATAAAGTGGCATGTACGTTGATGTTTAGAAAAGACGTAGCATAAATCTTTTTCATTTCCCTAAAAAAAAATTATTTGTACTGTTATACTCAGAGCTCTTGTGTTTTCCATGTGCAGTATTGCTATTAAGGGACCCTCATAAGGGTTATAAACACTGCATTTGTTGTGTGTGGTTTCAGCATGTTGTAACGTAGATCATCACTGAAGCCACAAGTGGCTTGTTTGGCCTGTGCATTCTACAAGCATACTGTTCACAGATAGAGATGAAATGAAATACAGAATTATATCTCATCTGAATTTATATTGTGCATTTGTTTGACAATGTTCTTAAAGTACATAAAATCATATAGGCAGAACCTGTACATTCAGGATACTTTAAATCACATGAATTTAAAAAAAAAAGAAAGGAGGACGCAGGTGAGTTGGGAAATGCCAAAAATGGAATGGTTTATCAGAGAATCAAATATAATGGGTAACAATCCAAACTGGACCTATTAACGTGTGTGAAAGGAGATTAAGTTTTTTTTATTTCTGCTTTATTCAGTCAACATCTTTCATTCTTTAAAAAAAATTTTTTGACTCATTATATTGTTTTTTAATACCATTTTAATTTTGATTTTATTTCATTATGAGAGGGAAAATGAAACAGAAGAGCAAAGTTACCATTGTAAATGTGTAATGAAGTCTCTAAGTACACTGTCTCAACCTTTTGACTTTTTGTCATTGGAGTATTACCATGGAGATACATTGTCATTTTGTCATGAAAAAAAAAACAAAAAAACGATGCTTTTCCTTGTCATTCCTTGAAAACTTAAAGAAGCCACCCATGCAAATGTGTTAAATGATGTCCATTCCCGAAAAAACAAGAAATTAATTAACGTTGAAGTGCGAAGTTGAAATTAAATTCTGATGAGAATGACCCAGAACATGTATAAATGTAAATTATAGAGTTGCTTAAAATAACACCCACTAGTCATGTTCAGAAACAAAGTGCAGTACAGCATTGGTATATCAGCAGTTGCAATGGGGATTGTAGAGCATTTTTCATCTTGTGTTGGCGAGTTAACAATATTAATAGCATAATCTGTGAAACAAAAAACAGTGACTGACTGGGCCTAGTCATAGCAGATGGTGTTTGATTGTTGTAACTCTGTCTATAGAAATGTCTGTGAACACACTATCATCTTGTAAGGCCCCATGTTCCCTTATGATTTCCACTTACGATGCACAGTTGACCTGGACCTTACATATATTTATTTTAGTGATTAATAACTTCCTGCCTACTTTAATATTATGTGTATCCAAATTTCTTTAGTTCTGATCACAAGTCTTTTTAAACAAGCATACTTCTGTTTCTGTCACAAGGCTATTTGTTGAAACACTTCTTTGATTCATATTTTTAAAATTAGTTGACATCAAGCTGTTTTGTTCATTGTATTATTATGTTGGGTATACTCAGATCTCCTCCAAATGTTTGGCTCCATTCACTGTGAAATACATTTTGTATTATTGTCTTGGGTATCTTTCTGAAACTCAGATCTCCTCCAGATCTTTGGATCCATTCACAGCGAAATATGCCTTTCCGTAGCCTTGCTGTGTATTCAGATATGAAATAGGAGGAGAACTAATGTGTCGTGTGTTGTTTGAGGCAGAAAATGAAAAGGCAGTTCACTTATTCTTGGCTGTACCTTCTTGAAAGTTTGAAAATATCGAGTATGCTGGAGAATTTTTTTTTGTCGGTTATTGGTTGAGATAATTGATACATTTTTGGCTAAAACATGTAGTATAATACTGGGCTGTGCATTGATTTTTTTGTTCATCAGAAGATTCTGCTCTTTGTCCCTGTCGCAAAAGAGTGTATCAGAATATGATATTTGTTTGGTTCAAACGAGAAAAGCATGTGGGAATCTTCAGCTTTGGTTCATGGCCTTCTTTGGCATTTGATGAAAGTATCCTTAGCATCCTCAAGAGGATGGTAATTTTTGTTTGCTGCTTTTTTGTTGTTTTTCTACAACAAGTAAGACATTTTCTCACTTTTCTACTTGCTAGATGATTTCAGATTTCTGTATGGTCTCATTCTATCGGCAAAGTGTTAAAAGTCTCCGTACATCCATTACATTCTTGTTCATGTGGAAAGTAGTTTGTAGTACCCTGAAAAGAAGAAATTCTGGGGGAAAAAGTAAGACAGCATAGATAAGAAATGTCCTCCTCAGGGTGGCCCTTCGCTCCCATCGAGATTTTTGTCCATCCGCAGTCTGTTGTTCTTCATGTATTTAGAAATATGTGAAATTTACAAGTTTTCAGCTAGGTTGAGGCCTGTTTGGTGGCTTTGGTCCATTTTCCAGTCCCTATTTTAAGAATCAGATTGCATGAGGAGCATGAGATATCAGTTCAGTTTTGAGATTTACTTGAAAGTTTTTGTGTCTGGTATGGTCACCATCACAACTTCTGTGTCAGTTTCATGTGAAGAGCAGGGTATTGAAGAATAGTGTGATGCAAAAACTGTTACTTTCATTAGTTTTAGTCATAAAAATGTTCTTATTTATTATTATTATTATTATCAATCTACAATTGGGAGAGGAATTGAGAGTATACGGATAGTAGTGATACTGAGTGTGTAGAGATCTTTATTTAAAGAGGCTCGCTGCCACAGGCATTTGAACCTAAAGTACTGATAGTGATTCTAATTCGCATGTTTTTTAGTGTTGTTCATCATGTTGTTCTTGTGAGAGATGATAATGTTGTAAAAGATCATGATCTTGGCATGAGATATAGCTGTATCTTACTGGTCTGTTATGTTCAGTCTTGCACATGTCTTTGGTGGCTGTAAGCTGACTGCTTCATGTCTGTCTCAAACTGATATGGAATCTGCCTACCATTCTCAGTAAACTGTGTGTTCTGGAGGGTGTAAGATGAAAGTGACGGGTGGTTTGCATCCATGCGCGGATCTACTATGAAATTAATGGAGCTTATGCTTCAGGGCCCCTGATCCCGGAGGGGCCCTGATTAAACTTTTTTTAATGAGTGAATTTTTGGATGTTGCCCTATTGTTGCTGGTTTGCGAAGGGGCTCCATAACAATGAATAGTTCAATCTTCAGGGTCCCAAAAATGTAGGCCCGCCACTGTTTGCATCAGTTTTCAGGTTTGATGAGTTGGAAATGCAAAATTTTGTTGGTAAGAACAGTAGAAACAAAAGCACATTACTCATGTTCCCTCTGAAACAGTGATTTTCTACCAGGATGCAGCAAGTTCCCAGGGGGAGGAATTTTCAAATCCAAAGCAAGGAATTTTAACCCTTTGACTACTGACACCATGAAAGCTAGATTTTCCCAAGTCCAGTTTATATTAAGATTCACGTATTTCACTTATTTTCAATGGTAAATATGCACCTTAATCAGCCTATTGACTGTATTTAAAAGCTAAAAAAAAAACAACCTGTAAATAATGCAGCAGTAAAGAGTTAGTAGCAATGTAGTTTCAGTACTGAAAGGATTAAGCTCAGGAAGGATTGGGCAGGAATTTCAGTCCTCCAAGGAGGAATTAGAAACTGGCAAACTGTGCACTTATACATCATCACTCAGCTGTTGGAACCTCGTTAAAGCCATCCTTTCCACCCTTGTCATAACAATCAACTACAATGCAACCAGCAGCAATTTAACTGCTTAGACATGTCTCGAAGTTACACTCATCAGCTGATCCACCAGCCATTTTGGTTGTCGGAAGAACAAAACAAAAACACTCTGTGATGTCATTAGCATTCCACCTATAGCTTTCTATGTAAAATACCATGATCCTCCAACAACAGCTTCAAGGGCTAGTTCGAAGGAGGTTCCAGCAGCGGACGAACAATAAATACATCAAATTACAGACCAATTAAAATTATAAGGGTGATTATGAATGAATAGTTCACCAATAAAAAGCTACAGCTTCAGGTTGGATCCTCTTTTGGGATTATTCAGTTACTGAGGTTTGAAGAACATGCTCGTGTTAATATGATGCTTGAAGACTGTTGAACATGGGGGAGGAATTGAGGAAACATTGGATCGCAAGGGGAGGAATATGGCATGGGACGCTGAGAACTACTGCTGTGGAATTTTAAGGAAAATGTTTCTTTTGCATGTATCCTCCTGATTCATTCAAGAGGGTCTTTTTGATACTCTGGGGAGGTCAGGAGATCATAAAGGCTGAGCAGACAATAATATCACCTGGGTTTGCTCAGAGAAATGGTCATGGGGGATGTGTGTGTGTTGGTTTAGCATGATAAAAGAAAGTTATAGACAGAGAGGTTGTGTTATGGGCATGTTTGTAGTTTTCCACTTATGTGGTTTATGCATTTTGAGGTGGGATTGATGAACAAGGAAACGCATGGTGCAGAGATGTGACAAATGGGAGTGTGACCCCAGAAAGTAAGTATTTTGACTTTTGTTTTCATTCAAATGATGCACGGTGTGTTACCAGAGGAAATGGTGGTTTTTCATGACTTCATATAGATGTGTGCCATTTGTTTTCATTGTGACAGACTTAGCCTGGTGCATCATTCAGTGCTGATTCCAGCATATGTTGTGTCGTGTATCTTTGGTTTTATGTGCCGGACCTTCATGCATCTGGCTTTTTTTTTTTAATGTTTATTTCCTGATTGTGTGGACAAGGAACCAAAACAGAACATTATGTTTCTTTTGCAGTGTCTTTTTCTCACTGTCCATCCATCCTCCCTTTTTCAAGCATTTTTTGAATTGATGCATGCTTTTTGGGATAGCATATGCAGCTTTTTTGTTTATGGCATGAAAGTGTTTTGGAGAATTTTTTTTATTTAGGCGTTTGTTTATTCATTTTGTGTATATTTTTAGCCGTTCTTCATTTCACTTTTGAAGCTTCAGCCTGTTGTGATATTGTGCATCAAATTTCATCAAAATGTATTAGTTTTTCCGTGTCGTGGCATTTGAAAAAGGAAATTGTTGTAATCGGGGCTGGACAGTGTCAAATTTTCTGTTTTGTAAATGCAGTGCCAACAGTTAAGATCTCACTGTCTCTTTCTGACAATTTGTGCCTGCTATGGGACTTTGTGGGTTTTAAAATATGTTGTCAATATGGATGTCATCATCCTTAACCATGCTTCATGATGGATCACAGATGTCAGTGTGCTCGTTCTTGTGTTTTTAATTTTGCCTCTGTTCACATTGTAAAATTATTGTTTCCCATGCAGTGTAGTGATCTTTACACAGGTCTGCACTTGTGGAATTATAATTGTTCGTTACGAGCATATTATACCATGCACAAGATGTAGAAGTACTTGAATTTTGTATGACACAGTGTTTACCAGTGTTCGTGTGGATTTCACACCATTTTAGCATGTATATGTAGCTTTTTATATGCAATCCTCCTTGAAAACTAGATGTTTTGAATTTAGAGTCTCTATCATTTTTATTAGTAGTACATCACTTTATCATAGAGCCTATGAAAAAAGTTTGCCTACATTAGGGCATTTTGTTGCGCATGCTTTCATTTTGTGGAGAACAGACCTTTCAGAATTTTACTTTATAGATTTTGGTGTATATCAGACATATATCAGATCCTCTTGATATACATTTTGTGAGAATAACAGATACTTTTTTTAAATACACGTACAACATAAGAGAAAGTATTATTCTGCTTTATGTAAGCAGTAAGATATTGCAGTGAAATTCTAAGCTAATGAAATACATATACCAATGAGTGCGTGTGAATTAAAAATGACAGTCAAGCAATAGCAATTATGTATGAGTTTTGGAAGCATAGAAAGCTGTCCATGTTTTATGTTGTAAGACTCCAAGCCTCACAGAGGCAAAGATTTTATAAATGAATATTCTTATAGACTGTGAACACAACAAAATATTGCATTCACGTCATCAAGTTTTTCATTACATCAGTTTCCATTCTGTCTCTTCCTATTCAGATCTTTTTTCATGCGGGTCTGCTGAAATTTTCTTTAACAATGTGTTTTTCAATACCTACAGGTTCATGGTGCATCTGTATTGTGTTTATGCAAAAAGATGCTTGCTTTATAAGCTTGCTGGAATCAGGCTTCGTGTATCTATTTGGTCCGAAGTTTGTCAATGAAGCAGTGCAAATTTATGGCACTGATTCATGAACATTGTAAATATTTTGGTATGTTTTTTGGCATGGTTACTTCATTAATTTCCAACGTTGGTGACAGACCCTATAATATTTTCTAACTGTGTTCTAACAGCTAGGATTTTTGTGGTAGGCAGTATAATTATTTATATCCTTGAATAGGAATTTCATAGCAGGCACCAAGCATTGAAATTTCAGCAGTCCCAATTTCATTTCTTCTTTGGGATAAGGGAAACCCTCTTTCATCCTTCAATTCTTTCCTTTCCTATAATAATCCTCAATTATCATGTGAAATTGGGTCAAAGTCAGCATGTCAGACGAAGACCCAGCTATTGTGTTTCTCTCTGTCATTGTTTTATCAGTGTCACAAAATTATCACAGCTTTTTCCTAGATAATGACCCAGTCGTATTTCTTTCAGCTGTTGAGTTTGAAATATAGCCCTTTAATCCCAGTTTTATAGACATGTAAATCTTCCTTTTTGAAGTCGAATACATAAATGTGAGCTTCAGAGTGAAAAAATATGGAGCTGTAAACAAAAAAACAATAAAAAGAGGTCAAAATTTCCTCTGAGGTACAGCCTTCTAAAATGATGTTTAACAAACAGGTGATGTGGTGGGGATCCATTCTTTTCGTATCTAAAATATATCTTTTAACTGTCAATATGACTCTTTCATCAGAAATTTAAAAAAAAATGTTACCATCTCATAATATGTCTTCATTTTAATCCTTGTACAAGAGTGAAGAAATTGTTAAGGGTCAGGATAGAGTCTGTGTTTTTTCATTCTTTTTCTGAGACCAGCATCAAGTATTTAACTTTCTGCAGCACCAGTGCCATTCTTATTTAATACCATTTATGGTCAGACAGTTCACAGATATTTTAAAACTTTACTCAAAAGATTAAAATCTAATATTCAGTTGTCAGAAAGTGTGGATGAATTTGAACGAAAAAAAATGATTAGTTTTAGGGAAATAGAAAAAATTATTCATGTCACTGCAATGGCAGAAAATGGTTAATATTGAACTAAAGGCCTAGATCATAACTTTCCATATGGGTGTTGAGGAAATACTTCAAGCTTTGAACCCAAGGGATGAAACTCTTGATGAGTTATAGATTGAAAAAACTGAAACATTTTATTGCAGTGCTTATTACGGTAATAAAGCAATGACTCAGTTATATAAGCCAGCGTGACTTACACATATACAAATTGCCCTACAGATCTGTCCAATGTGGGAGTAGATTCAGAAAAGCAAGAAAGACCACCAGAGAAGACCCACCGTCGACGTGGTAGCCAGGGAAGAATTGAGCTGCCCGTGCTGCGTCCAATGCCCAAGTCATTGCTCAGTGATATGAAGTAAGAGTCATTTCACAACTGTTTATGCCTTATATACATAACCAAAGCCCAAAGTCAAACCTTTACCCTATTTCTGCCTTTGGCCAATTAAATCTGAAAAAAAAAAGGGGCAATAAAAATGGCTTCCAGAAATGTTTGCTGTTAATGTTAACTCACTCGCTGCCGGACCCGAAAAGGTTCGGTAAAATTTTGTATACTGCTTGCTGCCGATACCGAACCCCGTCGGTTCCAAATTCCCCTATATTTTTCAACTACAACCTGATATGCTTCGGTAATGGCATGTCTCATGGGCAAACAAGCACCGTTCCTGAACGGAATGAGAGTAGTTTTGGTTATGTCACTTGATAACTGTGTTAAATTTCAAAATTTTTTCGGGACCACTGAAACGCAACAATTTTTGCAAGATGGCGACCAAACGAAGCAGAAATAGTTTCCATGTCCTTGACCCTTACATCAATGAAGGCTCAGATCTAGACGTTTCAAGTGACAATGCCAATGATAGTGATGCCGATCCTAGTTACAGGGAAGGTCAAGAGTATAGCAGAGGCAAATATAGAGCTGTAAGGCTCAGTGAGAGTGATCTGAGTGATGAAGATTCTGAATCTGGATCTGAGTCTGACTTTGATCCTATGGTTCCAGGGTCTAGTACTGTCCCTACCCCACGTAAACGGAAACGGAAAGAAAAACATCTAGGCCCAGCAGGAGATGGTGATGTCCCAGCAAACCTCTAAGTCCCTGCCACCCCGCAAGCCCCTGCCACCCCGCAAGCCCCTGCTGCCCCACCCCAAGCTCATGCAGCTCGTGCTGTTGATAGAGATGGATGGACTGGTGACTTGTCTAACTTTCCAAACATTCCTCCCTTTACTGGTACACCAGGTCTACTATTTGATGATGAGAAACACAACACTCCACTGTCAATCTATCAGCTTATCATCACACCAGACATGATAAAACATTTCAAACAAGAAACAAACAGGTTTGCGCGTCAAACACTGGGGTCTCGACAAGAAAGTGGTGAACTAAAGGACCATAGTCGGCTGCATTCATGGAAAACTGTGACAGAACTGGAAATACAAGGTTGTCTTCTCCTTTTGATCCACATGAGTTTAGTTTTCAAAAGCCAGTTAGATGATTATTGGTCACAAAAGGGTATTTTGTACACTTCATTCGCTGGAAAAATAATGCCAAGGAACAGATTTCAGAACATTCTTGCCATGTTTCATCTGAACAACAATGAGAACTATGTGCCTCCATATCAGGACAGCCATGATCCTCTATTCAAGGTACGACCTTTCTATGACCACCTCAGAGCTGTGTTCCCCACTCTCTTTGTGCCAGTCAAGAACTTGTCCACTGATGAAGCAATCTGTGGTTGGATGGGGCATGTTGCGGTTCAAGATCTACATCAAGAACAAACCTGTCTCCAGGGGAATAAAACTGTACATGCTGACAGACAGTGATAGTGCCTATGTGTACCAGTTTGAAATTTACGCCATGGAACCTGGCCTTTCCAACAAAACCCATGACGTCTGTCTCCGACTCATGGCACCGCTCCTCGACAAAGAGTATCACCTTTTCATTGACAATTATTATACATCTCCACTCCTGGCAGCAGCGCTGACCGAACATGACACCATGATCACTGGGACCCTTCTGCCCAACAGGAAAGGGGTTCCAAAAGATCTGGTGAAGAAACAGCTGAAAACTGGTGAACTTGTCTACAAATGGAAGGACAACACAGCAATTCTCAAGTGGTGTGACAAGAGGGACATCCGCATTCTCACGACCGCCCATGTTCCCACAGAGACAGTAACCGTAACCACTCGTCATACCACAACAGTGAAACCAGTTGCTCTAGGGTCTACACAAAGTATATATGTGGATGTGATAAGAATGATCAGCTTCATGCATGTGCCCCTGCGTTGTAGGAGTGTGAAATGGTGGAAGAAGATGTTTTTCCACCTCTATGTTCTCTCCGTCATTCAGGCACACATCCTCCACAACAAAGTTCGTGCAAAGAGGAGCCTGAAAACCCGGGGGCTGAAAAAGTTCATCATCAATCTGGGAGAATCACTGTGTGAGGATTTCATGCAGAAGAAACAACTGGACCCTGCTGAGGCCCTCCAGGCCACTCCCAATCCTGGCCCTGCATCTGCCGATCGTCTCATTGGTCGGCACTTTCCTGTTCCCCTGCCTCCAACCCCAGGAAAGGCAAAACCAAGGAGGGACTGTAAAGTGTGTTCAGAAAGGATAAAGGCAAACCCTGCAAGGAACAAGAAGTCTCGCAAACGTACCGAGACAAAGTATTGGTGTCCAGACTGCAAGGACCCCCTTTGCGTGGACCAAAATTGTTTCATTGATTTTCATAGCAAAGCAAATTTTATTGCATAGCCAGGTCAGGCTTCAATTTTCTGGATAATACCAGTCTGTTGTGTTTCTAAGTGCCTTACATTGTTTTTCAGTTATTCTGGCCTTGTTTTGTTCACAAACTCACATGAAAAGGCATGCATTCATACAAAATAAATGACACACATCAAGTTTCGGAAAAAAGTATATTTTCAAAATTTTGACACATTTCCAAAAAATCATGAATAAAAAACCATTCAAGATAACCCAAAAATTTCGTTTCTTCTGTACAGTATGTTTTATTGCCTTTTTGCATGGAAAGTTTCATTGGTATGTGGTAAATGATAAGGCCACAATGGTTTTTTGAAAGAGGGGCCGAAACGCCCGGCATTCCTCAGACGTTGAGCTGAAAAATGCCCGGCAGCAAGTGAGTTAATTGGGCTTTCAGGTCAACACAAGCTCTGAACTCAGAGTTTTTAAGATTATCACTTGCAGATCATAAACTGATAGAAGGTACAGTAAATCTCCCATGGCAGCAGTACTCTGCTTTATATTTATGTAACTTCATGTATTAGAATAAATACAAAAAATACAAGTTTACAGCTAGGTTCAGGCCTGTCAAGTGGTTTTGATCCATTTTCAGCCCTATGGAGATTTTTCCAGTTTTCACCTTTACACACAACGGTCTATTTATGATGAATTTTGGAAAGTTTGCAATTCGATTATTTTTCGGCTTAGGAGTCTGTAACCAAGATCATTTGATGCAGCTGTGAATGTAGTTGAATGTATATGAAGATCGATTTTCGAAATTTTTAGTTATTACAGTCTTCAGGAATGGTTATGATATGAAGTGTGTATGTTGTGTGGTGTGGCTAGGCACATGATTTGCACAGCTCAAGATACCCAAGATAAAATTTTGTTTGTAATTTGAAATTTGTCTGTGCTTCTCCAGAAAAATTCAGCAGATGCCTGACATTCACACAGATGTTGGCAAAACTAGGGCCCTGTTCAGGCTAGCTCTGGAAAGGAAGATGTTGTCAGCTCATTTAAAACAGCTGTTGGCAGACACAGATCTCTTAAGGTAAATAATGTGAATGATGTAAAGCACTGCCGCAAACTGGCTGAAAACATTAGTCTCAGTATTTTACAGCAAATGAATGATCATCCCATTTTAGAGGCGGAAATGGTCTGCCCTCATTTACAAAACTCTTAAGATCTATAGAAAACTTTTGAGAATTTTTACCAATGTAATAAAATTTATGCGGGCTATTTAATTCCCTCAGCAAAATTTAAATTGACGAAGCTCTGAATACCAAACATAAATGAAGTACCTAAAAAGACTGTGAAAGGTGCAAAGTGGCAGTTGTCGTGCCAATGGGCTGTAAAACCCAAACTCAAAATCGGCCTGTGTATATGCTTGTATCAACACGCATACATGAAAACACGTACGAATTGTGCAAGTTTACCACTAGGTTCAGGCCTTTCGAGTGGTTCAGATCAATGAAGAGTTTGTAATTCCCACTTAGGCATTTAGGCAGTTGTAACAGTTGAGTTCTTCATTATCATAAATCCTTTCGTCATATGTCAAAGGATGTACGTTTGACTTGCTTGTCTCTGTTTGCGTAGTCTTAATTCTACTTTTACCAGCTAATTTCAAAGATCTTTCAGATGGAAATTTTTCACTTCAGATTATTAAAAAGTTAAAGATTTTGATTTACTGCAAGGCAGATTAATTTATACTCAGTAGAGTGAAAGCAGTTTGTTTTAGTGAAATATTTTACAGGTTGTTTTGAAATTCTGTAATTTCTTGTTATTTTAATTTGCAGTGTGTCAGTTCATTTTTTGTTTCTATTTCTCATTTATGATTAATAGTATACAAAAATCATTTGCTAATTAACTACCTCTATTGACATTGACTTTTATTGTCTATTTCAGGAGTTTGTACAAACGCTATGCCTTTCTGCGATGTGAGGATGAGAGGGAGCAGTTCTTATACCATCTGCTGTCGCTCAATGCTGTGGACTTTTTCTGCTTCACAAACACATTCCCTAATTCGGGTAAGGTTTTCATAGATATTTGCTAGGGCAATCTTCCTTTAAACACTGCTTGTAAATGGCCATTTAGGCAGCAGAAATGAGTTGGTACCAATGTGAAAATCATAACAAAGTGAGATCATTTTTAAAGATTGCAATATTATTAATGTTCAGTACAGTGTTCAGTAATGAAAGACAATCAAAAGTACATTTTTTAAAAATGTTAATCAGTCACCCCTTCCTCATGTTGATATCGCCTTACAAAAGATGGAGGGGAGGGAGTATGCATTAACAATTAACAGGATAATAAAACCAGACATTGTTATGACTTTGCTCAGATTGTGTGATAATATGTTTTGTTTTTATTTCAGTGGTACAATATCGAGTACTGATCTACCCCAGTACCAAACTTGGTTGCTCTACCACCAGTGCTAATGTGTGGCTGTCTGTGGCTGGTCAGCGTGGGGAGTCAGGCTGCCTTGAGGTACCAAAGTCTTTGCTGGAACTGACTTTTGAGGTAAAACTCTGTTGTTATGTAGCATTGTTAGGTCCTAGTGATAAATAGTTTTGAAATATACACAAATTTAGGAATTGGATAAATTCACTGTGCATTGTGATCATTCATGACTTAACTCATGAGAAAACTCCTTGTGAATAGTGTAAGCTATATTATTGCAAAAGAGAAAAGAAATAGCATTGAAGACAAGGAACAATGAGAGTACAGGAGATCTCCAAACGAAGAGGAACAGTTACCAGCTACACTTTGTTGCATTATCAAATTATTTATTATATCTCCAAACTGGTTTTAATAATCATGAAGCAGTTGTGTGTATCGTCACTGCTGTAAGCTAATGGCATATGTCATTGTTGACACTTTTGAGATTTTAAGGAAAAGCTGTTTCTTTTCCTGTCATTTGATGACTGTGCCCTGATGATTCTATCGGATTATTACATTTTCCCATTGGCGCATTTCTTTTTCTACAGAATTATTCGATAGCCCTCTGGTTAAGGAATGCAATAAACCATCAGTTGCCTTTTGGCATAAAAGATGTGCCATTATTGTAGAACAGTGACAATATGATAAAAGGCCCCTGAGTTAGGTAAAAATCCATAAGTGTTTGTCAGCCTTTGTGAATAATCAGTTTAATGGAACAGAGGTATAACGTTATTTAAAAGATGCAATGTAATTTATTGGAATTTGCAGCACAAGAACCTAGGAGTGCTGACCACTTTACGAATTGGCCACGACAACAGTGGGATGATGCCCAGATGGTTGGTGGAGTATGTGTTGGTCAGAAATGAATTAACAGGACATACATACAGGTAATAAAGGAATCTTTTAACTGTGAAGGTTATTTTTTGCCCATTTTCATTCAGGCTTTGATAAATCTGTATATTTTAGTTTAGTTTTATCACAGCTTTGCAGGGGTTAGTTTATAATGTATTTGTCCAGGTGAGCTGAGCAAGTTTATGTTTTATTATAAGTAGCAGTTACAGTGCATGGAAAGTGTTAATCAAGCCTCATAATGAAAGACAGAGAGGTGAGATATCCATGAATTTTCTTGTGAAAATGTGTGTCAGTTATCTTTTTGCGTGCAGAGGGACTCCTTAATAACTAAGTGGTTGTTCTTTTGAACTATTAAGAAGAAATTTGAATTCTGTTTCAGTTATACTTATTTATTTTTTGCTTGGCAAAGTCTTTAATGTCTGAAAACTTTTGGTTTTTCCTTTTTCAGTTCATTTCTAATTCTTTTGTAATTTATTGTAACAAAGCACAAAAGCTGCGAACATGTCAAATAATTTAAATCAGTCCGCAGGAAGTGTTGAAGTCACGGGTTATGTGCTCATGAAAAAAGGGATCGGAGGCGAGCAGTCAGCAACACAAAATAAACTCCGAAAAATATTGAAAGACAAAACCAACAAAAAAAATCCAACTTCAATGTACCCTCTACAGTATTTGAAACCTATATGCCAAATTTGATGACTGCAGGTGGTCTGATAAAAAAATCCCTTGTATTCAGAGGTGGAGATCAAGAATTTGTAAATTATATGTAGAGATTTCTTTATGGTTTGTTTGTAGTATGGGGCTTTGCAGTATATAACCTGTTCCCTTTTTTTTTGCCACATTTTAACATTAATGCATAGAAGGGAAACGGTTTAAAAAATGTCCAAAAAAAATACTTTCAAAGTGTATTTTCAAGCATTAGTACAGTATTTTTCTTCTTTGAATATGTGTTTTTAAATACAGAATCTGTCAATGTATTGTTTTTTTTTGCACAGGTTCAATTGTGGTCGCTGGTTGGGTCGAGGCGCTGATGATGGGAGCACAGAAAGACTGCTGGTAGCTGAGTTGATGCATCACACAATTGACACAGAAGGTTTGTTATTTGTATATTTGTGCAGATTTTGTTTCATCGTACCCTGCAGTGACCTGCAGCATTATTAATAATTTACAGTTGCACTGTGTGATCGTATGAGTATTTGAGTATTGATAGTTGCATGGACAAAGGAAGGAGTGAATGACAGTTTAATTAAGTTCTTTTTTTTAGTGCTAACTAGTAACCTGTGCTTCACAAAAGGGTAAGTTGAGAAAGACATCAAAAACACAAAAGCATGCGAGCTGCGTTTTTGTCTTTATTGTTGCTATTTAGATATCAAGATTAAACTTCATCCCACAATTTGAACAAGTTTGTATGGTGAAGTCATGAAGGAAATCTGCATTTAGTGAATTCAGATATTGCAGTTTGGAATGTCCTCTTGTGATAATTGACTGTGCCTCTAATCCTGTGTATTCTCTATCAGACGAAGTTGTGGTCACATCTCCACCTAGGACCTGCTCTCCAAAGTCACCCAGAAAATCTCAGGACGCGAGTAAGTTGGAAATTGTATGATGTTTTGTGTTCAGTAGTGAATAGTGGTGATGACAGGTATTTGCTGTCTTGTGTTGTTATATTTTAAACTCTACTGCAGGGTAAACAGCTTTCAGATGGTGAGAAGACAAGACGTATGGCCAGATGGATATCATATCATCTCCTTGGATTGTGTTGAACGTTAATTTCAATTTAGTGCAGAATACAGTAACCGATCAGTCATTATGCATGACATGTTCAAAAAATTTTTTATCAAAAGTACTGATACATCTAAACAGCCTGAGGAAGTAACTGTCCAGGACTGGGAAGATATTCAACTTTCTAGTTGTTGCAAGTGACTAAATGGATTGAAAACAAAAATTCAGTCCTCTAATAGTGTGATACGTTGAAATGAGTACAAATATGATGCTAAAGTTGCTGTTTCGCTTCATTTCCAGATGCAGGTTTGGCAGAGATTCAGGAAAACCTGGGACAGGCTGTCAACAACTTAGTGAAACATTTTTACAAGCCTGAGAAAGAGGTGAGTTTTATATCCTATTTTGTCAAACAACTGAACTCAGGTAGAAATGCTGACATTAAGAAGTCTCAAAATTCATAACCCACAATAGGTAAAGATGGCTTTGACTTCATGATAAGCTGTACTGCGATTTTTAACTCTGTTCCTGAGGGTCAGCATTTCACATCTGGACGGAGCACTTCCTAGGGTCATACATTTTTTGGGCACCCTATCAGAAAAAAAACCCCACTTCTGACTCATTAAATGAATTGGTATCAAACACATATTATTATATATCAAAATGATTAGAAATGCACGAGGAAAGTGATGAAAAACAGTAGAGCTATGTTGATAGAACAGATCAAGTTCTGATACATGAAAGTGACAAAACCAAAACCAATTTCGCTAAAAGAAAAACAACAACATACTCTTATGATTTACCAAAATATAATCCATACATAGGACAGATGACAACTTCTATTATTCTAAAAACACATTCTATAATTATCCCTTTCACACGGAATAAAAATTGCCTGAGGGCTTGAAATAACTCGCCTATGTCTTCTTGATGCAATACTGTACTCAGTGCTTGTAAACAAAGATAGCGTTACTCCACAACAGTTGTCTAAATTACACACTAATCACACACTTGGTATTGCTGGCTGCATTGTACCGGCTGTTGCTGGGGAAGTGTGCGACGCAGTGTGCAATGTACGGTAGGGAATGAGTCAAGATTTATTGTCTAAGACAGGTTAAGACAGCATTGCCAGTATTTGTAATTGAGTTCAAAGGACTGGTAAGTTTTATCATTTGAAGTTAACACTCACATTTCATTAGTTACCCAACCAAGATTTTTTAGAGAACTGGTTATTCAAAGCTTTATTGATTTGAGATTTAAACTTTACACTTTTCACCAATGATTTATATCCAAAGCGAGGGAACATCACATTTCTTCTGTGTGGTGACAAGGGCCTTGTCCACTGCATGGAACAGGTGTTTCAGTTTGGCTTCAGGTCATCTCGCCTGTTCAGGAACAAAATTTTCATCTGGGATTACATGGGTAAGTTAAATCAAGGAACTAAAAGAGGACAATACTGATCAAATGTAGGGCCTTTTTCTGAGTTACTGGCTTGCGGTTGTACCCAGAATGAAGTAGAATATCCTCAGCTCATTTTGCCACCTATCAGCAGAAAGTTTTGAATTTTGTCCTGCTATGCCCTTCAAAACGTGCTACTGAGGAAAGTGGTTGGCAGCTATATGATATATTTTAGGTTATATGAGGGATATGAATTTTTGTCAGTTTGGGTACAGGGTGTCGTGAACATGCAGAAAGGCTTGGATGCATCTTTTTCTTTCACTGTTTCAGTCATTCATTGTTATTTAGCCAATTACTTTCATGAGTTTTATTTGTAAAGAAATCCTAGCATTTATGGCATTTGTTCTTTACATCTGATGAACGAATCGTTGAGTGTTTTCCATATCATTGGATCACATTTTTGCCTTTTCGAGAACATGAGGACTGAAAGTTTGAAAAGCTGTGTAAAATCGAGGTTTTTGTTCAATATGCTTCAAAATCAAAATCTGTCTGAAAGTGCCCATGAAAAATTCACCCATATGACATCTATATATAATGAAATTGGGAGTGAGAGAACCACTTTCTTGAAAAAACCTCAAGATCGGCAAAATGTCGCATACAACAATATGGCAAATACTTCTCAGAATATTTAGCTTGACTGTGACGTGGAGCAGTAAAATGGCACATCATTGTGTTAAATACCTTAAAGTTTGGTCTGTAAAGTCTTAATTTCAGTAATTGTTAGTTGACAGAAGTTCTTGCATGCAACATGAATCATAATTGGTGGCAGTAATGCATCCTATGAGAAAGTGAAACATCAAGATGATGACGTAAATATTATTTGTGATATTGATTTCAGAACGTCTCAAAGGATTCTTTGAAAATGCCTTGAGCAGCAGTACATCCCGTCAACTTTCAGAGGTTTGCAAAGCAGGTTACTGGCTGTTTTGTGATCTGATCGGGAAAATTAATACAGCCTCGGACTCTGTTGGAAAAGATGGCAAATTTCAAGTGTTTATTTGTGTAGGGATCAGGTGAGTCCAAATTCTGTTGTTGGTAAATAGATTTTTGATTTTCACAATTGTCAAGTGATAGGATTTTTCATTTACTTTTTTTCTTTTCTTTTAATGATCTCAAGTTTTTTTTTTTTTTTTAAAATGAATGAATTTTGATCTTTTCCTAAAAGCCTACAAACACACAGGCATGTTTAAGACGACATCTCATGATACAGCAAAATGTCAAAACAGTTAGGAATAGCACGAACTATGTAGATTGTGATCAGTGACGAAATATTGTAAAAGCCACATTTGTTTAACATTCTACAATTTTTATGTTTTTTCAGATTTTTCATTGATTTAATTTTCTATCCTGCTACATTTTTTTTCTTGATGAAAGTCAATGAAAGCTTGATTTGTTTTCCTGTTTTCTTGGCATTTTATTGCATCGTTTCTGTATTATTTCATATGGGAGGCTTTGCTAAATATATTTTTCTTTTTCTTCTAGCCATATTTTGAGATTGTGGTTAGTGTAATGTAATGATATGGTTATGTATTTCAGGAAACGCTGCTTACATCGATGGCTTCCATTGATGGCACAAACCACGGTGACGGCTCAGATGTATGAGGAGAATTCATTTTTGCGCAATAGCAGTCACATCACCTTTGTCATGCACATCCTGGATTCTCTCACAGAGTTTGACATTCCTTTAGAGGCCTCATTATTGAGAGGAATTGATCTGGATCTCTGAACTGTGCAGTGGGCGATTCTGGAGATATTTGGAAAGATCAGCCCAAGAACTAAGAAGAACAAGAAGTTTTGCAGTCAGTTTCAAGAACCAGGGGCTTTTCACTAATTTTCACAGGTCCAGTTCATTCTGAGCTGTGTGCACTAAATACACTCAACTGAAGGAGGGGGCATTTGTTGATCTAATGAACTCGCCTGGCAGGGTTTTGAAGGAAGATTTGTTGTCTAACACCTTATGTGAGGCATTGAATTTCTGTCCAGAACTTAAAACTTCCTGGTCATTTTTAATCCTTGGATTGAGCCAAGTGATATGATTGATTGAATTGATATCCAAAGCCAACCAGGAAAATGATTTACATCAGATCAGATACACGCTAAATGTCCTGCAAAGTTTTTGAGGGCATTCTTACCTGGGATACCACCACAATGAGCAGGATACTTAACCGTTATTTCATGTCATGCAGACCTCGAGATAATATCTCATCATTTGTAAACTTGTGATCTTTGGTGGCGTGTGCTTGCCTTTCTTTGTTATGCTCAGATAAAAAAAAATAACAATGTACTTTAAGTCTTTCATGAGCTGTTGGAGACAACATCAGCAACTTGTAAAGCTTATGTTATTGTCTGCTAGCGAGAGAAAAATGTGAATATTTTTATGCTTTTAAGTCATTGTTGTTTCTGATGTCCGAAATGTGTAAAAATTGTCCATAGCTATGTTCTTATACAATGTACTGATGATGTCCACCAAGTTTACTATGAATTTTTTTTCAGTTCTGTATAAAATCTCCAGAACTTGAATAGTCAGTGATATTACACTTTGATATTTTTTTGGTCAGTGAGTTGTGTGCTAGAAGTATGCAATATGCAATACTGACCTATTATTTAATATTTAAATGTAGAAAGCCGAGGAAAACAACACATTGTCTACATCCTTAAAATTTTTTATTTGATCTCACCATGCCACTTTGCTAAATGCCAGAGAGAAATGATGTATGATCTGAAACAGTCAAATCATTGCCATACTCATATTTTCACATAGTTTGGAGCCTGAATTTTCAAATTTTTTTTAGGCTGTGGCGGAAACCAAGAGTTCTCATGATTTTAATTTTTGTCAACAAACATGTTTTAGTCATATTTTATAATTTACCGCAACTGAGAGGATGGATTTATTTTGTGCAACAATCAGGATTTTCCAATTTCATAGAATGTTACTTTTTATAGTTTGTTACAGGGGAAAAATTGATGTGTGGGTAGAATGTGTATGATATGTACAGAGTTGGATTGAGCTCTTTAATACCAACATTCGGATACATTGTTGGCCCCGCCACCTCTCATTCCACCAGTGTTTTAGGAATTATTTTATGACTGTACAGGTTTACGGATTGTTTGCATTTTTATCATGTCTTTTTTATTGGAATCTTTATGAAACAGCCAGGAGAGATCTTTGTTTCTCAAGGGCCTCAGCCAAAGGTTGTTGGCTCTCCTATTCTTGATTGCTTCTTTTTGTTTAATGAAACAGCCATGTTTCTTCTTATTCTTTTATAATATTTCAGGTATAATTGTATAAATAAGTTTTCTCTGTCTCATTTGGGTATAGCTTTTTTTTTTTGTTTATTTTGTCTGTTCTGTTTGAATTGTGATGCCATTCTTACAATTCCACCAAGCAAACAATTCCTTCTGTACAAGTATGAATCTACTGTAATGATTGATTAGAGCATACACCTGGGGTTAACCGGTACCTGACACTTCTTTTCAGAGAGCTGATTAACATTTAATTTGTAGGGGAATTCCCATTGATATCTTCAGCTTGGGCATAAGTTTTCAGGAAAAATTGTATCATGTAGAAAATATTGACATCTTTCAAGAAGAAAAGATTTTAGCTCCTGTCTCTTCCTTGAAAAAATCTGGTAAACAATGTTGTGCTAGAGATATGAAAAACCACTGATATTTTTGGCCCTTTATTGGTTTTCAGTGCTATGTGTTATTGTGTTAGTAATTGTGATAACGTCAGCTGTTTGCGGGGCAACAGTACAGGACTGGTAATAAATTGCAGCTGCCCAAGTTAAGAAAGTCATGTGAGATGGTGGTCAGATTTCAAAATGTCATATTTTCAATTTTTGCCAAAGTAGATAGGTATGTCTACCATTGGTTTCTATAAACAAAAATGGTAAATTTTTGTCCCAATCATCATTTTGTTAGATTTTCTCAACATAAGGAGTAAGAGTAAAGGTGTCATGTCTGTAGCTCTGTCACAGACATTACCAAGTCTAATAACCATGAGCTCATTTTGTCATGTTAACTGAAGCCAATGGCTTCATTAAGCATGCTGCTCTATCTCATGGGTAAACAGCACAGCATTACTGTTGTGTTGTTGAACTTCTCATTATATGATATTGTAACCAGTACTACTCACTTGTTTGCTGATACTGTTGTCACCACCAGTCTTGTTCTGTGTTTGTTGTACTCTCAGTAAAAAAGAAATAATAAAACTGAGACTGTTAACTTTATGTAACTAATCTTCATGAGTAATATAACAAAAAAGGTTTGATTTTTATTTTCACATTTCTAAATTATTAGCTTTTTTAGTTCCTGCTCATCACTTCATTTTGGATCTGTATCATGCTTTATCAAAACTCAGAAACAACACAAAAGCAATCAGTCACTCATAATATTTTGTGTTAAAGAACACAACTGTTTTTGTGCCGATGGTGAAACTCATCTATCAAAGCTTGTCAGATATATTTTTATCATTTCGTTTGCGATTTTATCATTTAGTCATAAATGTCATCAATGTTTTTATTGTTTTATTGCTCACTTTGTTTAACTCTGCATCATTTGAGTTATTAATAATAATATGCCCCATCTTCTAAATGTAAACTTGCCGCAGATGTTATGGTGTTAGAAATAAACAGCGCAGGAAGTAATATGGAAAATGGGTAAACTGCTCTCATTATTGGGGACTTGTGCATGTTTGAGCAGCATGCTTTTGATAGCTAAAGAGGTAAAATCATCCAGTAAAAGTAATAATGCACTGTCCCTGTGATAGATAAGAAGAAGCAGGAAGCACTTTTGAAGGAGTGTAGCTGATCAGGTAGTTTTAATCTTGATATCTTGCATGAAAAACAGTATAGTTCCGGGCACTGTAACAAATAATAATTTTTCCTTAGGCATAACCCAGATATTAGAGAAAGCATCAGTCTTCTGATTTTTTTTTTTGATTTTTTTTTTTTTTTTACAGGCTCATCAGACGGTCTGGCACAATTTGATATAAACTTTATGTTCTTTATTTCTATTTAGCCATTAAATTTTCCCCATTGTTGATAAACTGCACTGACGCAGGCATCTGAACATGTCTTATGTCAGCAGAGCAGGTCCCACTGGCTTGCTGAAACATTTCAGCGTACTTAATGGTGTAGGCAGTTTTTATTCTTATTTTTATATGATAATTTGTGATATATAATTATGAACAATGATGTTATCATTTTTTTGCACTAATATAGATCACGCTTTTATTGAAGCATTTTGTCATACAGCAAATCATCAGTACAGTGCAAGAAGTGATTATCCCCATTTTCACAAAGAAGGAGATAATCGCTTCTTGCTCTGAAGCGCCGAAATGTTCCATTGTTTTTCTGTTTGATCTGAGAATGTAATGTTACATCATATGAAGTTGCCATGCCTACAGGGTAGGAGTTTTGACTAAATTCCTTAATATTTACCATGTAGCCACATCACAAGCCATGCAAGCAGACCAGTATTAAAATATTTTGGCTGTGATTAGACACTTGCATTTGATAGCCCCAGGATTTGTCAGGCATTCATCACACTTTGGTTCAAAGTGGGTGGATGAAACGTTTGTATAATCCTGTTTTCAGATTTTTCTTTTTTTTTTTTTCCATATTGTAATGCAAAATTTGCTAAATTTTAATCGTGAAAGTGAGATTAAACATTGCATTGTGGTCCATATAATAAGTTATGTTACTGCTGTCATTAAGATGAAGAAATATGAGAGGGAGATCATACTCAGCTGCCCAAATGCACATGTTTTTTTTTCCACCTTGATTGGGTGTGACCGTAACAGATTTTTTGCAGGGATAATCAATCTCATCATGCATTCTGCATTCTTGTCTTTGCTATTTTCATCCAATATTTCATGTTTAAGTCAATGACACAGTATTGCTTCAAACATTGAGAAATATTTTAGGAAGAGTCTAGCAATGCGATTGGAGATAGTCTGTCTGGTCAGCACTGGCATACTGGTTATAGACAAATGCATTGTTTCTGACAGTTGACAGTGTGTTAGAATTGTCAGAGGCTACTAATACACAACATTTTTATGAATGTGTGTTACTTTGTTACTAATACCCACCAAAAAAACACTGTAATTTGAATATAAAAATTTTCATTTTTTATTTGTCAGAGATCAGTTTAATGTGTTTCATTACATAGGGTAGCTTGACTGAAACTGGGTAGAGTCACAGACAGGAAATTATATTTTCACTTTCCTGCCCACCTGACCTTTCATATTTTGAAAGCCAAAGATAATTTGTAGTTATTGACAATTTAGTTGCAGTGTTTAAGAAGAAGAAAAGGAGTACTTGCCACTTAAACAAATGAGTTTGCTCACATGGGTATATCGGCTGTACAAAAGTCTCATGTGTATAAATTGATGTAAAAGATTGCCAGTAACTTCGTTTTTTTGTTTGTTTGGTTTTTTTTAAATTGCCTCTCTTGAAAACAATAATTCTTGGCTAACTTATGTCAGAGATGGCCGGAGAAAGAGAAACAATGGTTTAGTGACATAGCAGAGCAATGTTATAACTTCAGACTTGTTAAAATGATTGTTTTATTTTTTTTCCTTTTTGAATTATAGATTTTTGCCTGGGCATTACACTTGACGGGCATGTTGTAAGTCTCCACAACCTTAGATTTTGAACCAGCACGTAGCATGCAGAAATTGTTTAGCCACAATTACATTTTTTAATCACACTAATTTCAATGAGTGAAATCAGCAGAAAATATTTCTTTTTTTTCCCCTCCAAAAACTGTTAAACTGTATTTTTTTTAGCAGATTTTGGAATTTCAGTAATTTAATTGGCATGATTGAAATCAGCAGAAAATAAATTTTTTTTAAGGTTCCTCCGAAGCCCCCTGAAGACCATTAATGATCAGTGGTCCTCAGCATTATGAGTTTTTTGTAGCAAGTATTGCATGTACATTGATCTAGTGAGGGGACAATCAGTGCAAAAGGTAGTTGGAGAAGGGAAAAAAGTCTTGTGATTTTTCAGACACTGACATTGTAGAAGAATGTTAGTAAACTAATTTACTTGAGCTGGGGTGTGCTTACCAGTAGAAAATATGTATGTCATGTAATTATGTAAACACAACATTTTGGACACACAACTTGTTCAGTTGTAGGAACTATATTTGCAGGTGTGCTAGTAGGAACTGTATTGGCAGGTGTGCATTGTTTATTTTGGTGTTGGTTTTAAAATCTTTTTAAAGTAAAAATACTTTGAAAAAATGCCCCTAAGTGTTTGAAGGGCTACTTGCAATGTGATATTTGTACACAGCTGAAAATGTTTGTAAACATGACTGAACATTGTCTTAATTAGGTGTATTATTATTTTTATTGCGACATGTTTTTATGATGAGCGTTTTGGGTAGAAGCAGTCCACATTATTGTTGAACGTAAGCTGCGGTTGGTCACAGCCTTGACATAGATTGTCAGGCATGATGATGTTTTCTTTTTAATTTGTGCTTTGCGTGAGTTCTGTACTAAAGCAAGTAAATGAAGATTGCAGGGGAGAACAGCCATGGTCACAAATAGTGGTTCCCCCCCCCCCCCCCCCTTCCAGGTTATCAGCTTTGTCTCTGTGAAACCAACTGTAATCACAAATTACGTGTAATGACTCACATAATACATGTAATGGAAAATCACCTTTTCAGTTGCAAGAGGGAAGTAAGCAGACTTTCAAACTTCATAGATTTTTTCACTTTTTACAGAGTTGTGACTCGGGTTGTTTCTCCTTTGTGCTCTTCAAATAGTAACAGCCATGGGAAGATGTGGTTGAACAAAATACACATTGGGTTCTGTTTTATTGATCATGTTACGCAGGGTTAAATCCTTTCAGGAGCTAATGAACCAAGGAAGGAAGGATGGAAATGCAAGAGCTTTACAGTGGATTGAGATCTGGTTTACCATGTAAATGGTGAAAGTAGTGAGTTAGTAATGAAAAGGGCAGTCAGTTTTTTTTTTTTTTACTATAACATCTGCAAATTATTACTCACATTTGGAGGTAATTTCAGCTAATTCAAATGAGAGCCTGAATTTGTCTTTTACGAGTTTTTCTTGACTCCAGGCGTAAGAAAGGATAGCAGTTTTATTTGGCACAAAGCAGAAAAGAACTTAGAAAAGTCTTTTTCACAATTAATACTTTGTTTAAATGCAATTTTTGCCCATTAAATATAGGTGAATACTTTCATGGTTTGTGCTTGTGTATAAAGAAACATCCACCACTGTGGTATTGATTTGTCCATCTTGAAGAATGGTGCAAGTTTCAGAAGTCAGAAAAGGTTGGCCTTTTTTTTTTTTTTAATTCATTCGGGTCAGTATTACTGTCATAGGCACATGATTTCATGACTTTGTGATGAAAAATATTAAAACCCTTGTACATCTCATCATCTGTATTTCAGTGTCAAATTTTTGTGCAGAGGCAAGAGATTTTCTGATCCACCTCAATTACATGCATCGTATTCAAACGTGATCTAGATCTAGCTATTTGTAGGGTGTGATTTAAAATGCTTATCACTGAGAATAATGTTGTAAAGAGACTTTGAGGCAGGATTAAATTGCAGCTTTACCAAATGTAACCAAAAGAACAGGACATTATTATAACAGTAATGGATTACATTTACAACATAGGTGCTAGTGAAATTCATTGGTATTCACAACAACGGTACTAGCAATATGGTCAGTGATGATACTTACATCACATGAGAATTATGGGAAGATTTGATATCAGTAACTTAAATGAGAAATTAGGATCGATACTTGCAACATGAATGAGTAATTGATTTTGACATTTGCCACATTAATGTTGTAGAAATTGATGGTATGAGCAACATAATTGTAGGAAAAATTGGTGGTGATGATTGATTTGCAGCAATTGTAGCAGAAATTGGCTAGGGACAGGGCTTGAAACATAATTGTAGGATAAATTGATGTTGATATGCCACAATAACTGTATGAGTTATTGGTAAAAAGAATGTCAAATATTGGCAAAAAAAAATTGTATGTAGCAAGGCCTCGCGGAAGAAATAATACCCAGACAATACAATGAACACCAAATTAAAACTTTTGACTTTGCCTTAAGCCTTGCTGCAACCCCACAGTTTTTCTGAGGTTCTTATAATATTTGGTCAAAAGAGTACTGATATTTGTGAAATGATTATTGGAGAAATTTGCAGTTGTAGGCTGAAAGAAATTGTAAAAAGTTGTGAAGTTTCTGACAGCTAGCGCCTGCATATGAAGCATGACACAAGATATTTTGAAAAACGTTCATAATTCATTGATACTCTTCATATTTTACTGTTTACTCCAATTCCATATTCAGCTGTAAATACAGATTCAAAATAAACTTTTGCCCAATATCAAACAGATTAACACAGAACAACAATAATTTAAAAGAAACCAGTGGTGGTAGAATATTTTATTTTTTCATACTTAATGTTCTCAAATGAAGAAAACAAATTATATAATATTAAACTGTAAATCTTAAAGTACTCTCTTTCCATACAGCGACAGAGATACGGACGCATAAGATGTAACATAAGAAATTCTAGAATACATGCAATATTGAATCAAATACAATATAATATCAAATCATGCTGCTTTATAAAATTTAAAAAAGGATGTAATAATACTAATGATTGTACGTCACCGGATTTAATTTAGGTCTTTGTAAAGTCAACAAATAAAGTCCAGATTGTTACGACTTGCGTTATATGGGGAAGGATGTGCCCTCCAGTGTTACGAAGCTGGTCTCCTCTAGTGTTACAGAGAGGGTCTTCTCAATGATGGTATTATGACTGCATTTAAATCGAGAGGTATTTAATATCTAATCTTTCGTACCATGCCACACACTAAGAACAATCTGAATAAGTTTCATAAACAGACCTGCAGGGCCACAAATTTAATTACATTAATTACCCTAACAATTTGGTCTAGATCTATTATATGGTAAAGACAACATCAGCAGCATCAAATCCAAATTCAATAATACGTCACTAGAAGTCTACTCTAGATTCCTATAATATTATTATACTTCTGACTCACTAATAATCTAAGTACTAATTATATAGATCTCAGATCTGGTCTGCCTACTATATGTCAATCAATATACTAATATGGTCTCTGGCGACAATGTCATCTCAGCTATTTGTGCCTAACGCTTATAATGAATCGAGCCCGTCAATACAAACTGACGTAGTTAAGTCTAGAGATCTACCCTAGGATGGGCTGACAATTCCCAGCCTCATCCAGACAAATCAATCACAATTCACAGATGTGTATGCCATACATTCATACTAGTTGCAAGACAATATATATCTTTATCTTGCATTCTTGGGTAGCACTCCTAGTATATGCGACAATCCTGTCCTACTGGATAACTGTTATGTTCAGCTCCTCGTTCATTGTTGAGTCATCAATAGACAAACACTTACGATTATTCCCTGGTGTTAGAAACCAGGGAACGATGGACAATAGCGGTGGGCATATCTCATTCAGGCATATGGATTCATCTCAAATGTCTATAGTGGACTAGACATGAAGTCGTACAAAACTATGATTCTTCAGGCAGAATCGTGCCGACGCCTGCACAGATTGGAGTTTTCTGTATGGAGTGCTGGACATAGGTATGGCTACACTTTTATACTGTGTAGCCACCTGCAAACTACCGTCCAAATCTCTAGATTTGATTGGTGCATCCATGCGAGCTCATCTCGCAGTATTAATATATTCTACGTGGGAGTTGGTCACGGCCTTGTACTAAAACAGACAAGGTCAATTTAAAATGTCAAAACAATTACTGAAATCTTTAAACCCTCGTGCTTTCTGCATTTTATGTACGAATTTCTGAACGCGACTAAGCGTCTTAAACTATCTATCCTTATTCGCCCCTTCTCTTCCCTTCTAAGTGTTCATCAAAATCACGGGGTCGAGAACGGCTCTGTCACTCCTAGCTATACATTTATTCTATCTCGCCCCACTTTCTTTCCATCTCTAAAACAAAAGTGTTTCAATCAAACTGTTCACAAGAACAGCTCAAGGACAAATTACGCTGGTTAGAATTAACAAGTCGTGAAAATTTACTCACTGAACGTCGTGACCTAGCACGGCATTTAGAAGACATTGTGTTCGTGACACAGATATTGTAATGTTCTTCCAAAAACCAGAATAGGGTGCACTTTCAATATGTACAGATTCATCTCAGTGTACACAGCCATCTTTACCATTTTTTAAATATTGGATTGTCAAAGTAACAGCTCAATAGATCTGCGTATAATAATGTTATACATTCAGTATGTAAATACTGGTAGACTATTTCATTTCTCTTTATGTCAGTCACATAATCTGAGTATTCTGTATAGATAATGCCAGACATTCTACCTGCCCCCTGGGGAGTTGACACTTTGAACCCTGACCATCTGATTTTCCCTATTCTATGTCCCTGGGCTCACGGACACTGTTGCGTGTCACCAGTGTATTGGTAAACAGGGTTCAGTAGGTTAAGCATAGCAGTAAGAAAACTTTGCCAAAAAGCTATAAAAATACAAGTAGGAACTTTGGCTAGTTTGATTACACTGACATAACTTTAAGAACAAAAAATGATCACGTGTTCTAAAGCAAACAAATAACAACTATTTCATAAAATCTAATTTATCCAGTGGTGGCAGAAAGACTGAAAAACACAACTAAAAGAATGCTCATACTTTGAAACACAGCGTTTCTTTGGGTCGTTCCTTTCTAGGTACACTGAAGAAATGCAAAATGATTAATCCAAGTGACCCATTTGTAATACAGATGATCCATTCTGAACTTCATAACAGTTCTCTGAATGACATGTTAATGCGTTCGACAATAATGATAATACTGAACAATCTACCTTTCATTTGAGGGCATCACACAATAAGTTTCTCCCAGGGTTCAAAGTAGCATGGAATGTTTCTTGCTATGGACATTAAGGTGTTGTCCTCATCATGAAAACGTAATGATTTGTGTTTCATCTCCATAATATAATCAGAGTAGGCTCTTAAATGCATATAGCAAAACGGCTCAGCAACCACTTAGCGAAAAAATATGAATAGAAATACTGATAGATGTAAGTTCACTTGCTCTTTTACCTGGGCAGCGAAGACGAAACACCACTACAGTTTGATCATTCCCCAACCTGGGAAACATAATCACCTTAATCCACCATTTAAAGAAAAACTAAGGATAAAAATTTAAGGAAAAACTTCGTTTCCTGTTGTTGTTCCATGTTTTTTTCTTTCCGTTCCTACTCCTAGACCATTCTTGTAGGTATTTTATTTGTTTCTATTTATGGGAAAATCTATGTATGAAGAATTGATACAGGCTCTCTTTGCATATGTGATTCAAGTCAGTGGTATAATAGAAAATGCTTTTTGTTAAAATATCCTCACTAGACTTTTTGTTCAAAATCTCCTGGAAAACTTGAGAATTTTAATGATTTTAAGCCATGAGAAAGTGTAAAAGCAAAGGTGACTAGGAGCACTTGATCATTCACGAAAGAGGCTCATTTGTGAAAGATTATTTAATTTTATGAATGAACTTTCATTAAAACATTAGTTATTTCATCAAATGGACAGACATGGATGAAGGACAGGTTTGGATATTTCACAAAAAGAGGGAAAAAAAAAATAAAACCAACAAAAAAAATGTTTAGTAAAATGGGGTAAAAGTAGAAAGTAGAGAAGAAGAAGAAAAGATGAGATTTCTTCTTTTGTCTCTGATTCATCCAAAATTCACAAATGGTAAAAAACTGAATGGGAATGATGTTAGTACAGTATCCCTGATAGACTTCATGCTGATATCAAACAAGGTCCTTAAAAGAATATCTTTCGATATGTAAAGTTAGATGTCTTAGACGATATCACATCATTGGGCAGCATGTGCATTGATGTAAAATGTCACCTAAAAGGGTCATTCTATAATGACTCCTTGTAGTCTTGAACCTCTGGCTTTCACGGGGTGACTGGAAATTTCAAGTGCATGTTCTAGTCGACCTTTAACCTCAGCAGAGATGGCACTGTCATGATGAACTTTGACCCATGGTTGTCCTGGTGGAATTAATTAAATTAATACAAGTACAGTCAAAAAATTTCTCTAAGAAGATTAACTGTGATTTACAGGGAAGGGTTAGTAATTGTAAAGTGAGTTATATATGAAAATGGTAATACTGTTAAAAATGTGTTGAGTAATCTTCCCCCCACCGAAAGAAATAATCACACACACACATGCACGCATGCATGCACACACAGAGAGAGAGAGAGAAAGAGAGAGAGAGCGAGAGGGAGGTTTAATCTTAAAACATTGCACACGGCATACAGAAAGAGGGGGTATTTGCCATATTGTTGTATGCCAGATTTTGCCAATTATGAGATTTTGTCATGAAGGCAGTTGTCTCACTCCTAATTTTATTATGTATAAATGTCATTCCAATTGGTTAAAAACTTTTCAAGAGATGTGTTTTTGATGTAATGTTATATGTGTTTTGGCCCCTAATTAGCAGACCTACTTTCAATCCTCATTTTCTCGGAAATGCAAAAATGCACATACTACAATAGGGCAAATACCCGATGAGAAATAGCCAACCTTGCCCCTCTAAATTACTGCTGGCCTGCGGGCATTTAATAAATCCCCTGACCCAAAATCAACAAGTCCTGACCCAGGACAACATTCTAGCGCAGGAGGTAAATTCCACACAGCTGACCTAAACATACCTCACACTGATACAACCCATCAGAACTCAGGCCATCTTGCAAACTTTTTACACAGACTTCTCAGTACACATAGAACAAAGGTCAAGGTCTCAGATCTTTATTTCAGGAGGTTCACAGCTCTTGGCATTTACACCTCATTTTTCTTGTTTCTTTACTTTTCTTGTTAATGTTTTTGTGTGTTTTTGTGGTAGGTTTTTATTTTTTTTATTTTGCTCGGAGACAGCAGTCTTATTAGGCCTCCTCGTCTCCATTTCCAACTGCCAAGGTATCTTTAACATGCGCAAAGTGCACACAGGCCCTCAGAGTTTTTCAACCTTATCCAAGTAGATTATAAGTGCTCAATCCTACCTACCATAGGATCAGGGACAGGAATTTTCCCCCAAATTCCAACATGCCTGCACCAACTGGGAATCAAACCCAGTACCTTTGGCATGAGAGGCAAGCACCTTGCCTCTAGACCAACATGGCACACAACACGGTTTTCGCAGTAGGTCATTTATTGGAAACCCCTGCCATAAAACACCTTACTGACAAAATCATCAGCCAAGAATTCTCAGACAAAAACTCACACAGTAGTAGTGATAGACAACAGGCCAAGGAAACAATGCACCCTAACATATTTGGTTTGAAACGACATTGATCAGCAGATTAGATACATTATGCAAGACTGCATAGCACTTTGGCGTGCCTAATCCTGTCAACTTTTTCTTCTATTTTCTTATCTTTATCTGTATTCTCTGTTACTCTGTTGGTCTCTCCATCTCCCCAATTATTTACCTCATTCTTGTATACTTTTACCAGTATATAATATCGGCATGTGATCTATGACATGGAAATCTGCTTTCCTGTTCACAGGACAAATGAACAAGAAAAAAAAAAAGTTGTACTAGATCTATATCCACACACATACAAAAAAAAATTGTATTCAGACATTGTTTCATTTCTAAGGTTTATTTTATATTTCAGATTGATAAAGGATTTGTAAACTTGTTTATATAAATATATTTCAAATATTTAATCTTTTTGAAATTTACTGTGTTGTTTGTTCTTAATGTAGGTCATTGCATAGTGTAACTTTTGGCTACATCTTAACTTTGTGCCTAACTTTGCTGAAACCCTATAGGTTTTCTATGTATGTGTTTTTGTTTTCATTAAATCATATTATAAAGGAAGTAAGGCCTCCAATGTAATCATGAATATATATAGCTTTCTTAACTGATGAGCCTCAAAATATCATATTACACCTAGAACGACGTAAAGGTGCAACTGGGCATATTGTATAAGATCTTGAAGTTCGCTATATTTTCAATTCTTTCGTTGATTTTGAGCCACAATTGAGATGAACAGAAGAAAGTGTTCTGACATTTCGAGCCAGAAAAAAGAGATGCATTTTCTTTGAGTAGACTTAAAAAAAGTGTGGCAGGAAATTTCAGTCTGCGCCTGAATGTACACACTGGTCATCGAAACTCAACTTTAAAAATTATATGCATTCCCCGAGTTAGTGGGCCAATTAGTATAAATAATCGTTCATTTTCATTTTGCTGATCTGTCTTTACATTTTGAATACCATTTTTTCCAATGCTCACCTTTCTCGACTTTGTCGCCAATGTCCACAAGAAGCTCTACACCGACTGCCCAATTTACTGGATCACTTGGAACATTGCGACCTCCACCCAACTTATGCACAACAACAGCAATGTCCATGGCATCAATGCGTTTGACATATCCTGCCAGATAGGAAAATCAAGAACCATAAAATGCAGTAAATAACAATTAGCTAATACAAAAAATTGTTCAAGCTCTTTTCTGAAAAACCAATGACAAGATGACATTGTATGCTTCTCTTCTCGGACTAAATGAAGAGTATCCATCCAAGGTAAGTGCAAATCCAAAATATTAATATAAAAAAAAATCACCAATTTATCTGACCCACTCTACTCATAGCCATCTCTGCACCTATACTTATTTTGTTTGCTGGTTCCTTGAAATCTAAAGCGGTGCCTTTTGAAGATTTCATCGATATATTTGATTGACAAGCATTTTTTCTTTATTCACAAGTTTCAAGTCTAGCACTCTTTTGTATCTGCTTTTTAACCTTTTTAGTACCGGACTGAAAATGTCTATTATATTAGGCCTCGGAGTTCAATTTGGGACAGCTAGAGTGGCATCATAATGCACGTGGGAGACTGTATTTGACACACTTTCAATTTGTTGCAATTTCTCTGTCCGCAAAAGGAATGGATCACATGAAATTTGTAGCAAGACAGCAGATTCTTTTAATGTGGATTCCTTTTGGTCTTCTGTCTTTTACCATTCGCAGAACAGAGCAGTTACAAGTATGAAATATGTGTATTTGTACAGTGTTAACAGAGTGACATACGCCTTAATGTCATGTTACTGATATTGGACGATATACAGCCTGGTATAATTTTTGGGAAAGATTACTAAATGGCAGTTTTATTATAATTTTACGATTGTGCTGCACACATCCTAAGATAAGTCCTGAGGTTATTTGCACACAGGTCTGAAACTTTTCACAGCCACACAGCCTAACATTGTGGGTACCTTATTAGGTTTGGGGGGGCAGGGGAGTCTAACATAATTCATTTAGACCTGTATGGGTCGTCCAATGTTGGACGTTGTTATCTATTGGCAACTTACCAGTCTGAGGGCACTGAAAGTCTGTCCTGTGCTTGGAAGGCTTTAGCAGTGTCCAAATGTCCACCTGAGGGTCACAGAGGTCATTTGCCAACTTATCTTCCACTCCTTGAGCTTTTATCATAGCACAGAATTTGGCCAGGGCTGCACCACTGGTAATTTGTTTCTTGATGACATTGTTACCTTCTCCAATGCTTTTCACAAACCCACCAGTGTGAAGCAGATGGCTGCCTAAGGGAGTTTAGAAAGTTTCTAGTATTAAAAGACTATATCTTCATAAGAAAGATCTTTAATACATTAACCATCAAGTTTACAAGTAAATCTAGATATAACCATTTACTAAATTCCCTTCTCCCCAAAAACAAACAAATTAAAAGAAAAAAAAAAGCTGTATATCAGAGGAAGGGCCATTTGGTACAATGTCCTCATTCACTTTTACTAATTTTTCAGGAAAAGCAAGAAACTGAATAACTTTCTTTAGCAGACTTATAGTTACAATGTACAATATTTTAAACAAAAATGTTACTGAACCCCTAGTTTTCAGATTTTAACTCCCAACTTATAATACGATCTGCCAGGCAGCTGCCAAGGGCTATCAGCAAGCCAAATATCTCAACTTTTGAAAAATGTTAAGTTCCAACAGTTTACCATGCGTGCCCTTGATATAATGTACTCAGGTCCTCTCTCTCACCTTTATTATATCAATATACGCAGAAGTGTGTAAGTTCTACATGCAGCGTGTAGGCCTATATAAAAGAACATTTTATTGCTTCACTTGCAAAATAACATGAATATGACTTACATGAAAAATATTTATGTGCCCATGCTCTCCTGGAGTATGTTTTTTGCTCTTCACACACCCATGCTGGCACAGTATTTAACATTCTATCTTCTCCATTCAGTTTCCACACAGAGGGAATGGATGTGTTCTTTTGTGAGAATAATAATTTGGACAATAATTACTTTGAATACCATTATTTCGTCACTGTTTCCCAAGACAATAGTAATTCAAAAATTCGAAAATCCATTTTCCTATAGATTCAACTACATTCAAAGCCACATTCAATAATCTTGGTCATAGATTCCAAAGCCAAAAAATAACTGAATACCAAATTTTCAAAATTCACCATGATCAGACCAGTTGTGCTAAAGTAAAACAGTTTCTTGCTTCTCCTGAAAAGTAGCCAAAACCAATTAGTACAGTTTTAGGGAATGACGAAGATTTAAGAGTCAATGAAATCAGCATGCAGCACACAGTTGAGTATTTTACCTAGAACCACAATCAGATCTAGCAAGTCTTCACATTCTTTCCCCTGCAAACAGTGAATGGACTCAACCACTTCCAGAGCATTGCCTACCATGTTACCAATTGGTGAGTCCATGTCTGTCATTAGGGCTACAGTCTTCGTGCCCAAATTATTGCTGCAGGAAACCTGAGAACAAATTTAAGAAAGAGCTGCAAACTCTAATTTACATTAATTAGAACTGAAAATTCTGTGAGCATATAATTACGTATCTTAAAAATTTCCACCATAAGAATTTCAGCTAACGCTAATAACATAAAACTTATCTTCTCTATTATAAACACACATGAAGCAGCCATTAAATGTACAGCTACTTACGATTTATGATGGCAAGCATTTAACATAATACAGTGATACAATATCACACTGTTTTCTGTACGAACCATAATAATTTCAGCTGAAGTTATGCCTTATTGAAGTTGTAATCTCCGCTATTGCAAATATATACACAGAAGCCTTTAAATGTACAGCTACTGAACACTTCATGTTGCATGCATATGGCAAGCATTTAATATAATACTAGATGAAATATCACACAGCCTTTTTATTCCACTATAAGTAAGAGGTGTGTACATTGTCACGAGTGGAGTGAGTGCAATTAAGGGGATTGCTACAGAGCGGGTGTAGAATAAGAAGAGCTCACGACAGACGGATAGGAAAAGACGTGAAAGGGGAAGAGTAAAAATAACTCATGCAGACAAATGGGAAAAAGCGTGCGTGTGTGAGTGGTGTGGAAGTCTGAATGAGGCGAAAGCGATGTATTACTAGCACTGCAAGTTAGAAGGTCCTATGGAGCGGACCTGTGAATAAGAGCCCATCGGGCGGACATAAGGGAAGCAGTCGAGAAGACTAGTGAGACAGTCTTTCCAGTAATGACTGGTATGTAGAATGTTGATTGATTATTATGATTGATGTATTATATTATATTCGTCTATTACCATGATGTAAATAAGTATATGTGAGGAATGTGGAAGTCCTTGATATTGGATATAGCAATGTGCGCCATGAGCGATAGATGGAAGTGAGTTCATGGATTTGTAGCGCGAGTGAGTAGTGTGTACTCCGATGGAGGTGTGTTACCGTAAGATGTGTGGTGAGTGAAAGGTGAACTAGTGTGTGTACGCTTCATGGATTGTAAGGAGAGGTGGAGTGAATAGAAATGGTAGGGTATTATACCAATGTAATGTTATTCTTGTAGGTGTCGGGGACGGGCCGCAGAGCCACCTCGATGAGCACAGGGGATAGGCCAGCATAGGGCCGGAGGCCACACATAGGCCAGAAGTGAGGCTGTCAGTGCAGGACAGTAGAGGCACATAAAGTCGTGGCAGTCAGGCCACGGACAGGGACGTAGATATGAGAGTGAATGAGATACTATATTGTTGCCATGTTGATAGGCTAGTGAACTGATACTATGTTGTTGCCATGTTGATGGCTATGGAAATAATAATGTGTTATTGCCCTGCTGAGGTGCGAGGGGAATGCTAAGGTGTATGACAGTAGGAAGGTGATATTGAGAGACTGCGGGGCCAGTAAATTGTTAATGTGATATTAAGACCCTGAGGGGAGAGGCTGAGACCGAAGTGCCTTTAGGAGTAACTACCGGATTGTGGATCCGAGGGAGAGTGTGTGTGAGAATAAGGCCGTTGTACGGCAGTTGATTTCAATAATATAAAGTATGTAATTGCGCTATTATATGTATAATTATGTTCAATAAATGTGTGAGTCTGATGGGTTTTTTTTTTTTAAGTGTTAAACTTGTTTGTTCGTGATTGTCGTCCTGTCATAAACTATTACATCTCCCAGTCTGGGATTTGTGACATTGGGGGCTCGTCCTGTTTACCTGTGGGCATTTTGACATTGTGTATTCGTTATATCTAGTTGTTTTTCTGTTGTGCTAGGAATTTGTGCTGTTGTCCTTGTTCGTGGGATGAATGGGAATTTCATGATGGTATGATTTATGTATATTTATGAATATGTATTAATGTGTACTTAAATTTCTGCAGAGTGTGCGTGCCAGCCTGTAGAGGTCAAGCAGCCAGAGCTCCGAGGAAGGGGAGAAATTGAAATCAAGGGTGAAAGTTAAGTGAAAATTTTGTACCCTGGATTGTGGGCTGTTCCTTTAATCTGTCTTTTTCCCTGTTTTTGCTGTTTTTGTTGTCGTTATAGGTTGTACGGGCGGTGGCGCGGGTTTGCTGTGGTGAGCGTAGTTTGTCCTCTTCGGGAGGTGGGCTAAATTTGGAACTTCGTTCATCACAGTGAACAGTTCTGTAGGGACCTGTATTTTTGTTTAGATTGTAGCGTTCTATCTTCCTCGTTGTTTTAGGAAGACGTTTCTCTTGTCCCTCTTCTACCTTTCTGTAGATACGTTCTTTTTTTTCAGACTCTGTTCTTGTTTGTACCGTGTTGTGTAATCGGCGTAGTAGGTTGCATTTTTTTCCATTATAGTTTTTTTTTGTAGAAGCTTTGTCCTAGTCTGGTTCGTTGTCCTTGACGTACTTGTGGTCCTTCTACTGTATTTCTTCATTCTTGTCGTTTCTATTTTCTTTTATAATTAATAGTGCATACATTTTGTAGATATAGAATTAGTTGTGCTGTAAAGGTAAATTTCTGAATTGTATTCTGAACTGGGTATTGTTATATCTGGTGTGATCTCAGGTCTCTGGTCGTATCGTTAGTGATCATACCGACAGGTTGGTCGTCTTATAATAGATACCATAACCATAAATCTGTGAAATGGCGGAACTCCAACAACTAATGAAGTTGGGTAAGGAACTTGGCCTGGAGGGAGAAGAGCTACGCGGCTGGATTAAAGAACAGCAGGCGGATTTGCGCGATGAGCGTGCTAAGGATAGAGAGCGAGAAAAAGAGGCTAAGGCTCAGGAGCAGGAGAGAGAGGCTAAGGATAGAGAGCGTCAACAAGAAAAAGAGGCTCAAGAGCGACAGAGAGAAGAGGAAAGGGAGTTTAAGCAACAGGAGAGAGAGGCTAAGGCTCAGGAACAGGAAAGGGAGTTTAAGTTAAAGGAGTTAGAGGCTCAGCAGCAGGAGAGGGAGTTAAAGTTAAAGGAGATAGAGGCGCAAGTGAAGATCGCCGAGTTGGAAATCAAAAAGAATGCGCCAACAGAAACAGTTGAGCGGCAGGTACACAATAAAGGTGGCGTGAGGATTAAGCTCCCTACGTTCGACGACCGGAAGGACGACATAGACGCCTTCCTTTACAGGTTCGAGCTGAACGCACAATTGCAATGGGGGGAAAATAAGGAATTATGGGCCACGTACCTGGCGTCGCTATTGCAGGGGCGAGCGTTAACCTACTTTAAAGAGCTACAGCGCGAAGACGTGCAAGACTACGATAAGCTGAAGGCTTTGCTGCTTCGCCGATTTGCGCGTACCGAGGAATACTTCCGGGAGCAGTTTAGGCGGGCACGTGCAGATACCAGGGAGGACTTTGCTGCCTTCGTCGCGAGACTAACGGAGTATTTCGCGAACTGGGTAGACTTGGCGCATGTGGGCGCGGATTTTGCTAAACTGAAAGACTTAATGATCCGTGACCAGCTGTACGCGTCGTGCCACAAAGATCTGGTGGCTTTCCTGAAAGAGAACGAACCCGCGACGGTGCAGGAGGCGTCTAAGTTGGCGGAGGCATACCGTACGGCGCATCCGTCCAAACCAGTCGCCAGGGCGTACGTCCAAGATGCTGGGTACGTCGCCGTTGTCGAGGGGTCGCCGGCAGGACTTAGGGACAGGTCGCGTCAGCGTGGTGCCTATAGCGGGCAAGCCCAGGGGCAGCGTAGGGGCTATCACCAATCACCGGCATATGGATCCGGTAAGTTTGACCGAGCAGGAGGGCTAGGTCGCGGTAATGGCCGGGGGCGATTTGTGACCTTTGCCGATGACCGACGGCATAGGGACTCTAGTTCCGGTCGCGATGGGTCACGGGGACCCAGGCCTAATGCAGCACAGGGAGCGGAGTGTTGGACTTGCGGACGCGTGGGTCACTTTTCACGCGAGTGTAGGGCCGCGAAGTGTTGGAACTGCGGTAGAGCGGATCACATCAGCGTGAATTGCCCTGCAGGTAGGATAGCGGCGAACGTGGACAGTAGCTCCAGTCCATGTTCCCCAAATAAATTTCATCATGCGGCTGCGTGTGTTACATCGGACAACGGAGGCGGACAGTATTCTAAGTGTCCCAGTTGTGAGAAGTTATTATCTTCCGGTGTTTTACCTTGTGGGAGAAAGATCCCCGTTATAAATTCATGTCATACAGGAGGTGGTCTTAGGGTTTATCCGGGGTTTGTTGGGGACGAACCGGTCTCGGTTTTACGAGATACAGGATCTACCGTTGTGGGAGTGCATAGGGACTGCATTCGGGATTCACAGCTTACAGGTGAGACTGTCCCGTGCATCCAATTTTCGGGGGCCATTGAGAAATTACCCATGGCAAGAATAATGATAGATACACCTTTCCTTAGCGGGGAAGTCGAGGCAGTCGTTGGTTGTTTTCCAGGCGCCCAGCTCATCATTGGGAATGTATCACGGGTAGTTTCCCCTTCCGATGAGAACGTGCAAGCATGGTCGCAATCAAAGGGTATTGACTTTTGCGCCGCGGTCGAAACACGTCGACGGGTAGCTGATAAAGATAAGATTAGACCTTTGGCTACGCCAGCGGTCAACCTAGATATCACGCCAGAGCGCTTGGCGAGATTACAAAGGGAGGACCCATCATTAAACCCATGTTTTGGGGAAGCGCGAACCGAGAAAACGAGGAGATATAAAAACGGGTCATCTTCTTTTTTTGTCCAGGGGGGCATTCTGTTCCGTATGTACGTCACAGTGGCTTCCGTTCAAAAGCAGGTCGTCGTGCCACGGTCGTTAATTGCTACAGTATTGCGTCTGGCCCATGATGTTCCATTAGCGGATCATATGGGAAGTGCTAGAACCAAGCAAAGAGTTCTGAAAAATTTTTATTGGCCGTCAGTATACAGAGATGTACGGTTGTATTGTAAGACGTGCAGTGCGTGCCAAAAGACGACGCATAAGGGTCGTACACCCCAGGCTCCTCTTCAAAAGATCCCCACGGTTTCGGAACCGTTTAAAAAGGTTTCGATAGACCTTGTTGATTTAAGAGAAAGATTATCTTCAGCGCGCACTATAGCAGAAGAAGCGTCTAGTATCGCTTCGGAAAGAGCAAAAGACTATAAAGATAGAGGTTCCAAACTGAGAATTTTTAAGCCAGGAGACAAGGTCCTATTGTTGTTACCTACGGACCATAATAAGTTATTGATGACATGGAAAGGTCCTTATGTTATTGAGCAAATTGTTTCGAAGGTAGATTACGCTATCCACATTGATGGATCAGTAAAGGTTTTCCACGTTGATATGCTGCAGAGGTTTCATGAGAGACCAGAGTATCTGTATTCTCATACTGGTATTAAAGGACATACCTAATGTCGTGTCATTCTTTGACGATATAGCGTGTCATACGTCGACATGGTCTGATCATATTCAGACACTAACAGTAATTTTTCAACGATTACGTCATTTTGGGTTAACTGCTAAACCCGCAAAGATGGATTTGGCATGTCCAGAGATATTATTCTTAGGACATATTGTGGGTAGAGGTGTTCAGAGACCTGATGAAACAAAAATTGACAAGTTAGTAGGGTTGCAAATCCCTAAAACAAAGAAACAAGTCAGAAGCTTAGTGGGAATTTTAAATTATTACAGAAAGTTCATTCCAAATTTTTCCTCCTTGTCATCTTCTCTTACTGACCTTACTAAGAAGGGACAACCCGATAAGGTCCAGTGGACGTCTGAATGTCAGACAGCATTTGATAATTTGGTGACAGCATTATCATCGTCACCCATTCTGATATTACCCGATTTTCGATCTAATTTTATCCTCAGAACGGATGCGTCGGACTCTGGTGTCGGCGCTTGTCTTCTACAGGAGAAGAACGAATGTCTCCATCCTGTATGTTATGTCAGTAGGAAGTTATTGCAGAGAGAAAGAAAGTATTCTGTGATAGAGCGTGAGTGTCTTGCCATTGTCTGGTCCGTCCAGAAACTAGGACGTTATCTCATGGGACGAGAATTTTGTATCCAGACAGACCACAAGCCACTGACATTTTTGTCGAAGAATCGTTCGTCCAGCCCACGCTTGTCTAGATGGGCATTGGCTTTGCAGCCGTATACCTTCGTTATTCAACCAATTCCAGGAACCAGCAATCATATCGCCGACTACCTTAGTCGAGCCTAGGGGAAGAGTTCAGGAGCTTATACATCGGAGGACAGGAACATTGACAGGATCTGTGTGAATGAGTCGTCTTTAAAATATTGACATTATAAATATGATATGAAGAATGGTTGATAGGTTGAGTGGGTTTTGATTCTGTATTAAGTATTGTGATTAGTTAGCTATTCATGATGTGACACATATATGCATATTGCAGGCCATATTGATCCCCATATTTTCCCCTGATTTCGGTATTCTATATACTAGGGGAACTGCTAGGTCAGTTTTTTTGGTGTAGGTATTGCTCACGCTCACTCGTTGACAGTCATCTTGATGCGATTTGAAATTAATTGCATTAATTTTTTTGGGGTGGGGGATGATGTCACGAGTGGAGTGAGTGCAATTAAGGGGATTGCTACAGAGCGGGTGTAGAATAAGAAGAGCTCACGACAGACGGATAGGAAAAGACGTGAAAGGGGAAGAGTAAAAATAACTCATGCAGACAAGTGGGAAAAAGCGTGCGTGTGTGAGTGGTGTGGAAGTCTGAATGAGGCGAAAGCGATGTATTACTAGCACTGCAAGTTAGAAGGTCCTATGGAGCGGACCTGTGAATAAGAGCCCATCGGGCGGACATAAGGGAAGCAGTCGAGAAGACTAGTGAGACAGTCTTTCCAGTAATGACTGGTATGTAGAATGTTGATTGATTATTATGATTGATGTATTATATTATATTCGTCTATTACCATGATGTAAATAAGTATATGTGAGGAATGTGGAAGTCCTTGATATTGGATATAGCAATGTGCGCCATGAGCGATAGATGGAAGTGAGTTCATGGATTTGTAGCGCGAGTGAGTAGTGTGTACTCCGATGGAGGTGTGTTACCGTAAGATGTGTGGTGAGTGAAAGGTGAACTAGTGTGTGTACGCTTCATGGATTGTAAGGAGAGGTGGAGTGAATAGAAATGGTAGGGTATTATACCAATGTAATGTTATTCTTGTAGGTGTCGGGGACGGGCCGCAGAGCCACCTCGATGAGCACAGGGGATAGGCCAGCATAGGGCCGGAGGCCACACATAGGCCAGAAGTGAGGCTGTCAGTGCAGGACAGTAGAGGCACATAAAGTCGTGGCAGTCAGGCCACGGACAGGGACGTAGATATGAGAGTGAATGAGATACTATATTGTTGCCATGTTGATAGGCTAGTGAACTGATACTATGTTGTTGCCATGTTGATGGCTATGGAAATAATAATGTGTTATTGCCCTGCTGAGGTGCGAGGGGAATGCTAAGGTGTATGACAGTAGGAAGGTGATATTGAGAGACTGCGGGGCCAGTAAATTGTTAATGTGATATTAAGACCCTGAGGGGAGAGGCTGAGGCCGAAGTGCCTTTAGGAGTAACTACCGGATTGTGGATCCGAGGGAGAGTGTGTGTGAGAATAAGGCCGTTGTACGGCAGTTGATTTCAATAATATAAAGTATGTAATTGCGCTATTATATGTATAATTATGTTCAATAAATGTGTGAGTCTGATGGGTTGTTTTGTTAAGTGTTAAACTTGTTTGTTCGTGATTGTCGTCCTGTCATAAACTATTACATCTCCCAGTCTGGGATTTGTGACATACATATTAGTCTATCTTCTTTCTTGTTATAAATTGGCTGGTTACACTGACATGACTGAAAAGTGACCTGGGAGATGAGAAATTTAAAATGTGCAATAAATCAGTATTTATTTTCAACATTAATTGCCAATTACCATGCTGTGGGCAAGTTCTTTGGCTTCTTTGGGATCTTGCATGAATGCTCCACTGCCTGTTTTAACATCAAGAACCAATGTACTGACGTTTTCAGCTGCCTTTTTGGATACAATAGATGCTGTGGAAGAAAGGTAAACAATTTTTGGGAAAATGGGTACAGGATAAGAGTTGTCTTTGGCATCCAGATTAGGAATTACTGAGCAAATACAATTTTTAGTGGATCTGATGCAACCAAGCTCAAGATAAAATGTTCATATCTCTTTAAAAAAATGTCTAAGATGATTTCAAGGAAAATATTTCAACTGAATGCAGAAAAATATCTAATGTTTCATTTTATAAGCAAATCTCAAATTCCATAGAAAATTATTCCTCCTCTAGAGTTTCCTCGGGAATTCGGTTTTTCGGCTTAAGCCCGATTTCGCCACTCACAGATATCGGTAGTGTAATAGGAGAAAACAAGATTTTGGGGGAAAACCCAGCTAGATGTAGGTCAGCCATCAAATAGAGTGGTGAGTGGGGAAGGTGAGGCAAACAACTGGCCATGAGTAAAGCTCAGACTACTCATATCAACTGACTACTACGAAATGCAATGTTTGTCTCACTTAAGAGCAAGGTTAAGGTCACAGAATTTGGGAATTTTTGGTAAAGTTGGTGAAGCCTATTGACAGTGAAACCATTTGAAACTTTAATTGCAGTTCCACTAAGTTATCAAGCTCGTTCACTTTTCAAATGGATGTTACAGTTCCTTTTTCTACTACAATTATCTTCAAGAGTTACTGTACATACAATATTTTCCATGCTCTCTAGCCCTGGGCCTACCATCATCTCTGATCTTCATTTTGTGACGCTAACTAGCCAACACTCACAGGGTATCTTGCAATCATTGAACCAACTGACAAATCAATCTACCCGCCTCATCCCATTCTGCACCATAACCACTCTACCATGAAACATGGGTGTGAAGGATTCCTTAGAATATGGACTTCATAAGTGAAGATTTTCCTTAAAATTACTTACCTAGCAGGACAGAGTTAAAAATATTATTGGATAGCACGTTTTTTTTCAAGTTTTCTTTTATTTAGCCATTTTGTATTAAACCTTAATGCCTTGGCATAGATGATCTGATCAAAAATCCTGAAACTTTACAAGATGATTTCAAAATAGTCAGATGAATAATAGAAAAATAAACAGATAAATAAATATTTCTCATAAATAAGTATTTTCTCTCACGTATGAATATTTCCTGTTGAAAAATTATGTACTGACCAATCAGAAAGTGTTCCAAACAGAACAGGGAGCAGCATGGTGTAATATTTCTAATATGGAACAATGGACACTTGTGGGTCAATGATGAGATACAACTGGCATTTGCCACCTAGCTTATTTTTACTAAGTACAATGATAAGTCTGTATATTTACTTATTTAATGTTTTGTATGTTTCACCTGTGATGAGACCTATGTGTTTTACAGTTGAGGTCACATCTCTGAGGGAATACAGCTTTTTATCTGCAGGACAAAACTCCCCCGTCTGTCCTCCGATAAAACATCCAACAGTTGACAAAATTTCTGACATTCTTTTGTTGGATACGGAGACATTGAACCCAGGAATAGACTCAAGCTTGTCCAGTGTTCCACCTGTATGGCCAAGTCCTCTTCCAGAGATCATGGGAACCTAATGAAGAATTTACAACACCTGGAGGGTTAGTTTTGTAGGTATATAAGTGGTTTTAAGAGAGGAGGTAACTGCGGGCATTGTAAGATTTTTAATATCCAGCCACTGTAATACTACAAAATCGGGAGACGGAGAAACAAGATGGTACAATCATTTAATTATGATTCACTTTTCGGTGATATGCATGTTTAAAAAAATTATATAATATAGATACATGCATGTGCGGACACAGCAGTCAGATTGAAGACGTGCTAGTGGGACACCTCAGTCCTTTTCCGAACTGCTTTCAGCCAAGTAAACTAATTTTTCAGTGCTATCAGAGCTGGTGAAGCCAGCTTTTTGGAAATGTGCATTTTTCTTGAGATTTCCAGCCAAAAACCAAATTTATAAGACGGCATCTGCAGCCAGTGGTAGATCTACCATGAAACTGATGAAGCTTAAGCTTCAGGGCCTCTAGTACCCGGGATGGGGGGGGGGGGGGGGGAGGGTCTGAAGACACTTCCTTAATGAGCGAATTTTTCAACAAAAGCGACGGAGCTGTGTTAGAAGAATTTCCAAAAACGATGCTGCTAGTCTCTGGATCGATGCTTAGATGTGAAATAACCCAGTACAGCAATTTTAATTAAAATCCGAGGTGTAGCGGTTAAATTAAAACAAAAATAAAATTATGCTGATCTGCCATGGAATAGCCCCGTTGAAGAAGATAATATCAGTTATCCAGACCTCGTTGCATGTGGGAAGGTGCTCACTGTATGAGCCGTTTTAAAAGACTCCACCCCACCACCCCGTTCTCCACCATTCACGCTTCGAGGTCTTTGCAAGGGCAGCAACGCCCTCTGAACCATGTTGGATAGTGCCCTTTTGTTGCTGGTTGCGAAGAGACCCCTAACAGTTCAAGCTTCAAGGCCCCAAAAATATACGTTCGCCTCTGTCTGCAGCTCAAAACTGAAGCAGCCAGAGGCTCATTTACATTCAGTAGAAAGAGACATATGTAATAAAAAGCACGAGTGGTTTTTATTGGACTCTAAGAGACATATAATGTCCCATTGGCCTGGAAGACCACAAGGCAGCCAGAGCTTCAGTTATTTTGCACTGAAGAGAAAAACAGGAAGCAGATCTGGTCCATGCTGAATCTTCCTCTTTTGCAGCCCATTGAATGGACCCGAACAGGTCACAATAGAGTGCGACAAAAGAGTGCAATATTAAAGACTTGCACTGGATTCTATTTCTGCAAGAAAAAAAATCCCTGCAGCAAATAAAAGAATCTATATACCTGCCTAAGCAAGAGAGAGGGGAGAGAGAGAGAGAGAGAGAGAGAGAGAGGAGGAAGAGAAGGAGGAACCATTGCAATACAAATATAATTACGTAAGCGTGACTCAGTGGCTTCAGCAACACACTACATGATAGTGACCAGCGTTGCCGGTGAGAATTTTCCAAAATCCCATGAAAGCGGCTTTAAAAAAATGGCCAGATGAAGTAGCCTACAAAATACAAAGGTTTTATTTTTTCAGCACAAAAAAAAAAAAACATTAAAAATGAACAATTTCGTAAAACTTTGAATTTAAATTAAACAATGGCAATGATTATAGGTCATGGATGTCTAAAAAATTTTTTATAAGCAAGCCTCTTAGCCCATTAGGGGTTAGCCTACTCACCTTTTTTGAGTCGCAAACGGCATTGTGAGAGGAAGGGCAATTTTGTGACTTTTTTAAATAAAGAAATAATGCGAAATACACAAAAGCCCGAAAAAAACCAAGATATTGAAAACAAAAAATCCCGAGATCCCAAGGTAACCCCCAAAATCCCAAAATCTTGGGAAAAATCCCAAGGGCCGGCAACGCTGATAGTGACTCAAAATTAACAAAAATAATAATGCTTCAATAAAAACGCGACAACTTATTTCCATGTTATCAACCAGTGGCGGATCTAGGAATTTCTCCCGGGAGAAGGGGCGCAGAGCTGCCTCTCATCCAATTCCCGACAGCCGCCCACCTCCCCCTCGTGACCACTTCCGCGGGGGTGGGGGGGGGCAGCGGCCAGGGTGCCACCGCCCCCGGATTCATCCCCATCGCCTGGATCGGTCACTGTTTTCAAACAAGATCCTGTCCTACCTTCCGTCCTGCTGCTGCAAGCGCCGGTGCCAGGACTATGCTGACCTTGTCTCCAACACCCCCTGTGCTGTGTTTGTCCACGGTGTCTTTTGACCACTCTGGAGGCCAAGTCAATGTCGTGCCAGAGTTTTTCACCTCACGGGTCAAAGATGCAATCTCTCGGTGCGTGAGGTTATTCAGGTATATCGCCATCAACATGGCACCTATATCGGGAGAGGGGAAAGGAGGGAGGAGACACACTCATAGCTGTGGTAATTCTCATACATAACAAAACATAATCGCAGTTTTCTCTATCATTGAAAAGACAAATCGTGGCCGAAAAAAAAAAAAAAAAGAAATAAAAATACGCTATTTCGCAAAGCTCCACGTGTTTTACGTGCGCCTATTTTTGACAAGCGTTTTGGTTGTTGTTTTTTTTTCTAAAAGTATTAGGCTACATTTAAAAACTACGCTTATTATGGTTCTTGATGTTAAAACAAAACCTACAATCAAAAGTAGAAGATGCATGTTAACTGAGTGAAAAAGACGCCCAGAAAAAGCCCAGAAAACAGGCTACATGGGAGAGACTTTTAGACAAAAGAGAGAGAGAGACACAGAGAGCCAGAGAGAGAGAGACAGACAGAGAGAGAGAGAGAGAGAGTTGCTCAAGGTGTTTCATAAAGTATGAACAGCATAATATATATGTACAAGCTGATATCTAGCAGGAGTGGCCTAACCGCGGCTCGCGAGCCACATGTGGCTCTTTGGCTTAAAATATGCGGCTCCTGGACATAATATTGGCTGAGCTCTTTTTTCATCACAACAGTTTAAAAAACTGCGTACAAGAGTAAATTTTGTTGCATAACCATGTATTTCCTAATAGTTATATCCTAATATTTATACAAACTTTTTGTAACAAAATGTGTATGTGACAATAAAATCGTGTGTGTAAATTTGGTTCACGTCTTGCGGCTCCCGAACATCTGAAGTTTAACGTATGTGACTCTTACATTAAGCAAGTTTGGCCACCCCTGATACATAGGTTGGTTTCAGCCCTTCCCGGTGTAGCAGGCCAGATTATACCCCCGCCAGACTATACCCGGGGTTAAACTGGCCTAGCCCAGAATATCCCCCGGGGTATATTCTGGGCTAGGCCAGTTTATACCCCGGGGTTTACTTTGGGCTAGGCCAGATTATACCCCCCCAGTCCAGATTATACCCCCTACTTTTTTAAAAAAACAAGTCAAGACCGCAGTTTATTTCAACTTTAGTTTGAATTGTCCATTATCACTGTTATTAGATATCATATTGAAGCATACATTTTTGACTCTTGTAAATTATGATACATTTAAAAGGAAATAAACATGCTTAAAAAGCATTGATATACAAAAGGATTGAAAATCCATTGAAACTGATATGATTAGACTTTAACACTAATTTTACTTGTGTCCGTTGGTATTATTATTGTTTTGGTTTTTTTATAATTAGTTGTCCATGGGTTAAACATGTATTGTAATTTTTTTGTTTGGCACCACTAACATATACTTAGTGGCAAGTATGAACTAATTATAAGACTCATAAGTGTAAAGTCATCTAAATCTTATTTTAATTTTTGAAAATCAGAAATGTCCTTGATATGTCAGAACAATTAGATCTACATACATACAAAGTTATACTGATGCAGAGAGAAAGGCCAGGAAAGAATACATAGAGAAAAAAACAACAACAACATTCTAACAACTGAACTGGCAGATGGTGCAATTCCATCATCCAGCAGACATTAAATACTTCACACAAAACTAAATACATACTAAAATTGTTTCACATAATGAATTTAACCTGTCCAGATCCACTTGAAACGTTACAGAAAGTTAACCAGTAATATACAATAATAACAATAAGAACACCAAATCGTCTTATTTACTCTTGAAAATAAAGAGAATATAATCAATATCAGAATCATCATCATCTTGGAATAATACAAAGATAAGAGGAAATATAGAAATGACCTACACATCATTCTAGAATCTATAAGCAGCAATAATATATGTGTGTATGTACCAATTTATATGTAAAAAAAAATGTATTAAATCTTTTCAACTATTCAAGTAGAATTGGACTGAAAGCTTTAGCGAAGTAGCTTTGATAGTCATGTAAAATGACAGATTAAATCCACTGACACAACAGTGCATTGCAGAAAGTAATTACAGTATGTTGTGGCAAAAATTCGATGGATCATGTTGCATGAACATGTCTTGTCAGTAAATTCTTTGATAGCGTGTTTGTAGAAATGTATACATTTTTATGTAGCTCATGGTTTAAGGCACTGGATTAGTTTCACTCACATTCGTTGGCATGTTGTAGTTGTTTTTGTAGTTGGTTGCCATTGAGTAAAATTTGCACGGTACTGTTTGTTTGGCACTGACATACACTTACTGCCAATGGATGAAATAATTAACGGACTCATAAAAATGAAGTCATTTTAAATATTTTTTTGTGTACAAATACCCAGTTGTTAAATCCCTTGGCAAGGGACGTGTTAAGCTTAGGAAGGTAAAGACGGACAAGGTCTTTTTTTTTTATTATTATTATTTCACTCGCGAGTGACATACCCTTATTCACTATAACACATAGGTTCAGTCTTAAACCGTAATGTACATGAAATGTATATCTTTCTACAAATAACCTATCAAAGAATGATACTCACTAACAAGAAATACTGTTAATGTAACATGATCCATTGAATTTTGCCTCAACATGCTATAGATCTAATTACCTTTTACAACGCACTACTTTTGTCTAAGTGGACTTACTTTGTCGGTCTACACAACTGTCATGGCTATTTCCCTAAAGCTTTCTGTCAAGTTTTACTTGAATATTTGAATAGATTTAACACGTTTTTGATATATAGGGCCTAGTTGATACACATACATTGTTGCTTATAAATTCTAGAATGATTTGTTGGCCTACGCTGCCATTTTTACACACCCTCTCATATCTTTGCAATTTCCAAGATGATGATGATGATAATTCTGATATTGATATTTCTCTATATTTTCAAGAGTAAATAACATGATTTCGTGTTCTTATTGTTATCATTATTACTGGTTAGCATTCTGTGACGTTTCAAGTGGATCTGGACAGGTGGAATTCATCAGTCGCAAACATTTAGTGCGTATTTAGTTTTATGTCTGCTGGATGATGGAATTGCACCATCTGTCAGTTGGATTATCATTATGTTTTGGTTTTTTTTTCTGTGTGCTCTTTTCTGGCCTTTTCTCTCTACATCATTGTAACAAAAAATACAATGCATGTTTTACTCATGGCCAACCAACTATCAAAGTGATAATAATAATAATAATAATATCATCAACACACACGAGTGAAATTAATGCTGAAGTCTAATCATGTCAGTTTGAATGGATACTCAACTCTTTTGTATATCAATGCATTTTAATGCACGTTTGTTCCTTCTAAAATGTATTATGATTTACAGGAGTCGAGAATGTATGTATGTACACCAAAGTAAACTAAGGCTGAAATAAACTGTTATTATTATTTTCTCTAAATTGCATTATGACTTGTTGGTGTCAAGAATGTGTTCAGGTTTGTATTAATATGATATCTGATGACAGTGATGAAAAACAGGCTGAAATAAACTGTGGTCTTGACTTGTTTTTTTTTAAAAAGTAGGGGGTATAATCTGGACTGGGGAGGGGGGGGTATAGACTGGCCTAGCCCAAAGTAACCCCGGGGTATAAACTGGCCTAGCCCAGAATATACCCCGGGGTATATTCTGGGCTAGGCTAGTTTAACCCCGGGTATAGTCTGGGCGGGGGGTATATTTTGGCCTGTTACACCGGCACTCTTTTTTACGAGCATACAGCCATTAGAACGCTGCATGTCCATGATAAGGCCTTCTTGTTTGAAACTTTTATGTGACATTCTGAATGGACCATTTGACCTGTTTCACCAGATGTGGATTGGCTACATAATTAGATTTTTTTTAATAGGCCTAAACCCACAACCTTTTTTGGTGCAAGAAAGTAAACAGAAGCATTTTCAATAACTTATACTTGAATAGCGTATGAACGCTTCCCACCCCCCCCCCCACCCCCCCCCCCCCCCGTCCCCTCCTCCCGCCCCCATGCATGCTTTTCATACGACAGGATCACACACCCCTACCCCTTCCACCTCCAAACATAAGTACTTTATGGATAGCCCCTATGTAGATATAACCAGCGTAGCCTAACCTTTTTCCGTGGCGAGTTAGCCCAGTTCAAAATAACCTGTTCAAAACCAATACAAAATAAAAGTGGCCGCCAATTGGTCACGAAAACTCTGCTGAGAATATATTTTGGCTTGGTGGCAAAAAATATCTCCCCATGAAAACATACAATAGATTCACCCATTTGACATTCTGCCATGGTTCCATTGACAACGCCATCAGTGAAGACTTGAATCTCTTCGTCTGTCAGTTCCTCTTTGTCCCGTTTCTTCCTAATCAAGTCCGGGAAAGATATGGAAGACATGGTCCGCTTGATCTGCCAGAATTTAAAAGTAAAGCGGGTGATCTAGTGATAATCTGACTTCTTGTAATGAAGTACCGCTGACTCTAACATGACACCGCACAAGCGTATTTGTGCAACTGCAAAGAACTTCTTTTATTTTTTGGTCAATATTCTTTTAATTCCTTGGCAGTTTTCTTTTTTCTTATTGACCAAAGGGTCAGTAGGCCTACAATATCTCAAGTGTTCATTAAATTTTGTATAACTAGAAACATATTAAAGATAAACAATACATTTCAAGCTTCTGGTAGGATCTCCTTCTGCCCTGTCGATCTGTCTATTGTTTTGCTTTTCCCTAACACAGTGTGATCGTCATAAGATAAGATAAGATAAGATAAGATAAGATAAGATAAGATAAGATAAGATAAGATAAGATAAGATAAGATAAGATAAGATAAGATATTACTTTATTATCCTGTTTCCAGGAAATTTGTTGTCACAGCATCAATAACAGTACAAATACAATATCTATAAGACCCACAGGTCTTTAGCGCACACCGCCACACACGCACAGTGCTCACACAACATTATCTCTCGTGTGACACTCACTCACAGTCATCCCGATAGCACCATCCTCATGAGAGACCATGAGACGCTGCAGTAAATTTCAAGTTAGAATTCATCGAAACACCATGAATCAATGCACTTTACAAAGGTCATGGGTTAAACGTGACCCAAGCCACCCTTCTGCCAGTACTTTCCTTCTTTTTTATTTTTTATTTCATGGGTTACACATTTTTCCTCTACACATATAGTTCGTTTCATGAAGAAGAAACAGTGTTTTGAAGGAATAACTTTTTTACCATTGTACCGATGATTTCCAAAACTTGCATGTCGCTTTAAAACAAGTTCTCTGCGTTACAAATATTTTTCTAGTGTGATGTTTGAAGTTTTTGGCCCCCCCCCCCCCTTTTTTTTACTTTCTCGTTGGCTCTGTATTGTACATTAAACTCTCTGCATTTGAAAGTTTTACAGTAAACGTTCTTCTAACTGGTTAACGTGTAATCCTTTATTATGTCGAGGTCGCTTCGATATCCGTGCATACAGTCAGTGCACATCAATTCGCACTGGTCTACGATTATGAGGGGGGCCTCTCTTCTCATGGAGTGTATTAACCAATCATCCAGGATGAAATATAGAAAAAAACTGACAAAATTACAGGATCACATTCCATGTCATGAAAATTCTAATTTATTTCTTACTCAAGGAAAACAATATTCCATGGGAAGAAGCAAGTGAAGCAGTGATGAGCAATGCTTCAATTTCAATTGACAGTTACATAATATACGTTGTTGGCCAGCTCAAGGCTGAAAGTAATATATAATATATTGAAAACAGAAGAAAATTCCCCACTGCATTCTTTATATATCGTCCTATTTTTGTCAGAACGTTTTGCCTGAACAACTTGACGATAGCCAGGCAGGCGTCAGACAAAGAAAATTGCCCAGCACTCACAGCACTCTATTCATTATTTTAGATGACTCAATGAACACATTTGAGCAAAGAAGAGCAGTCACGTCACAGAAAGAAAGGGACACCCGCTCGCCGCTGCATGGCTACAAGCCGCTCAACCATCCAGTCACACACAAAACGTTACACGTCATTCGCTGCATCAAGAAAGACGCGCCCCACTGTGTGTGAACGTGCAACTTTAGGCGAGTAACAAGTGGCGAGCGACATGTAGGGAACAACTTTCTCTGTCTGACGCCTGCCTAATGGAGCTTCTGTGATTCAATGCTAGTTGAAAATATTGCCCATGTACGGAACGCACAGGAAAATGAAACATGGTTTCAAGCTCACCCCCTATCAAATAAATATTACAGAATGAATTCACTGAAATACTGTGGACCATTTATGTAAAGGGCACTACGGTATTGAAAAGAAATAAAAGCGGCGCCCTTTCGATCCACAGTGGCGTACGAGCGTTTGGCTGTTTAATAATTTTGAATATCGACAGTGACAAGGCAAAATTGCCTGATTTTCCCAGAGTAATAGATGAAACTGCCTCACGAAAAGCATGGAAAGCGTTTCAGAATGTGAAAAAATGATGAGCATTTCTGATCTGAGGTTCCCAGTACAATATAAACATGGGTGCATTGTGAATGCACTGTTGTATGTACTGCTTCTTATTATATTACTGTACTCTACTATTGTCCTTGTTCTTTCATTCCTTTCTGTTACCTGTAAGATCATACCCATACATGAATCATATCTATTTAGCACTAATCATAAAAATGAGTATAATGAGCACAAGAAAGGACCGATCGGCTGGCCTGGGCCGTTTCACGCTACTTTCGCGTTTTTTGTCAGCTTAAGTCAATTAATGCTGGAAACCCACAGTCTTTCTATTTTAAGGGTTTGGTAATAGATCTACGTGTATATCGTGTGTGGTGTTTTGCCTGAATAGCTGTCCTTACGTGGACAGTGTCGTCAAAAGGAACACTGATTTCTTCAACAATTTTACCAATTTTCATATCGTTCCAGATTTGGAACTGCTTACTTCAATATTTTATAGTCATGATGTTTAAGGGTAAAATTGATTATTTTCCTGATTGTGGTGTCACAGTAAATTGCTGAAGGAAACAATAGTTGTATGATTCACACTGCCCTTGCTGTTCACTCAAGGACAACAGTTGCTGTTAGCGTTAAGACATGACAATTTTGTCAAAGTCGCAAAAAACTGAAAATGAGATACTAAACATAGACTGTTTTTGTACCTGGGCATGACTCCGAAAAATTCAGCTCTGTCAAAGTGCCTTGCTCTAATAATAACAGTCCTAGCCTGAACAGAGGACAGCGCACTCTCTGATCTTTATACACATGTAGGCCTATGTTGTTTGTTTGAAGTCCATATCCACTTACGCACGGTATACAAATGATCTTTTTAGTTATTATTCGTGTAGTTAGGAATCCAGCCTCTCACGGTTTGGGGAAGTTGTGATTATAAGTTTTCAGTCACAGTCACCAATGTTTGAAGCGAGAAACCTCGATGTTCAGCTGTGAAAGCACAATCACTGCTTATGAGGTGTCTACTCCGTTTTAATGAGCAGCCTATTGAATACTATCATTCATAGTCATACGAGTTTGGGGCAGTTTCTTTTTTGTTTGTGAATACGCATGTCAATGTAGACCTCCCTACCCGCAATACATTAGGCCTGCTCTGGTTCATCTCTTGTGTCTCCTTGTTTTGAAAAGGAAGGGAAGGGGGGGGGGCGAGAGGCAAGCTGCAGTAGTATACATGCAGGGCAAATATTATTGATTCAACTCGGGACTTAATGTCCTGGATTAGAAGAACATTGTGTCAAAAAGGCTAGTAGCACGTTAAGTCAAGTATGTCTTGCGTCAGTTTTGTCTAAAGATTGCTTCCAACCAAGGATATTTTTTACCTGCGCATTTTCTTTCACGCATACGTCCTGCAGAAATCGTGCGTCCTTTTCATTTCCATGGTACCTTTCTCTACATGCCTCAGGGAAATGCCCACAGTGAAAGAAGGATGCGTATATTAAACCCGCGTACGTCTTTTGCACCTGAAGTTTGGGTTCGTAATAGGGGCCTACATAGTTAAAAAAAAAAACAAATTAAAAATTCAGACCATGGAAAGGGGCCTTGAGACCTGAACCTCCTTCAACTAATAAGGCAGTCTTGTTTCAATCTCACGAGTGCGCAAGGTCCCGTTGAACTCTACAATCCTCACAACGAAGGAAAACAGACTTGACTCAGTGCCCGGTGGGCCTAAAAATCACGTCTTTACAATTTCTAACATTTGGATAGAGTTTATAGACGACCTACGTCCCGAAGGCCATCACCAATAAGAAGTGTATAAATATGCAAGTCATATTAAAATTTGCTATCAACGGTCGATTTGAGAAAAGCGTGCTGTAGTGTCATAAAGTACTTAGTGCAGTCTGTCTGCGTAAAGAGAGACAATACCAATGAAGTCTTCACGGTGTCTAAGGCTGAGGACGCCTCGGTTCAAGCCTGCTTTTTTTTCTCGGTTTCATTGTGAGGTGTGGACTATGCAGCTACATGAGACCTCGCACACTGTCGAGCCCGAAACAAGTTATTTTCGCTGGTTTGGGAGCGTCAAAATCGTCTTGATTCCACTGGAGGAGAGAAAGATCTCGGGCACTGAGTCAAAACAGATGCACAGAAGTCTTGACTCAGTGTGCCACCAGCCTAATGTTTGCGTGGATTTCAGGCGACAGTGTCGCAAAGACTTTCGTCAAGAAGAATGATAAAATCGGATATTGTCACGATCACATTAGGATCATAAATGCCGTGCTAGGTCACGACGTCAGTGAGTAATTTTTACAAACGTAATTATTGTGCGAGCCAGCATAACTTGGTCTCGTAAACAATTTGTTTTGAACAGTTTTTTTCCTAATAAATAGACAGAAGGTGTGGGGAAGGATAGACGGACAGCGTAGGTGTGCATGACTGAGCACTTTTTATATCTCGTGTTTTGAACTAGGTTTAGTAGAGAGGGAAGGGGTGAGTAGGAATTAAATGTTATTGAGACGTCTGTTGACGTACAGAAAATCCGTGATCCAGAGTAAAAGCTCGGGGTTTTGAACATGTTAAGAATTTATTGCTATAAAATTACATTTTATTGTCTTGAGTGATTCGACCTTTGATGTCGACCCAAGGTCGTTGCGTAGGGCTGTTACTTAAAATAACTCGGTTCGGCAGCTGAGCTAGAGGTGGTTGCACCAATCAAATGTATGAATCTGGACGGAAGGTCGAGACATAGCTTTAGTATTTAAACCCGTGCAGAGCTTAGATAGATGCCACATGTAGACAATCCATTTACGAGGTGGACGGCGATAGTCCTCAGCCAGATGAGAGACATAAGAGACGCAGTTGAACAGTACATATTGTGAGGAGCATGATTTTAAAGCTCCAGAGCCTAAGCTACTTGGTTTGATATGAACCCACAGCGTTTACATCCAGCGCTCTCACTCCTAGTGAGGGCCTAATGGTGAGAGTTCATACTAATTTGTAATGATGAAAGTGAACCGTTCTACTTACTTTTGAAGACAGTTTCAGAGCTACCGCCAGACAACGCATGGTTGTACAAGCATTCTCCATGGCGTGTCTAGAGGAAATGTCCATATCATAACATGTCTCATTGAATTAATAGAATTTAAACTGTTATATCCGTCGCCACGTGCGCGGATTCTATTTGGCATATAACTCATATGACCTGCAAGTAGTTAGAGTGAATAAGTTAGTCTTTATAGAAAGCTGTAGTTTCATTAGTTAGATTCAGTTGCCTTTGAATTGATATTTATATTTATAATTATATTTGTTACATTAATTCCTGTAATTAAACTACCCTACAGTTCTGCTAAAAATCAAAGCAATTGATTTATTTAGTTTTTAGAGTGCATTTTTTTTGTGTGTTCGTCGATTGTGGGAGCGGACCTCGAAAGAGTGTCAGTCGAATTCTCCCCATCTAACCCATATCGCGACAGATATTTTCCATAATTATTGTTGTATGCGCATTTTTGCCTTTTCGCGAAAATGAGGATTGAAAGTTTGAAGAGTTGTGTAAAATCAAGGTTTTGTTCAATAAGCTTCAAAATCGAAACTTAGCATAAAAATACACCCATATGACACTTACACATAAGAAAATTAGGAGTGAAACAACTTCGTTCATGACAAAACCTCAAAATCAGCAAAAATGTCGCATCCAACAATATGGCAAATACCCATTATAATACCCAGGTTATATGTATTTGCTATTAATGCCGGGCGTTCGAGAGGGATGCTGCAATGTCGTTAATTGTCTCTTTTGTTAATACAAGTATAAATATATGCCCGGCGTTAGCAAACACAGGGTTAACTAAAAGCCCGACTAGGGTGGAGTTGGCAGGTAAATGTGCTGAGGTCGTTTCAAGAGGCAAAGAGTCGTGATAAACTGAGGTTACCTGCACCTTTGTGTCTGTGTTACTAGTCCTGGCCACCCACAAGAACTTAAGTGATTACTTATGGAAGTGTCATTTGTCACAGTTTTCGTGACACAACAAGGCCACTGCTCGCCACACACCTTCCTGCAGGTACTGCCTCTTTTTAACCCCTACGCCCCCCCCCCCTCGGTCACACAAGGAGCCATTCATAATGTATGTACACTTGGAAAGTGCAATGCCTGGAGGGGGGGGGGGGGTCCTCCCAGCGAATGTCAAGCCTGCTTGGGAGCAGGCGAGAGATGTTTATGGACAGCATATTTAGGCTCTTATGGTAATTATATTATAAAAGTTGCATTAATTTTTAAAAAAAAAATTGTTTGCGCTTCGACAAAGTGACTTGTGGGATTACATAAAAACCGAACACAGGCTATGTGTCTAATGAAAAAGCGAATTTTTAACAGTTCATACAAAATGCCTCTTAAATTTTTAGAACATCAGGGTCTTGTCATGAAAATTCGCCTTTCCATTGATGATAATATTATGTTCGTACAGGGGACGGGGGGAGGGGATGGGGTGGACGCCAAGCATAGGAAAAGCGGACGGGGAGGAGGGGGGATGAAAGCCAAGCATATGAAAAGCGGACGGTTGGAGGGGGGGGGGGTAAAATTGTCAAAATCAAGAGGGCTACCAATGAAAACAGCCTTCTCTAAGACAAAACAACGCTCACATTTGAGCATCACACTGTATAATTTTATCGTTGGGTATTTTTCATATTGTTGTATGTGCGTTTTTGCCTTTTCGAGAAAATGAGAACTGAAAGTTTGAAAAGTTGTGTAAAATCAGGGCCAAAACACTTACAACATTACATCACAAACATATCTCAAAAAGTTTTTAATCGATTGGAATGAATCTAACACATAATAAAATCAGTAGTGAGAGAACCACTTTCATGACAAAACCTCAAAATCGGCAAAATAATTATGGCAAATACCCCTCGATATTTTTGTTAGCTTATTATTTTGCTTGTACGTTACTGTCATGTGTTAGTGGATCGGTGTTTTTGAAGTGTGCAAGACTCACAACTCGCACACGCCCCTGCTAGACTCCCATAAATATCTGCTGATAGCAATACAAAAACAAACGATCGATTGCCACAGCTTGTCGCACAAAGTAATATAGAAAAAAATCAGAAGAAGAAAAAACCAGTAATCCACGGTATTGACATATCGTCCGGTATTTTCCATATTTTTTGTATGTGCATTATTGCCTTCTCGAGAAAATGAGGATTAAAGTTTGAAAAGTTGTCTAAAATCGGAGGTCAATACGCTTCAAAATCGAATCTTGCCTAAAAATGCCCTCGGAAAAATACACCCAAATGATATTAAAATTTATACGTAATAAAATTAGGAGTGGGAGAACCACTTTCATGACAAAACCTCCAAATCGGCAACTTGTCGCATACAACATTACGGCAATACCCTTCGATATTTTGGGAGCAGCTTCACGGCAAAATTATTTTGTGATACGGGCCAAATTCCAATCAACTGTTCAAGACATTGTTAATGGCACTCTTCCAGCAACAGCTCTTTGAACGTACAGATAATTAATCATTTTCCCGAGGCCCATACATTTCGTCATTTCCGACAGCTTTTGAAATTACATCTAGATTTGCAGTCATCGACCTAAAAAAAATATGGTGTCACAAAGGAAGCCAAGCATATGGAATCCGTCATACGATATTATTATTTCAGGACTTGCGGACATTTGGTACCAGTTACTGAATGAAATGCAAAAAGTATCTGCTTCAAAATGTTTGAACAGGTTTTTGTGGTACGTATTTTAAAGCCGTTCGTGACTCCAGAGCTAGAGAGCTCCTCCCGAAATGCTCTTTGACAACAGCCATAATTAATTATGATTAGTTACTCTTTCAGATTTTCTTCGTGTTTTCGTCCTGTTATTTTGGTTGAAAGGGTAGGGGGCAGGGTCGGGGATTCGATATAATTTAGGGTTGAGGATAAAGACGGGGTTAGGGATAGTACGTATACGCAGCGCCACTAGCGCAGAACACTTTGGGTGCATGCGCATTTATAGCAAAACAGCCATAACTGATACATTGTGAAGTTTAAACTACGACAAAACTGGAAATGGGTTGGCCATACCGGAAGAATGAAAGACAACAGATGGACAAGGTGTTGAGCTATTGGAAGCCTAGAAAAGGGAAGAGAGGAAGAGGACGCACGGAGAGACGATGGAGAGATGATACTGTGCAGAGAGGTGGACAAGCATGGACAACACGGGCGAAGAACAGAGGAGAGTGGAGATCATTGGCGGAGGGCTACATCCTGCAGTGGACGAACATGGCCTAACAAGAACAACTGATGCTCAAATCATAACGCTGCCGTTGATACCGACACTAAGGTTCTTTTGTTTATGAAAGCAAAGTTAAAAGTTCGAAAAAAAACCTCACTAAGGTTATTGACCGAAATTATCATAAATAATTATTTACTGGCTTTTCGCTAATGGCACGCAGTCAGGTTTGTTCCGTCTCAGATTTAGTGTGAGATATGGACTGTGGACCTAAATATGACCTCGCGCTTTGGCGAGATCGAAACAGGTCTGACTTGCTGGTTCAGGCACATCAAAACTGTGGTGAGTCTGCAAGCAAAACGAGAGACCTGTCGCGCACTGAGACCAAACAGACGCAAGACAGACTTGACTCACTCTGCAGAGGGCCTGCTAGTGGGCTTGATAATTCTATATTATCATAAGATAGATAAGATAAGATATAGCTTTATTATCCTGTTGCCAGGAAATTTCTTGTCACAGCATCAGTAGCGGTACAACAGTAAATACAATATCTGAGACGTACAGGTCGTTGACGCATACCACAACACACGCACATTGCTCACACAACATTACCAGCAAGTAAGAACATTACTCACACACACACTGTGAGAACAATCCATTAGGAAAACTAACAACAGCACACTACATCACGAAACACCACTACTTCGAACTGCGGATGGCAAAAAAGATCGTAAGGGAACAACAGCTTTTTAAAAAAATGATAGAGGCACCAAACGTGCCACAAACGTTATTCACAGGAAGCAATTTTAAGAAAAAGATGCTGGCCTCCAAGAATTGTTGATAGGGCAGCCTACTAGGTGAATGCGGTTGGAGGCCATCCAAAAATGACGTATGCTAACAAAGAAGAAGGGGTTCTGCCCCCCCCCCCCCCCAGCGTACAAAAAGCGTACATGAGAAGGGAGGGAGGTTTTCGAAAAGCGTACGTGCCCTTTGAATTACGGTAATGAAATTTTTTTTTTAATTGATTACATTCACATTTTCTAAACTAAATAAGTTGTGCCTAGAAATATTATTTCAAAAAATCAAATACAGGCTATGTTTCTGATGTAACAGTCAAAATGGCGCGTGTGAAGTGCCGTGTCCAGCTTCAAAACGTCAAAGTCTTATCTTGGACATTCAACTAATGGCTGTACGCGTGTATTTACAGGGAAGGGGGTGGTTGAAGCCAAGCATATGAAAAGCGCACAGAAGGGGACCATCTTATGATATCTATGCAACCAAAGTATCGACCTGTGTTAAGAACTTATAAAGCAGACACCAAAGTAATAAAAACATGGACAGACGAGGCCTGCGACCAACTTCAAGCCTGTTTTGACTGCACGGATTGGGACATTTTTACAAACACATGTACTAATAACTCCTACATCCAGTTTTGTGAAGATCTAATTATACCTAAGAAAAGTGTGTGTGTGTATCCAAATAGTAAACCATGGTTAACAAAAGAATGCCTTGAAGCTATTGTTGACAAAAAAAGACTCCGAAAAAACTATAGTAAAAGCGACCTCGCTAAAGTAAACAAACAAATTAAAAAGAGAATCAAAGTGTGTAAAAAAGAATACAAAGATAAAATTGAAGCAAGTTTTAAATCAAATGACATGTCATCTGTGTGGAAGGGAATGAAACAGGTTACGGGGTACGATTGTATGAAGAATAAAGTGAATGTTGTGAATGAAAGCGCATTTGCTAATGAATTGAATCAGTTCTACTGTCGCTTTGACAAACACGATTTCTCCAACCAACACCAGGAAATAAGAGACAGTTTTGATTTTGATAATGGTGAATGTAATATTTGTTTTGATTATGATGCTGTTGTGAAACAATTTAAATCTGTTAAGGAAAGAAAGGCATCTGGACCAGATAACATTGGAAGCAAAGTAGTGAGAACATGTGCTGAACAACTAGCAAAAATTTTTACTTGCATCTTCAACAAATCCTTTCAAAACCATTACATACCAAACATTTGGAGATTGTAAAAAATCTTACCTGTCCCCAAAAAACCAAAAATATCTGAAATGAAAAACCTTCGCCCAGTTGCATTAACTTCCATTATCTTTAAATGCTTTGAAAAACTTGTTTTAACTGAACTAACGAAGGAGGTCAAACAAAATCTCGACCCCTTGCAATTTGCATACAAAGAAAACAGGAACACAGAAGACGCCTTATTGTTTTTATTGCATAACATCTACGGTCATTTAGACACTGGTAAAACCTGTGTTCGTGTGCTCCTAGTCGATTTTTCGTCTGCGTTTAACACCATACAACCGCACTTAATGTTTCAAAAGCTTACCAACCTACACGTGAGTTCTTTTTTAAAGAGCTGGATCTTCGAATTTCTAACACAAAGAAACCAGTTTGTGGATATAAACAACACATTTTCCAAATTACTCACAACAAACACCGGAGCGCCACAAGGCTGCGTGCTGTCACCTGCCTTGTATACATTGTATACAAATGATTTCACTGTGACACACAACAACGTTTACCTTCTTAAATTTGCCGACGACTCTGCTATTTTAGGCCTTTTACCTAACTCTGGCCACGAATATTCTAACATTGTACAATCCTTTCATTGTTGGTGTAATAACAACTATCTTCTACTGAATGTTAAGAAAACAAAAGAGCTTGTTTTTAACTTTAGGAAAAATAACAACGATCCTGTTTGCCCTCTTACTATCAACAATGAAGAGGTTGAAATTGTCACAGAGGCCAAATATCTTGGCATTACTATTGATTCATTGCTTAACTGGCATGCGCATGTAACATGTATACAAGAAAGCCAACCAGCGCATGTATTTCCTCAGAAAGCTCCGCTTTTTAAAAGTTAGCAAAAGCATTCTGAAAATATTTTACACCATGGCTATTCAGAGCGTTTTGATGTATGGAGTTGTCTGTTGGGGAGGAAACATCTTACAAAAAGATAAAAATAAGATCAATAATTTAATTAAAAAAGCATCCAAAATTTGTATCTGTGATCTGCCATATTTTGATGAGCTGTACACTGGTGCTTGTATTAAAAAAGCTAATATTATTATAAATGACCCCCAACATCCCCTGAACAAGGAATATATAAGATATGTAAGAAGTTTAAGGCTGTTGTCAAAGAAAACTAAAACTGAGCGCTACTTTAAATCGTTTATTCCATCATCAACTAGGATGTTACAATAATGCCGTCATCTTGATCGTAATCTGTTGAATTATGTCCTGCGTGTCAGGTCAATGTGTTTTAGTTAGGGAAGCATATTGTGTGCACTGTTAATTTTGTTAATTTAGTTAATTTATCAGTGTGTGTGTATATATGTGTGTGTGCGCGCTATGTATCATACTTTCTGCTTCTGTAACTGTATTGTTATGTATTCAATGATCAAAACAAATTTCCTTGTACAAGGACGAATAAAATTTATCTTATCTTATCTTATCTAAGGGGGGAGGGGGTAAAAAATAACCAAAATTGAGCATATTTATTTACACATACTTCATAGATGGCCCACTGCCCAAAATAGCAACCCGGTTGGCAAAGAGTTAATCAGAATGTTTTATTATTAATACATGGGGTTTTGTAAATGGCAGTGGCTACGTTTACGGCACATTACGCTCATACCCCAATAGAAAAAAACAAAGAAATGAAGCGCTGCTGTACGAACGGGAGTAAAGCCGAACAAAGAAAAATGGTGAGTTGTATTCACCGGCTGCCGTAAGCGTAGCCACTGCCTTTGTAAATATCATGTTGTAAAATGTCATGCCAGGTAAGCAAATGCAACGCATTTGCCTTGTATGTCAACCAACCCTAATTTCGCTCAGAACAAAATATGGCTCGCTGCCAAATGATAAGATTAAGAATATGAACAAAAATCTTTCCACACTATGGCCATACATAATTATGTTGATATCAAGTTGCTGCGACAGCCGTCACTTTTTTTATTTTTTATTTTAGGTAGAGCCGGATTTACATAGATTACCCATACCGTTGATAATCAGTTGTTGCCCTATTTAACAAGTTGGTGTTAACGGAACAGAATAAGACGGCGCCTCAAGTAAACTTAGGGAAGTTGTGAGATAAGAAGGCAGTTTCGATTATACTTCAGGCTAATTTCATCTATCATTAATAAAGTACGCAACCCTATCCTCTATGTACCCGTAAGCTCAAGTTTGTAAAATTATCTCTCTCTTCCAGGTACACATTTCATACGTTAATTCCCCCCTCTCCCCAAACTGTGCAACCGCACGGCCATTGGAATGGTGAATGCCCATGACAAACCCTTGATGTTTGAAAATGAAAGCTCTAAGTGGCATCAAATAGTCTATGTGACTGTTTCATTAGAAATATGATCGATTTTTATCATATTCATAATTCAACAAATTAGCTTTCCTTTTTCCCACCCTGTTCATAAACATTCAAGAACATACCTGAAAAGAGTACGTAAGCTCCCCGCCCCTTCCTCCTTCCCCTCGTAGTATTTCATACCCTAGGGGCACCCCATCTCCTTCCGAAAGTACGTACCGGTACGTTACAGAATTCTTCACAATGCAGTGTTTATCCTGATCTCTTTAGTAACGGAAGCATATTGTGCGCACTGATAATTTTTTTTTTTTTTAGTGTGCGTGTATATACATATGTATGTGTGTGTGTGTGCGTTATTAAAAAGGAGAAGACTCTGTGGATTCTATTGCCAATGAAGCAAACCGTCTGTGATTGGTATTATGTTGTCTTAATGCAGAATCTCCACCTAGACCAGGGATTCTCAGCCTGGGGTAATTACCCCCAAGGTGGGTAACTTTTGCCTATCCAGGGAATAAACGTGCTGATTCTGGATTTGTACATACTTTTTGTTTGTTTGTTTGTTTGGTTTGGTTTAATATAAATGAACCAACAAAAGAAAACAAAAAACAAAAAAACAACCTGAAGAATCTCCAAAGTCGTGAGTGAAAAGCAAGAACAAAGAAAGTCTCATTGACTGATGTGTTCACCTTGGCTGAATGTGTTTTGGTTCTGTTATACCGGTATCTGTTCATCATTAGTTTGTTCACAAATTGGTGAAAATAACATTGTTCTGTGCCATTACTATTTTTAGGCTTATTGTTATTTAAATTAAAAATTATGATGTTACAAACAGTGTTTTTAAAATGTCCCCTTTGTCGGTTGCTGAGAAGTATAAATTCGACAGCATCCACAGAGAGAGTATATGGCGCATTCTTCGGCACTATGGAATTCCCAGCAAGCTTGTTGAACTCATCAAAAGCTTTTACAAGAACTTCAGTTGCAGTGTCGGAAACAGTGATGCATCCTTTGAAGTGAAAACTGGTGTACGGCAAGGATGTGTGATGTCAACAATTTTGTTTAACCTCGTAATCGACTGGATTATGCGGAAAACTACAGAGGATGCACCAAGAGGCATCAGATGGACACTCTTCGACAACCTAGAGGATTTGGACTTTGCGGATGACCTTGCGCTATTGTCACATAGTCACCAACACATGCAAGATAAGACGCAGAGACTACATAATTTTGGATGCAAAGTAGGCCTTCGGATTAGCCAGAAGAAGACAGAGATTATGACCCTAAATGTAGACACTCCAGCACCAGTGCAAGTAGATGACAAGAACCTCACCACGACGGACAAATTTAAATACCTTGGTAGCATTATCAGACCAGAGGGTGGCACAAAGGAGGACATCCAAAGTAGGCTGGGAAATGCAAGGGCTGTCTTTCAAAGTATGAGCAACATCTGGAAATCGACACAATACGGCATCAACACCAAGATCAGACTGTACCAAAGCTGTGTCCTATCCACACTCCTGTATGGATCAGAGTGTTGGCGAATGACAGAAGGTGACCTCGCCAAGTTGTCTTCCTTCCACACCACATGTCTTCGTAGGATTCTCCGCATCTTTTGGCCAAACAAGATTTCTAATCAGGAACTACTAAGGCGATGCAAGCAAGAAGAAATAGCCAACATCATCACGAAGAGACGATGGAGATGGCTTGGACACGTGCTGCGAAAGGAAGCAAATTCTATAACCAAAACAGCACTTCAGTGGACACCGGAGGGACGGCGCAAGCGAGGCAGACCCAAGGCAACCTGGCGGAGAACAATCGAGGCAGAGATGAAATCCTTCAATCACTCATGGGGAACTCTCGCAAAGATGGCCCAGGACAGACAGGGCTGGAGATCCTTTGTTGCTGCCCTAAGCACCAGTGGGTGCAACAGGAAATAGTAGTAGTAGTAGAGAAGTATAAACTCAAATTACTGAACAAGACAAATCGAGGGGTATCTCCGATATAGTATATGTACATATGTTACAGTAAGAACCCGTACCTAGGGAATACGAGTAATCACTGAGCATTTTAGTAAATCCACGTAATCCCCGATTCACTCAGGGACTTCCTGTAACTGCTGAAATTTCTAGTGATAACGCGAAATCCCTAAAATTAGACCTGTCATTTTACGTGTTCTTACTATTGAGCTTTCAGTGAATTCGCGTAAAAGCCCCGCCACTGAATAAGACTCAGTTCCCTCTTTAAAATAGTTATTGGTGTGCTTGCTCCGGTGTGCTTGCAAGAAAGTACATCACAAAACTTGCTTGCTCTGCACCGTCAATGTGTTATGACACCGAAATTGGGTGAGTTTGGCAGTGTGTTTGTTTTGATCAAAGTTTATTAGACAAGGTTGTCTCGCTTCATTATTTGCCTTCCTCAAGCAAAGTCAAGATGTCTATCGAGGAAAAGTTTACACAACAGCTCACGGATCATTTTAAAGAAAACAAAAAAGGATTAATCAAACTTTATTAGATAAGGTCGTCTCGCTTCATTATTCGCCTTCCTCAAGCAAAGTCAAGATGTCTATCGAGGAAAAGTTTACACAACAGCTCACGGATCATTTTAAAGAAAACAAAAAAGGATTAATTCCAAAATGTGACTATCAGAAGACCATTGATGACTGGAAAGCAGCAGCTGATAATTCCCCCCCCCCTCTCTCTCGCTCTCTTTGTCTCTGTCTGTCTGTCTGTCTCTCTCTCTTTGTCTCTGTCTGTCTGTCTCTCTCTCTCTCTTTGTCTCTGTCTGTCTGTCTCTCTCTCTCTTTGTCTCTGTCTGTCTGTCTCTCTCTCTCTCTCTCGTTTTATTTGTTGTTGTTGTCTTTCATTTAGTGTTTTTATTTTTTATTTTTTTTACGAATGGTGAAGGTCTCTACTTGTGTGTCTGTCTGTCTCTCCCTCTCTCTCTCTCTCCTTATCTCACTCTCTCTCTCTCTCTCTCTCTGTCTCTCTCAGGTATGAAGTACTCCAGTGCGGGCCCACAGAAAAACTGATAAAGAGACGTTCGGCACAACAGGAGTCGCCACTCTACTACATGAGCATCGAGGAGACGTTTGATGTTGTCAAGAGCGCCCACATCTCAACTGGCCATGGTGGAAGAGACCGGATGCTGAAAGAACTACAAAAGAAATATGCAAACATTCCAACTAAAGCCGTTGAGCTGTTCAAGTCACTGTCAAGAATGCCAAAAGAAACGAAAATGGCCGATGACGAAGGGTGTTGTCGTTCGTCCAATACTCACCAAGGAATTCTCGTCAAGGGGTCAGGTGGATCTTATTGACATGCAAAGCATGCACAGTGGATCCAATAAGAAATGGATCATGGTGTACCAGGATCACTTGACGAAGTTTTGCATCCTTCGAGCCTTGACGTCTAAAAGAGCTGCAGAGGTTGCTTTTCATCTACTGGACATTTTTCTTCTGATTGGTGCACCCGTTATTCTCCAAAGCGATAACGGATCCGAGTTCACTTCACACGTCGTCACAGAGCTGAAGGAAGTTTGGCCAAACCTAAAAATGGTGCATGGTAAGCCTTGCCATCCCAAAAGTCAGGGGTCGGTTGAGCGAGCAAATGGTGATATTAAAGATATGCTGTTGGCATGGATGGCTGATAATGACTCACAGGACTGGCCTACGGGCATCAAATTTGTTCAGTTCCAGAAAAATAGTGCTCTTCATTCCGGGATAAAGTGCTCTCCATATTCTGCAATGTTTGGCTGTGAGGCTCGTGTTGGACTTACTACTTCGTCTTTGCCGGTGGAAGTGATTGCTCGGATGGAGACTGAGGAAGATCTTCTTGCTGTCAATGAAAACCCTCTCTCCCAAACTGATGGGGTTGCAAACCAGATCCAAGCTACAAGTGATGAAACAGCAACAGTTGGTGTGACAGACGGTGTTTTACTTCCAGTCGAACTTGAAAGCACATCAGCACAAGACATTGATCTACCCACAGGACCTTCCTCGCCCACAGCAACACCATCTGCCTACGATGTTGACAGTCCTGGTTCTTATGGACAATCAGAAGAGCATGTGACGTCTCTCTCACCCACTCCATCTGACAGTCCTGTTTCCTCTGCTGAAAACCTTAGGGTCGAAGAACGCATCAAACAAATCAAAAGGCGTCGTCGTGAAGCAGCCAATGCACAAACTTCTCAAGCAGAAAGGATGGTGAAAAGAAGTCGTGTAGAGATGCGAGCTGGCGAACAAGGAGACAACGTTGCTGTACCAATTCCACTTGTTGATCGTGGGAGAGGCGATCCTAGAAATATCCTTGGTGTCATAATTGACAGACGAGAAGACACAGACCAATATAGGATAGCCGTAAAAGCTGGTATTCTCAGTGGTCTGTATTCCAGAAATCAATTCGATCTGTGCCCTGAGCGTCTTCTAAACACTGACGACATGAACACCGAAAAAATAGTTTCACTGCGCTCGGCGGTGATTTCTCAATCCTCTTCAGGTGGACAAGGCTTCACAAGATGAAACTGTACTGGTGCCAAAAAGTGTAGGGCAAGGCGATGTAAATGCTTTAAAGCAGGGCTTCAGTGTAACTCACGCTGGTCATAGCAGCCTCAATTGTTGTAACAAGTGACAACGTCGATGGTGTCGGCCATTTTTTAGTTTTTTTTTAAATGCTTATTTTTATATCGTGGAGCAGGTGTGTGTGTGTGTGTGAGAGAGATGGTGAGAGAGAGAGAGAGAGAGAGAGAGAGAGAGAGAGAGAGAGAGAGAGATAGAGAGAGAGAGAGAGAGAGAGAGAGAGAGATAGATAGAGAGAGAGAGAGAGAGAGTGTGTATCTTTTTACCGAACTATTTAAGCAATAAAATTTTTATACTATACATGCCTGTCAATGTTTGCATTGTGTGCAAGTGTGATCAGGGATTACACGTAACTACTGGGACCATTTTTCAGGGATTTCACGTAATTCCTGATTATTTCAGTGATTGCGTGAAATCTCCGAGTGAAACAGGGATTACGCGTATTCACTGAAATATTCAGTGATTACTCGTATTCCCTAGATACCTTTTCTTACTGTAACATTATATAGAATAATAATACAGTTGTATACACAGAGATTAAAATACACGGCAAATCACCAAATTTACACATCAAAGTCCATATCGAGAGGAATGTGCCATATTGTTGTATGTGACCTTTCGCAGATTTTGAGGTTTTGTCATGAAAGTGGTTCTCTCACTCCTAACTTCATGATGTATAAGTGTCATTCCAATCGGTTTAAAACTGTTCGAAATAATAATGTGTTTGTGTCGTAATGTTCCATGCGTTTTAGCCCTTTTGCCGACAACACTTCAATCCCTATTTTCTCGAAAAGGTACAAAATGCACATACAACAATATGGCAAATACCCGACGATATATGGTATGTCATTGAGAACTCACAGGTTATACATGCACAGAAAGGTTAATTAGATTGCATATCTGAAGTAACTACATGTATGAGAGTAATAATTATGCCAGCAAAACTCTGAGTAGATTTTTATGTAAGACAAATCACAAAAGACATCGCTATGCCGCTACTATGTACTCTTTAGTTTCCATAGATAACAAATGGTGGACTCAAGCATTTACACAATAAAAGCGAAATTGATTCCGCTCCATTTGCCCCCGCCCCCTATAAATTCAATTCTAGGAATGATCGATGCCGGATTAAGGCATGGGCTTTTGGAGCTGCAGCTCAGGGGCCTCCCCCACCTGGGGGCCTCCAGAAATGAAGTAAAATTATAAAATATCAAAACCTCATTTTAATTTTTATTTTCGCTTTGAAAAAAAAATCACATCTCTTCTCTTTCTGTTGTGTTACACTTGAGCCCAATCTGTGCGGGCCTAATGTTGGCATCATAAGTTGAATAAACTGATTTCAAGCATCCCAATAACCGTACGTTCATTAATTATTTCTGGGGCGTTACAGTATTTGTAGAATAGGGGCCTATAAAATTGTGATTTGGCCCCTAAGAATGATAGAGGAAGACACTCATCGCGCGAATGAGAAAACGCTTAACTTGCAAGATCTAGGCCTGAAAATGCTCCTCACACACAAACCATGACACAAATCTGTTCGGTAGACCAAGCAAGTAGTGCCAAATTCTCACATTCTTTGGTAGTACCAGTCCGGTAGTACCAAAGATTGTAGAAATAATTTGGTAGACGCGTATGATACACAGAAAGTCGTCATGCACGGTTTACCTGCAACAGTACCATGGGCCCATTCTTTCTTTCCGTTCCTGACCTCGAAACTGTTCCTGGCAAGGAACAGCTGGATGTTTATGCTTGTATTGTTTTTCTTCTCTCCATCCTACCCCAGCTTTTTTTTTTTTTTTGCTTCTTTTGAATTCATTACTATAACTGTGAAACGTACGTAGCCTGCCCAGAAATCCCCCCCCCCTCCCCCAATTCCCTCATGTACACTTTTCAAAAGCTGAAGGGGGGAAGGGAGCAACCCCCCCTCCCCCCGCCCCCACCCTTCCGAGCATCCGTACTTTTTGGTTGGGCCTCTAAAATATGTTTACTCGAGTTCATCAACCTATTTACAAATCTACCTGTTGACTGTTTGGCTGTGTTTCCTATTGTCTCTCTTGGCATAGAATTTAGTCTCCGGTATGTCGTGAGGGAATATATTCATCCAGGTAACCCGTACACTTTCTGTACACACTACACAATTTCCAGCAAATACAATTACTTGGTCTGACCAACTCATGAGCTTGCAATTTTCAAAACGGCTGAAAGGGGGGGGGGGGGTTGGTTATGTCGTAAACACTCCCCCCCCCCCCCCGGAAAAACAGCGTAACTGACATCATGTCCTTTCTCTACTTTATTGTCTGTGACCTTGAAACGTCCCTTACGTTGGTTTTGCCACACTAGAAACTACTATTTCGGCAGCACATAACGTCTACATAATTATACCTTTGACATAGAAGAATTCTGCGTGAGACAAGTCCATAGGGACAATAAAGTAGAAAAAGAGTATGCTGTTAGTTAAGTCGTCTTTGCTTTTGAGCGGCAGGCATAATTTTTTTTTTTTTCGTACTAGCTTTACCAAATTCAGGAGCGGGGCAGCAACAGACCCCCAAACACCGGACAGCTCCAACATATCCCAGGGATTTTCGATGACGTTCAGAGTCATATCATCAGGCACAGTCCAGAGATTGCAGCACCCATGGCACTGTTCCATAGGACGAGAAATCCCTTAGCCGATGACCTGTGTTTGGGAGTCTCTTGCTCCCCCACTTCTGAATTTCGTAAAGTGAGTGCGAAAAAACAGCCACGCGGGCGGCAGAACGGTCGTGAATCTTCAGTCACGGTGATAACGCAAAAATTGCCGTATTTTTAATTTTTAAATAAAAGTGGTGAATACATTGACTCTTCAGCTACAACTAAAACAATCAGGTATACGTAGTAATATGGGCTTGAGTTTGAGTTTGGGGTAAGAGAAAGAAGGCCGACATGATAATGACCACATTGTGACAGGAGGAAGCAAGACGATAGGTAAGATGATAACAGCAATGATGTGACAGAAGGAAATCTTACCAGAAGCACCCACCAACCACATGGGAGACAGAAATCTGTTCAAAGTAGGGCCTACTAGTAACCACGGATCCACAGGTACCCTCAATTCTGGCACCCAAGGGTACCTAGTTTCCATGGTTACCGAAAACTGGTTCTTTTCCAGTTCTATCACGTGGGAGGTAAAAAAAACAACAACAACAGTGGCATGGAGCATTGTGTTCAGTGAAACCACGGCTATCCATGTTTTTTGCCGGTGCTAATTAAGCTGACATTTCTGGTTGGGCTAGGGAATTTTCAAAAGACGAAGGACAATAAAGAAAATAGAAAGAAAGGAAAAAAAAAGAGGTATGTAATTTTATTTCTACTGTGGAAGGCCAGAAATTAAATGTCTGAAAACAAGGAGGGCGCGTTGGTCTATAGCCAAGCTGTTCGCCTGGTAGGCCTATGCTGAAGGTGCCGGATTCGATTCCTGGTCGACGCAGGCATGTTGGAAATTTGGGGGAAATTCCTGTCCCTGCTCCCCAGGTAGGTAGGATCGAGCACCTGGTCTGCTCAGATAAGAACAAAAGACTCAGATGGTGTTGGTTTCGCACGATTACGATACCTTGGCAGTTAGAAGTAGAGATGAGCAGGCCTAATCGCTGCCCTGGCAAAATTAAAAAAACAACAACAAAAACAAACTAATTCCTTCCCCCCCCCCCCCCCGTCCCCATGTTAGTACATAAATAAAATAATTCTGCTTCCGCCCCGCACTCCGTGTCTCTCTCTCTGATAGTGATCGCTTCTATTATTATAATTATGTACTGCATGCAAAGCCGGATCTGCCTCTATTTTCCTCACACTTTTAGGCGTGCTTTCCCTTCTTGCAGGGGAACTCGCACCAAACTGAACTTGTGTCAGATATGATAAAATAATCCTCCATGCTCATTATTGCCTTTTCTTTTTGGGAGGTTGTTTATTTTTATTTTGGAACAGTGGGTAAAATTTCAAGTGAGTTGGTGCAGATATGAGACCTCATGCATCACAATAGTCAGGAGCTACCTTGCTAATAATATTAAGAATGTTGTTACAAGTGCGTAAGTCCCCCTAGTTTTTTTGTGCTACGGTTACACCCCTTAACCCACCCTCACCCCCCCGGCCCAATCCCCCGGCAAATTTTCTCTCTCCCTCTCTGTCTTTCTCTCTCACACGCATACACATAGATGCAGGAAATGAGGAAAACACACACATTCCTAACAAGATATTGTGGAATATCAACTGACATTGTGCCCAGCATAGTCTATGAAACCCAACACGCCCCCCCCCCACCCCAACCCCCCAGAAATAGAAATCGCCCCCTGAAAATGTCTTGGTGACCTATGGGTTGAGACCTCCGCTGTAGAGATCAGGGAAGGCGTGCCATAATATGAGTTATACACTTTTGTAAGACGGGCACCTATTTCATGTCCTTACTGTTAAATCGCCGAGCCGCGCGTTAAGTACAAAAAATATCCATCTAAAGGACAAACTCGCCGAGGGTTAAGTTAGTTCAGTTAAGTTAGAAAGAAAGCTCGTGGGCATGTAGCATCTGCAAGCTATCCCTTGCCCTCCCCCGTTTTCTTGTTACACTGGTGAGCATGTGTTCATTTCTTCTTTCATTTTATTGTGGACAAACCGCCAGAGTGTACTGTACTCCGTGACCTGACCTTCTTTTCTAGTGAGTAGTTTTTTCCTCGCTCGCTTGTTGTCAGTGTTTTGACTCGTTCAGTAAATATTAGTATGTTCCCGAACATTCGATAACATTGTGGAGACGGATGTTTACGCCAGATTTGGCCTTGAGTGATGTAACCTGATGACGTATTGATGCGTGATTGGTTAGTTTGCGCGAGGGCAAAGGTAACGTTTATTTCGGGAACTTTCTGTAGGAATGTTTATATATATAGACCTGTGTGAGTGGTTGGGGGGTGAGTAAGTGAGTTTCCTTTTGTGTGGCGTAGATATTTAGTTTCGCTGGTGTCTTCCTAGTATTTATTGTTCACTATACAGTGATTAAACTTTAGTATTATTTAATCTATCGTCGGATCTCGTGTTTATTCATTTTACAGCTGTAATAGTTTCGTTTTCTAAAGGGTTGTAGTTAGATCAACTAACTCCCCCCTACTATAACGTGCTAGAACAACCTCAGCTGTTACAGGGCACGATAATTGTCCGTGGACAGGTAAGTCGACAGACAGATCTAACGGAATGAGGACAGAGACCCCCCCTCCCCTCGTCCCGACCCCCACCGCACATGAACGCTCCTGAAGTCCTTGCAATTTGAGGTCTTTATTTTAGGAGGTTCGCTGCCCTTGGCATTTACACCTCACTTTACTTGTTTTATTATTTCTTGTTCTGGCGGGGGGGGGGGGGGAAGATGATATGGATAAATTTTAATCTATTAATTTCAATTTTGCCCGGGCAGCGGCCCTTTCGGCCTGCTCTTTACGATTTCCAACTGCCAAGGTATCTTTAACGTGCGCAACGTGCACACGGGCCCTCCGAATTTTTTCGTCCTTATCCGAGAAGACTAGGTACTCGATCCTACCCCCCAATAGGACCAGGGACTTGAAAATATGAGAAAAATCCAATTTCCAAGAACTACTCTCGATCCTACCCCCCAATAGGACCAGGGACTTGAAAATATGAGAAAAAATCCACTTTCCAACATGCCTGCACTGCCCGGGTTTAGAACCCGGGACCCTTGGCATGAGAGGCGAGCACCTTGCCTCTAGACCACCTTGTCCCACATCATTTCTTTCAAATTTGATCGTGTTGATATCTTTTTTCACTTTTGCCCCATTAAAAAAGATATATAATATGAAGTCCTTGCAATACCTTTTGCTGTGTGCCTCATCTGATGCTCCTCCCAGGATGGGATGATCCAGGATTCTGTTTACTTTATACACCTGCAGGTATTCCCGGAACTGGTAGGTAGAACACAATTGTCCTAGAAAGCCCCGCCTATAATCCCCCCTCCCCCCCCCCCGCCTGACCCCCACCGCACATGAACGCTCCTGAAGTCCTTGTAATACCTTTTGCTGTGTACCTCATCTGGTGCTCCTGCCAGGATTGGGATGATCCAGGATTCTGTTTACTTTATACACCTGCACGTATTCTCAGAACTGGTAGGTAAAACACAATTGTTCTAGAAAGCCCCGCCTGTTATTCCCCCCCCCCCCCCCGGCTGAATAAATTCTTGTCGTGCTCTGCATAATATTCCTTGTTTGCCCTCAAATTTCTTGGAAAGAGCTAGAAGCATTACTGACTCTGGCTATCTCCAGAAAACACATGAAGCCTTTTTTAATGGGGCAAAAGTGAAAAATGATATCAACACGATCAAATTTGAAAGAAAAGCTAAAACCTATTATCAACCTGTCTGGAAACCTTAATCCTGTCCGTAAATGTACCCCTCAACTCAAGGTTTGAGTTTGTGTTTTTACGGTGGGTCGCCACGATAACGGCCGCTTTGTACCTTCCAGTTTCATAGTCTATTTCGGGTACTTTATTTATGTTCGGATTTCAGAGCTTCGTCAATTTAAATTTCGCAAATAGAACTAAATAGATTCGTATAGATTTTGTTACATTGGTAGAATTCTCATCAGTTGTTTTGTAATTGTAAGACCTAGATCTGAAAAAAAAATACATGTATGTGTATATAAGTCTCTAAATCAAATTGTAGATCTTAACCTCTTTCTGGGAAGGACAAGGCGCGCTGCGGGTCCAGGTCAACAAATAATTCTTTCATGGAACTGCAGGCATGGTGTTTTCTTCGGATATGCGTCAAAACCACACAATCAGTTAAAATAATTATGCTTTATTGATAGCTGGCAAAGATGTTAAAATAGTATTAACCTAGATTACCTAGTCGCCCTGCGAGAACCAGCTCGCGGCGTCCCGGGCGTGGAGAGCGAAAACAATGGCGGGTTGAGGTCAAGCTGTCCAAGCGGCGGCCTAGCAACGCTACTGTTTACCATAGGAAACACAAACTGTTTGCCTCGAATTTGATAGTAGGCCTACGATGTAGTACATAGTAAGCCTAGCGTGTTGTTTTACGTTGTCAAGAAAAGTAGATCTTGAGTGCTACAACAATCAGGAAAATGTCAGAGATTCTAGAATAAGAGAACATTGTAGGCCTACAATTGTTTTTAATACATGTATAAGGAGGTCTAGAAGAAGAAACTCAGAAGCTTGGACCGATAGACTCGCAAATTCTTACTTCAACGTGTGTGTTAGAGAGAGAGAGAGAGAGAGAGGGGTATTATAAGACGTACCACCATAACAGCTACAAAATTGTAGGGGGACAAGGTGGTCTAGAGGCAAGGTGCTCGCCTCTCATGCCAAGGGTCCCGGGTTCTAACCCCGGGCAGTGCAGGCATGTTGGAAATTGGATTTTTCTCATATTTTCAAGTCCCTGGTCCTATTGGGGGGTAGGATCGAGTACCTAGTCTTCTCCGATAAGGACGAAAAAATTCGGAGGGCTCGTGTGCACGTTGCGCATGTTAAAGATACCTTGGCAGTTGGAAATCGTAAAGAGCAGGCCGAAAGGGCCGCTGCCCGGGCAAAATTGAAATTAATAGATTAAAATTTATCCATATCATCTTCCCCCCCCCTCCAGAACAAGAAATAATAAAACAAGTAAAGTGAGGTGTAAATGCCAATGGCAGCGAACCTCCTAAAATAAAGACCTCAAATCAGCTACAATATCAGTAAAAATGAAAGTAATCGACAACCCCACCCCCCCCCCTCTAATAGAATAAACAGACGGATATCAAGATCCAGCAGAAGCTCAAGTGCATGGGCAGACACTCACTAGTAGCATGTGAGTGTGTGAGGGGGGGGGGGGGATAAGGCGCAAGCATGATAATGGCTACATAAAATCATAATTTGCTACGTCAACAGCAGCCTCCAACCACCTGTGACAGACACCCCCCTCCCCGCCCCCCCCCCCCAAAAGACAGAGAGAGAGAGAGAGAGAGGGGGAGAGAGAGAGAGAGAGAAAGAGAGAGAGAGAGAGAAGATAGGGGAGACAGACATGTAGAGGAGAGGGAGAGAGACGAAAAAAGCAACCACCGGGACAAGACACAGAGAGAGAGAGAGAGAAAAAGTAAACCAGGGTAACCGGAAGAGTTGTTTCTGACCTCAATGGCCGAAAGCGTTGAGGTACGGTCACGTGACCTCACCAGGGAATCTAGGTTAATACTATTTTAAGATCTTTGATAGCTGGCAACTGCAAGCCACACAGTTCGGGAGATCTTCCCCCTGAGTATTCAACAAGGTAACCTGATATGGTAGCCCTTCCTCTATCCTTAATTTTATACCTAATCCTATCCCCCCCCCCCACCCCCACTCTTTCAGTTAGAAATCTAGAAAGAAAACCTATATATTATATAACGAATTGTAAAGGTTTAAAATGCCCGGGATATACTGAAATCTTTCCCGTTTCTTTCCTGTGTTGAAAAGGTATTTTATTTAGTCAAGATTTCGTTACGAAAATGACAGTATTACTCAGTGCATTGTTGAAATATATTATTATAAAAACCACAGAAAACGGTGGGGTCCCATCAGGCTTGAAGCAGAGTTAAAATATGGCAAAAAGAAAAAGTTATATGTATGTCAGTGACTGACGTATTGTGCTTCAAAAATCCAAGCCTGGAGTCACTTTTTTTTTATTTACTTGTTCAATTGTTCTATCCTGTTACATGGATGAAAATCAATCGACCGAAAGCTTGATTTGTCTTCCTTTTTCCTTTGCCTTTTATCGATCCGTTTCTGTACCATTTCTTACGAAAGGCTTTGCTACATACAGCTATATTACCTCGAGCAGTAAACATTACCCGAAATACTTTAGCCTACAAACAGAAGTAAACAATGAATCATCATAACACTGCCTCAGCAAGACTCTTTCAGCTCTGGGAAACCCAGTATTCGAGAAAAGTCCACTTATAGGCAGCCAGCCAAGATCTCCAAATAAAAAAGGACGGCATCAGTTTGTTAGAAGCAATTTGGCAGTGGAAAATGATTGACATTGATGTACTGACTCAGATTTACCCGGATGCCCTTGTCAATTTTCAGTTTCAAGGTCACCGTTGAAGGTCAAAGGTCAAAAAGTCAAATTTCAAAGACGTCTTTAAATTCCTTCATTTTGGTCAATTCTATCTGAATCTGTAGTCATTTTGAATTAAATCTTCATAATAAGCGTGAAAAATGATTTTTAAGATTGGTTTTTATTGAGCTTATGTAAGGAAATATTTTCTTTTACGGCACATTGTGAAACATCTGTGTTTGAAGTCCCAGGTAATGACACAGAATAAATTAATGTCGCCAAGATATATATTGGATGAAAATGGGGATTGTTACTGTTGAAAGATGCAAGGTGATAAACTGTAATTATGATTTATGAAGGAAAGCGAAATATTTAGCTTAAGGGTGTATGTTATGGAGTAGGCCCTATTCAGTTGTGCTAAAAGGGGAAATTGTAGGCCACCCAGCTGATAGCAATAAATTCTACTGACGTATGATACACCAGTAAATTTAATAGGTTGATGCGACAAGCAATTTCGTTTTTTTGTTTTTTTTTATAGAAATGTCACAAACTGTCTGTGATGGCTCTGGCGTAAGACGGAAATAACCAGGCCACACTACATCAACTCTATAGTCAGTAAACTGTCCGTAATTGTTCCTATAGTGATATTCTGAAATATCTAAATTTTCAGTGGGTGATAATTCCTGTCAAACAAGACTTGACGACAGCAACGGAAGCAAGGATGCAGCGTGTAATTGCTACCAATTACGATAGCCCGCCCACCTGATAACATTTCCCCTCAAGAATTCCCCAAATCAAAGGATGGGTACCGAACAGAGTTGCCACAGAGGTGTCAGGTGAGGTAATAAATCGCTCAGGTTTTCACTTCTTGGGATGCGACGGGGCACCTTTGCTGTGCAACAGTTCAAGCTATTGTGTGCATAGGAAAAGTATGGAGCTCCGTTTGTACCACATTGAAATTATGCAAAATAATGAACTTTAATTGCTAATTACTGCCTTAAATGGCAGTGCAGGGCATCCGGGTGCACCAGATTCTCCACATTTTCCCCTATCGATTCATGCTGGATGTCCGCTTCTAACATTCCGATGCCGTCCTTTTGCTTCAGAGACGTCTTTTCAATCTTGGCTGGCTGCCTATTACCTTAATATTTCAACACACGAGTCTGGTGTTTAAAAAAATCTTGGTACTTGAGAGTTTCCTTTGAACTTGTATGACACGAGCAGTGCGCGGTCAGGCCATATCGCTGGTCGAGAAACCAAAATTAGGAGCATGAATCGTATCCCTGCCGCTAATCTGTTGTTTAGCTGGGATAGTTATCGCACCGCTTTGCAAGCGAGGCAATGAAGAAATAGATGCCGAGCCGAGTTAGCAAGCGGACCTCTCTCTCTTTCTCTGTACTGTTTTTTCCCCTTATTCTCCATGTCTCCCTGTCTCCGCCCTTCGTCTTTTTCTCCCTTTTCTCCCGGTCTCCGTCTCTCTGGGTGTCTGTCTGTCTTGCCTTTTTGTCCGCCTCTTCTCTCTTTTTTTTTCTCTGTCCGTCTTTTTTGTCCTTCTTTTCTCTCTCTCTCTCTCTCTCTCTCTCTCTCTCTCTCTCTCTCTCTCTTCTGACAAAAGCAAACAACCTTACAGACAGAATGACTTGAAAAACTCGCCAGTGAAAAGGAGTAAGGGATGCAGCCCACCAATGCACGCGACCGCAGGGTTGCGCAACACATTAAATCAAATATCATCAAGGACGTGCAACCTTTTCTCTTTCCCCAATTCTGACATCATCAGGGACAGTGGAGACTGACTTTGTTATTTTATGCAGCCCGTGGCTTCCTTCAGCAATTCTGTTTGAATTTGGGTTTTGGGTTTTACGGCGCGTCGGCGCGATAGCGGCCATTTTGCGCCTATCATGGTCTGGACTGTTTGGATACTTTATTTATGTTTCGTCTTCAGAGTTTCTAAATTTCACAAATAGAATTAAGCCGTTTGGTATAAATTTTATCATTGGTAAAATTCTCAAAAGTTTGTTTTGTATGGATCTTAAAAGATTTTCGTAAATGAGTATAAAAGTTCTCAAATCAAATTGTGGATCTTAGCCTCTCTCAGAAAGGACAGGGCGTGCAGTCGTGGGTCCACGATAGAAGGTAGTTCTATATCATTTACTTTTCAACACTGTAGTGTTCAAATCAGTGGAATCAGCTTTCCAGAAAGTATACTTTATTGAGTTTTCCAGCTCAACCCAAGCCGTAAAAACCAACATTTGGAAAATTTACCCCTTCCAAGCTCAAAAACCCATGACAGAGGAAAGTAATGTTGAGTATGGCAGAGATAGGGTTAAAGATAAACAAACACCAAACAAGAATAAAAAACATTCAGTTGTTTGGAGTTCACTTGAACACACTAACATTCTTCAGTAGTTTCCTGTTGCTCTTGTCGCGAGTAATTTAAGTTTAGCCAGCTCCCCCATCCCCCTCTCTCTCTTTCTCTCTCTCTCTCTTTCTCACTCTTTCTCTCTCTCTCTCTTAAGAGTCCGAAGGACTGAAAACTGGCCGCCCAAAATAAGATAAGGAAAAAAAACATCGAAAGGCTCAAAAAGTGGCCATTATCGTAACGACGCGCCATTTTAAACCCAAAGTCAAATTCAAATTTGCTCTCTCTCTCTCTCTCTCTCTCTCTCGCTCTCTCTCTCTCTCTCTCTCTCTCTCGCTCTCTCTCTCTCTCTCTCTCTCTCTCTCGCTCTCTCTCTCTCTCTCGCTCTCTCTCTCTCTCGCTCGCTCTCTCTCTCTCTCTCTCTCGCTCTCTCTCTCTCTCTCGCTTTCTCTCTCTCTCTCTCTTTCTCTCTCTCTCTCTTCTGAAAACTGACCCAAAGTCAGATAAGGAAAAAAAAAAAATAACGTAAAAAGTCCAAAGTGGCCGTTTCCGTCCCGATGCGCCGTTATACCCAGACAAATTCAAATTCTCTCTCTCGTTCTCTTTCTCTCTTTTTTCTCTCTTTCTCTCTCTCTCTTTCCCCTCTCCCTCCCTCTCTTTCTCTCTTCCCCCCCTCCCTCTCTCTCTCTCTCTAATTCTTCACGTCTCCTTGGCCGTAATAAGTAATAGCCTTTCAATCTGTTTACCTAGGCCGTCAAATACGCAGTCACCTCCGCACTTGCACTAACCAAAGTTTCTGTGCAGATCCCTTACACTTTCAATCTGAAGTGGTGCAACAGAAAAATTCAGGGCGGGACATAAATTGCTCGAGACATATTTTTTAAAACTTTACTTGATTCCATAGATATACACTACTGAACGCTTGATTCACAGCTTTCAGGTCGAGCGTTTACTTGTAACGCCACGCCCCCCCCCCCCCCCCAAGTGCCTACGCACTAAACTGTGTACGGACCACAGTCATATCGAGGGCAGCATGGCCAACTAATGTAACTCGCCCCGCCCATTTTTCTTTTTCTTCTCTCAAAAATTGAGATATTTGGCTCACTCCTAGCCCTAGATAATCAGCGAGCGGTGCTGTAAGTTGGAGGTTAAATTCTGAAAAATAAGGGTTAAATAATTTTTTATTTTTTTTAAATGTCGTAACTATTAAAGTTGACAAAGAAAGTCATTCAGTTTTTTGCTTCTCCTGAAAAAATTAATTATATAAAGCGAGTTACGATACTCTACCACATTTTTCCCATTCAAGGTGAACTTCGAAAGATATCCAAGTGATGTGAAAATAATTTCTAGTAGCTCCTGATAGAATATAGATCCAGGTCAAATGATTTGCACTTGCGTAAAGACAGTTTATAAAACACATAAAACAGACAGGCAGGCCGATTCTGTGTGCTGACAATGTCCATCCAATAGGAACTTCCCCTGCCAAATGGCAGCTGACGGTTAAGTGGTTTGCGCTTACTAAGACTTAACTCTCCAGGCCCCCTGGTATCATTAGTGACACACAGAAATGTACCACTCGGTTGCATTTCCCAGAAGAACTCAAGGCGAGAAAAGTTATTTTTAGTAATTTCTACACTATACACTAAATCAACCATATTATGATCACGAAAAACCCCTTAATCCGCTCGGACCCGATGTGCCATATTTGAAATAACATCTCATCTGGTGCCCAAACGCTCTATTTTTGAAAAAAACAAACATTCTTATTGTTCAATGGAATTTTTGTGTGAGAATTTCTTCTCCCGTTCTCTCTCTCTAAATATTCTATTTCAAATTTGCACATTTCAAAAGCATTAGTTAAAGCAATATTATGCGCTTGAGCTTTAAAGGGTTACAGAATCAGAATTATCACATAAGGAGAAATGTGGGCGGGGTTTAGAGGGTTAAGCTGCAGACTGTCATTTCAATCCTTGCAGATACCTAGAGGCTGGACCTTGACGGTTTAAAAAAAAAAAAATGCTAGGGTTCTTTCATTTCATAAATTAGGCCGAGGGTGAGGCTCGGTATAAATATTTAATAAAAGATAAAGATGAAATGAAGGAAGGAAAGAACAGGTGGACAGATGAGAGTAATGCAAAGGAGAATGGGAAGGAACACAGTAAGAGGAGGGAGGAGAAGTGAGACAGGGGATAAATGAACTGGGTTCGAGGAGAGAGAGACAGGCAAATAACACATAAAGTGAAAGCGAAAGAGGGAGAGAGAGAGAGAGAGAAGGAAACAGAGGTTTAGAGAAAGCAGTAGTGTGAAGATCAGAAACTGCTGCAATTGTTGTTGTGGTTGCTGTTGTTGTTGCTGTTAGTACAAAATGTGCCTGACTCACCTTTTTTTTAGGTGGCATGGTTCTTGGAGTTCCCAGAAACTGCAAATAATAAAACGAAAAAAAAATTAAAAGAATGCATCAGTATTTATCTATTAAAAAAAAAAAAAAAACATAACGCATTTTCTGTAACCAGTTAATATAAATTTAATATGCTATGCCGCAAAAATCTTGCAACAGACTTTAAACGGCTGCAATATTTGAACTAATTAGGTTAATTCAAAAATGTTTAAAAAATGAATAAAACATAAATCTTTCATTTTTCTAATGACTTGAGGTCCTGTCTTGGACAACCAAACAACAAGGTTCAGAACTATTGAGAGCTTCCAGCTTGTCGAGTCAAGTGTTTCATGGTTTCTAACGTGCCTGAAATGCTTATTTAGATCTAGTTCATTCGTGGGATCAATAGAACGCGTATTTGCAGATGACAAGGCCTTTTATTTCGTTCAGTTATCTCCAGCGGTTCAAAAGTTACATCAGTTTAAAAGTTTGTTGCAAGACTTATGCGGTACAGTATATTATAGTAATACATTTTTTTTTTATAATAGACTAGTACGAAACGCACTCATATGGACGGTGGTTAAATGGTTTTATGTAATGGTGTGAATTGTGGAGTTTACAAAAGTAGGGAAGAATGCAAAGACAATACATGTAATTTCATCATTAATAGCTACATGGCAATATTCAATGTCAAAATTGGGCAAAAAGAAAAGGTTGTATGTTGCAAAACCCCGCGTGAGAAATAAAACCCAAACAATACAAAGCAAACTAAAGAGAAGACAGAAAATACACAAAATTTTCGGCTTTCGCCTTTTTCAAGTGAAAAAAAAAAACGAACAATAAAAGATTTCAACAGGAACGAAGCTAAACAGTTTACTTAGCTGCCAGTTCTTGCTTCGTCAGCTGCGACCCCACCGTTTTTCTGTGGTTTTATGATATATGGCAATATTCAGTGCGCACCGCTAATTTTGTTCAGTGGTGCCTTGTTAATAACACGTTGCCTGAACCTACTCGCGAATTAACGGTTCAATTGTTTGCACATTTTGCGAGTTATTCCTCGGTCGCACCTAGTCTAACTGTATGCTTTTTGTGGCGCCACAATCATATTTCGCTTCTTCGTGCCAATTCTCAGAATGACTCGTCCAGCAGTTTTTGAGTCTGTGCGTAATTACAAATCTTCAAATCTTATCCATTGTACTTAAGCAGTTGGCGTACTCAGCAGACTAAAAATAATATAGCCTTATCTTATCACGAACTAGGCGTAATTTGACGACTGGCCTTGTTCTATTGGTCGCAAATGTCACTTTGCCTCTATCGTATTTCATGACAGATAACAAACTTATAAAAAGACTCGTGTCGTCCAGGAAGGGTGTCATGGAGAAATATACAGTACAGCCCATGGTACTTGAGCTATCTGTTTTAGGGAAAAATAACTACCTGACCTTTCTTGACTGCGACATAATATGGGACACACAAGGTCAGGCAAGGGGATGAGAGAAAGAATGGCGGGTAAAAGTCGTTATAGAAAGGAATAAAAATGCTTGAAATGAAAGAATGTTGGACGTAGAATGGTGATAATTTGTAGTAAAAATGTGGCCGAGGGTGAAGCTAAATATAAATATTTAATAAAAGATAAAGATGAAATGAAGGAAGGAAAGAACAGGTGGACAGATGAGAGTAATGCAAAGGAGAATGGGAAAGAACACAATAAGAGGAGGGAGGAGGAGTGAGGCAGGGGATAAATGAACTGGGTTCAAAGAGAGAGAGACAGGCAAATAATATATAAAGTGAAAGCGAAAGAGAGAGAGAGAGAGAGAGAGAAGGAAACAGAGGTTTAGAGAAAGCAGTATTGTGAAGATCAGAAACTGCTGCAATTGTAAATAAATGGTAGCACTCTCTGGCCTGTTCAAAGCTGACAACAGTCCCTCTCCCCCTCCCTCCCTCCCTCCCCTCAAATCCAAGTCAAGGTGACGAGTTTGGCGCAAAAGACAAGATTAGCGAAAAGTGCACAATCCTGCTTACGACTTTTGCCGCCGTTTTTGTTGTGGTTAACGTTGTTGTAGTCGCTGTTGCCCTCATCATACGTCTACACTCCTAAACATTGCAAAGTCACTTTCCATGATTGGATCATTAAAGACGGAAAATGCCAGATATTTCCGCATAATAAGATGTTCAGTTTCCATGCCATATTTCAGAAACAATGGCGGTCACCTTGAATTTGGCAGCCATCTTGGATATTTGTTTGCCTTCAAAACATTTTATATCAAAGACACATTCTTTCCAACATCATCACGACAAAATTATTCTGAGATGTAAATAACATTTGTGACAAGTTGTTTTCATTCACAGCGTCTCTTGTGAAGCCTGTTTCCAATATGTGTCGGTCATCTTGAATTTTGGGCGCCATTTCGAAAATGTTTTGTGGTCAACATGTTTTTCTTAAAATATCTCCTTGGACATCATTTGGCCCAAGTTTCATGCTTCTATCATTTTTTTTTTAATGACCATTCCCATATTATAGAATTATCAAGCCCACAATTTACTGTTCTAATGACTTACGTATCACAGTGGTGGCCTACTTTTACAGAGATTATGGGTGATAGCGTGACATAATATATTTTGCTATCAGTGTGTAGTCTTGCAATATGTTGGTAACTAGAACAATGTGGCCATTGTTTTCATATCACGACAAGGAGCTGCTGTAATAGACCGGTTTGATTATCAACCACACATAGACAGAAAGAGCTGCACCGGTCTCAACATGCTGTATTCTGCTGTGACGACTAGCGCTGGTGTAAATTTTCCTTGTAACAATGATTTGAGGATATGGCTGGGAGATATATTCGATTGAATTTTAGTTGTTAACACAAACCTCAGTCCCAAATCCTTAATTTTTTTAAACTAGAAGACCTATCGGGCATTGCCCGGAATAAACAATTATGTGCTCTCTCTCTCTCTCTCTTTCTCTCTCTCTCCCTCCCTGTCTTTCTCTGTGTCTCTGTCTCTCTCTTTCTCTCTCTAATATAATAAAAGTAATAAACTACAGTCTTGCTTCAGAACTCATGCGCACCAGAACACTACGCACCAAAGTGAACGCTTGATACGGTTACTTTTTATGACATGCACGATACTATATAATAAATTACGAAACAAACATGCAAAAATACAGATGTTACATAGCAATAAACATTGGTTTTTTTTTTTTTAAATACATACTTGAAGTAAACAACTTTTAATTATAGCCATCATCTTCCTTATCTCAATTGCCACCTTCCTGCCAAATTTAAGGCCTGAAGAGTGTATAGTTTGGTCAGTTAGTCATGCCAAAGGTTGCAAGTTACTGAAATATATAATAGATATAGAACTCACAATGTAGGCCAGCTTTTCTCAAGGCGGGGCCATGTGCAAACACTTTAATGATTCAAAACAATGGTCAGCAACCTTTCAGAGAAAAAGTGCCATGAGATTTCCGATAGAATTCAACTTACAATTAATGAGTTGCAGCACGCACGGAAGTCAATTTATTTACTATAGTGCGTTCAAAAATTGTAAAAAGTGAAAAACAAAAACAAAAAATTCTTCATAAACATATATAAAAAAGACTCAGAAAACACAATGAGGCAAAGAGCAAAGTTTTTACCGTGTCCATAGAAATGTCCTTATTTCAGCATGTCTGCGTAAGAGCAAATCCAAACATTTCAGATAAACGCAACGGCCCTCTTTTCGCTACTGGTGATTTACAACTCATACCAATTCACGCGACTGCGCAGCGTAAACAACGGGAACATCACTGAATTTCATGATTTTTACCCATCGTCCATTTTGAAGAAAGTAATCAAATTTTCGGTCTTGAGGTCGCATGTCAGCTCGGCCAGTGTGAGATAGCGTGAACCAATTCTACAAAAAAAAAAAAGACACGTTTGAAACAGTACCAGATTGCTGCTATGCCCCGACAGTATGATCTTGAAGTAAAGAAAGTTGCCCTGAGAGCACTTAATATTATGCATGCGAAGCTCAAAAACAAAGCCTTCTAGTTTCTTTAAACTACCCCCTGAAAAGCATCTGTGCATTGTTTGGTTGTAAAAACCACGATACTCAGAAGTTAACAGAGCGAGCTGCCTGATATATGAATAAAATTGGGCAAAAAGAAAAAGTTGTACGTGGCGAAGCCCCGCATGAGAAATAATACCCAAATGATACAAAGCAAACTAAAGAGAAGACAGAAAATGTTCAAATTTTCGGCTATCGTCTTTGTCAAGAAAAGAAAAAAATATGGAACAGGGAAAACAATCCAACAATAAAAGATTTCAACAGAAAATGTATAGAATCGAAGCGAAACAGGATATGTGTACTTAATTGCGAGTTCTTGCTTGGTTAGCAGCACAAAAGCACGTCCCTCTGCCAATGTATGGAAGCCCGAAGATGAATAAAGATAGCAGAAAAGGCCAAAAGCCAATCTTGGACACCTTTCACTTTGACATCATAGAAAGATACATATTCAAACTATTTGAAGACAAAGTTTATCTTACTTTACATTAACTTAGACATAATCTTGACACACAGTAGAGTATCAGCGTCAAAGAGAAGAACTTTCTATTCGGCACTGAAAAGTTGGGGTTCCAGTCCACAAAAGTGGAAGTATATTCCTAAGGGAGAGATCAGATCTTGTTGTAGCAAGATGTAAATTTAAATACCGGTACCGTAGTGGGAACCGTTTGTCTTGGACTCTGTGGGAATATTAAATGGGTCTGACAAAAGAAAAAAAAATCCTGACAGTGATTTCCGAGGTTTTCCTCCACAAAATATGAAAATCGGAAGCAGTTTCTGGACGAAATCAAATATGAAGTGTCCCGCCATGACTAGTTTGTACCAATTACAGTATCTATAAAAACACGGACATCTAAGTAACAAACTAGCTACCAGCCTTTGAGACATAATATTGTATCAGCGCCAAAAGTAATAATAAATAAATATTTTTCGGGTTCCCTCTTCTTCAGTGTAACACCTCTATTTAAACTATGCAATGCGTTTATCCAAAATATGCACCTATGCAGTTACGAAAACTGCATGTCAGCGGTGCACTTTAACTGGGACTGTAAACAACCTCTATGTTCACCATTTGGTGTCGGACACGTTTTTATATAATTTTATAAAGTAAAAATGTTTATTTCAACCTCTATGAATGCCAAAAAATAAGTCCCAGTTAAGATAAATTGAAACAGGAGGTCATGCAAAATCTGGCCCGCATTCATCAAAGGAAGCCGGAGATATTAAAGAAATTGGCCAACCGCATGTTTTTGAACGCACTATAATACATGTAGTATTATTTCTCACTTAAAGAATTTTTTTTTCAATGGTAATTAATAAAAGAAAAGAGCCACAACCGAAAGTTAAACAAGCTTGCCAACCCCTGTGTTTAAACACTAATAGTAATACACTAATTTAAACGCCCCTATCTCCAGGGGTTTTTCTTCACTTTAGTGAGTAAAAGAGGTACCATACACAGCCCGGTCAGACACACTTAGTTGTTGGCAGACAGTAAGTGCACACCATAATTTCCTATTCCTTCTTGGAAGTGCTTAGAGAGGGACACATGTCCCCTCTAAGCAAGTGCTTACAGAGGGACATATATGTGAAAAACGTCATCGAAATATGGTGACTTGCTATTTTTACTCAACCAACCGACGGATATTCTATTTTGGGAAGTTTGCCTGTTTTTGATTTCGATCGTCCAACATGGCGGCGCCCTCAAATAGCCTATAGGCTATTTTATGTATGACTAGATCGAAAGATCTTCCCAACCCTAAATCTCACCCTACCCCTAACACTAATTGCCATGCCGACTTTGACAGCGCATGGTCATACGCCACCGTGCGTAAAATAGCGAAAGGAATATTTTGCAGAAATACGTAAAACAGCCTACAGGCTATTTGCTGTCATACGTAAAATAGACATTCCGCACTCTCGAAATAAGTAAAATATCCTATTTGCCGCCATACGTAAAATAGACGCTCCGATGTTCTGTCACCTTGTGATTCTTCTCACACGTATAGGCTAGCACAGCGGTTGGTGCATGTCCCTGGTAGTGGTAGGCTCATTTTCTATCCTGTCATTCTTTTACCTCTGTCTATCATCTGACTTTTCCCAGCACAACGTGGCTGTTATCGTGTCATTGTGCTTGTCTTCAAACTTAAACTTAAACGTACTGGCTACACAAACAGATTAAATTTGGACTTTTTTAATTTGGAGCGCACATTATTGCTCCGGCATCTGTGAGATCCAGGACTAGATCTAGATCTTCAAAAATATTTATTATGTTTCAGAACCCACACAGTGACTGCACAATACGTTCTAACTATGCCCCTCCATGCTAAAGGAACTGATCTATGCAACTGTCCCTCTTAAATCCTGCGCTGAAAGATATCTTAAATCCTGTGCTTAGAGACATTAAAATAATGTGATGTGTCCCTCTGTAGTAAATGTAAGCATACATTTAAAAGGGGGGGGGGGGCGCATGTGTCCCTCTGTAAGCACTTGCTTAGAGGGGCTCGTGTCCCTCCGTAAGCACTTGCTTAGATGGGGACATATGTCCCTCTGTAAGCACTTGCTTAGAGGGGGACAGGTGTGTATGTCCCTCTGTAAGCACTTGCTTAGAGGGGGACATGTGTCCCTCTCTAAGCACTTCCTTATTTCTTAGTAAATCCAGGAAGACCCTATCACACTGAGCCCGGTCAGACACTGTCAGCTGCTGGCAGACAAGAAGTGCACACCATAATTTCCTATTATTTCTTAATAAATCCGAGAAGACCCTATCCTACTAAGCCCCGTCAGACACAGTCAACTTCTGCCACTATTTCTATGGTATACATTTTGCTGGCAGCATCTGACTGTGTCTGACCGGGCTCAGTGTGGTACATATACCTCCATGTAAGTCTTACCTGATTGGAAAAAAGATGTATGTGGATTTATGTCCAGAAATGACGCACAATACTAAACTAGGCTGAAGTAAAACCTCCCTTCTCGATTCAGAAGAGCGACACCGCTTTCACCGCGATCCCTACACTATCAGTGTCACTTGTTTGGGTTTGAATTAAATAAACACCACAGCCGTAACCCGCAAGACTTCTCGGAAAGGCGTGGTCTATTTTTAGCCAGTTTCATCCGGCTGTGCAGGCCAATTATAGTTTCGCAAATTTATATTCACATCCTGCCTAATAGCAAAGACTATAACACACATGTACGAATTCTAAAATGATTTAATTTACTTTTCTCGCACGCACGCACGCACGCACGCACGCACACACACACACACACACACAACATGAATATATATATTATCATTTGGTTAATTCCAAAAATTTTACATGTTTATAGGCAAGGAGGGAAGAGGGAGAATTCTAGGGGCTTCGGAGACAACTGAAATTATGTTGAATACAAGGAAGCGTTTAGGCCTTTAGGCCCACAAACTTTTCAAAGCTCAAGCTGGGAGGTTTACAACAGAATACCAAGTGTAATTCAACGCAATCAATGTGTTATTGCTACCTGTTAGCACACATGAGTTCCGACAACCTTGACATGACCTGGCAGAGGAAAAATAGTTGTGCTGGCAGCATTTCCGCTTTACCCTAGTTGAAAGCATAGACCTTACTTTTACACTTTGACCTTTAAACCAATTGTATGTGAATGCTGGCCACGAAAGCGTAACTATCTTACATTATAATAGCAGCAAACATGCCGACAGACATACGGACAGATGATAGACAGACAGACAGGGTGATGGATGGATGGATGGATAGATAGAGGGATGGATGGGTGGACGGATGGATAGATGGGGGGATGGATGGATCGATTGATGGACCGAACGGATGGATGGATGAGTGAGAGAGTGAGGATGGATGATGGATGGGCTGATTGGTGGGTGAATAGACAGATGAATAGATAGCCCTGCTGCGACCCCACAGTTTTTCTGTGGTTTTTATGATATTTCATGGATAGATGAAGGATGGGTGCATAGATGGATGGATGGATAAATGGATGGGTTGGTGGAATTTTAGCATAGCATTTCAGTCATTGGACTACTGGAATATCCATCTGATTCATCCCATCAATTTTCTGTTCATTATGACCATGTAAAGTAAAGAGGTCAGCCATATGTCAAAAGACCAAAGAACCATTGACCGAGTTTCTCTCATTTGGTACACATAGGTCGAGCCTCTGGGTCACGAACTTAGCTATCAAGAGCCGTTTTTGCATTGTCTTTCTAACACGATGATTTTCATACCTTAACCTCATGTGCTCGTTTCCAATCTACGCATAGAGCAAAGAATCAACAATAACTTGCTTTGATCTGCCGTCCCAGTAAAGTTTTATGCTTGCGATTTTATTTATATATTTGTTTATTTAGTTTCCTTTTTTCTTTGCTCGTATTATCGTCTAAATGATAACGTTAATGACACCTCTAGATATAACTGAGTAAAAACGTGTACCGGCAGTCCCAGACAGAGATTTTTATTTTTTTTTATTTTGGCTGTGCAGATCAATTACAGTTTTGGATGCATTTCCTGGCAACTCGACTGATCAGAGTTTTTTCGTTTACATTTTCTTGTTTTGGCTTTTATTTTAAATGATTAAAGTCAGTGATTGTGCTAGATAATGCGAGTTTCAACTCTCGCCCACATCCTCCGTTCTATTACTGTAAGTCTCAGGAATTGTCTAGTTGTAGCCGATTTCTTTGCTGTTCGTTCTGGTTAACAATCCCTTAGTTACCAATAGGAGTGTTTGACTGTACTTAGATTACTACCTATCGTTCTTTCTATGTGCCTGCGTAGTATGTGCTTCGATGCCACACAGACAAAGGACAGTGTGTTTGACGGGCTTTCGTTATAGCTGTATGTACTGTGGTCTACCGGCAAAGTGCTCGCCTCCCATGCCGAAGTACCGGGTTCGAATCCCGGTCGGTGCAGGCATGTTGGAATTTTGGGATTTTTCTCATATTTTCCGGTCCCTGATCCTGCGGTACGTAGGATCGAGCACCTATAGTCTTCTCGGATCAGGACGAAAATCTCGGAGAGCCCGTGTGCACATTGAGCATGTTAAAGATACATTGGGAGTTAGAAATCAAGAAGACCAGGCCGAACAGGCCGCTGCCAGGGCAAAAATTAAATAAAATTTATCTCTATTACAACCCTCCCAGCCCCCCCCCCAGCTCCCCCCCCCCCCCCCCGAAAAAAACCCTGCCGACTGGGATTAAAGAATTATACAGAATACAAAAAGTACAAAAATACGTATATCGTCGGGTATTTTCCATATTTTTGTATGTGCATTTTTGCTTTTCAAGGAAATGATCACTGAAAGTTTGAAGAGTTCTGTAAAATCAGGGTCAAAAACACTTACAACATTATATCACAAACACAAATCTCGAAGTTTTTAACTGATTGGAATGACACTTACACCAAAATTAAGAAGAGTGAGAGAAACATTTTCACAACAGACCTCAAAATCGACAAAATGTCGCATACAACTGCTGTGTATATTTAGAGAGAGAGAGAGAGTTAGGATTGGGGTTAAGGTAAGTATTATTTGCGTTGTCCAGTCAAACATGATGTTTGCCAGGGGTAATCCCAATTTTCTAAAAATATTTTTCTTAAAAATATTGCCAGTCTGACACTACGGACAGCCTTGTGTCATGCAAGTTGAGATGGACGATTCCGATTCTGCCTTCTTGTAATAAATGCTTTGAGAAATAGACTTACTGACTGTATCAGTTTCTTTACGAATGTTTTGACAGTAGCTTGCAGTTTGGAATCTGTAGACAGACTTGCAAACAAATCTTGGAGAGGGGCGGGGGTGATAGGAAGCTGAGAGGGCCACACAGAGAGAGAGAGAGAGGGAGAGAGAGAGAGGGAGGGAAAGAGAGAGAGAAAGAGTGAGAAAGAAATTTATGTAGACATAGAGAGAGATCACGAGAGTCAAAGAGAAAGAGACAGACAGCGGCAGACAGACAGACAGGAAAGACATAGACAGACAAACAGACATACATAAAAGACACAGACAGACAAGCAGACAGACAGACGGACACAGGCAGAGACAGGCAGACAGACAGGAAAGAGAATTGTTGTCTCACTGGTGCATGTTTTATTATGTTTTGAGACACAGACTGATGATCTCACCTTTCCACCAAGTCAGGGCACGCTTTACACAGTATGTAAACAGAATAATCGCATGTTTATGTATTGTAGAATTGGTGAGTATAATAAATTTAAAAAAAAAAAAAGAAACATGCTTTACATACAAACAAAAGCAACATCTATTTTCTGAATCATTTCTGATTTAATCAGTGCAGTAATGATAATTATTACGAATTTATAACTTTTCTAAGTCTGCAGAGCGTTTCCTTATGTTTACTGCTTTTTTCTTTTGCCTTTTCTGTGCATGTAGACCTACTACTATTAATTTTGTTCCCGAAAGTTTTTTAAAATCCTACCACAGGGCTATTAAAACCGCAAAATCTGGACAAAGAAAGTACATACACGTAAGCCTACTCTCAAATGAAAGCCCGAATTGTTGATACATAATCTGAAACAGATTCATTCCGATAGACTTTGCTTGTGACATTTTTGTAAATACTGACGAAGGGCTGCTCAGGTTAAGTAAGTCTTATTTTTGTACATCTTGTCATCATCATTATTATCATTATTATTATTATCATTTAGTCTGAAGAACTGTGCTTTGATTACATACGAATCGTTATCTTCCTAACCTACAGTCATAAATATCCATTTATATGTAGCCAGTGACATGTTGGTGGGTCTTTGATACTCTCCCGCAGGAACTTTGCATTTGTATGTGTGTTTGGTTGTTTGTTTGTTTGCTTGCTTGCTTGCATTTCAAATTTAAGTTTCATTCTGATGAAATAACATTGCAAAATAAGTAGCTCATACATGTACATAATTGTTTACTTATTTGGTGATGAGGGCCATTTTTCTTTTGAAGCCCGCCTTGGCCAGTTTTTTAGAGCGATGCTCATTGTAGATCTCATTGCAGAGTGAGTACGCCCGAAACTCTTCCTCGTACACCTCATCCAGAACGCGGATGTTCATTCTGGCGCCCCGCAACAAGAAACCGTCTGTCATGACCTTGCTGATGTCCTCTCTGTTGCTGAGCTCAAAGATCCACATGCAGCGGTATTCTTGATCTGTGGAGAGCCAGAGCGTAAGGGGAAAGGTTAAAGAACATAGGTGGAAAACAAACACATTTATAAAAATAAAGATCCACAGATCCACATGCAACGGTATTCTGGATCTGTGGAAAGACGGAACGTAAGAGGAAAAGTTGAAGAACATAGGTGGAAAACAAACACATTTAATAAACATCCACTGATCCACAAGCAACGGTATTCTAGATCTGTGGAAAGACAGAACGTAAGAGGAAAAGTTGAAGAACATAAGTGGAAAACAAACACAATCATAAAAATAAAGATCCATAGATCCACATGCAACGGCATTCTGGATCTGTGGGGAGACAGAACGCAAGGGGAACAGTTGAAGAACTTACGGGGAGGACGACCACTGTCATAAAATGTGGCTGGATCTGACCAAAAAAAACGAGCTAAAGGTGAAATTAATTCTTATACATCTTTAAAAAAATCAAGATAAAATGTTTCTAAGATTTCAAGCAAAATGTTTTAACTGAATGCAGAAAAAATGACTTATCTTTTATACAAGCAAATCTCAATTTCCATAGGAAAACTTAGTTCCAGTTTGTTCTATCGCCCTGTTCTGAAAAACTGGAGATCTTTTAAGTATGTAGAAAAGATATAACAAATGCATACTTGTGACACTTATCAAGCTGTTTCACCGTTCCGATTTATTCCTATTCTTTATCATAATACTAAAGCCGCAAATGTTTAACGTCGAATTTCTCAGATGTGCGAAACGTGGAGTTAGCACAAACAAGACCTATGGTCCCGCTATGCTCTTTTTAATTCCCCACGTATTTTCTGGGTCGACTGTCTTGTTTCACATTCGCGGTAATTATTCCCACCTGAGACAATTCACTGATTAAACCACGCCCCTTCTTCCTAACAGTGAAGGAATGACCTTGACCAACTAACTGTATTATCAACACTACATTAAGTCAACATGTCCTAGATTCGTTGTTACGATGGTCATGAGGTCTTGAGGTCAGGTCATTCGGGTCAAAAGAAGTCCGTGGGTGTGTGATGTATCATGTCTAGAGAGAGAGAGAGAGAGAGAGAGAGAGAGCTTCTGTCCATAGATTTCATGTGGCTTTAAAAATGCACCGTACTATCGAGAACCGCAAAAACTGCTGGTGCATTTTAACAGTGTTAAAATATGCAGGACTAGGGAAGAGACGGGTAGCACAGGAAGATGAACTGTCCACATCGGGAAAACGAACACTTTCAGCGCTATTCTGGATAAAGGGAAAATACCCGGTGTTTGAAACATTAATTAAATTAGCTCCCTGCAAATGATGAGTGGACGGAACGTCAGTGTAGCACACAAAAGCCAATTGTTTTCATTTTGGAAGCGTGCATATCCGTACAACGCACACAATTCGATGACGTTGAACACACACCGGATCGGAATACTATAATATTACCATGGAGGTTTTGTTATTAATAGCGCCATGAATATTACTGATCTTGTTAATTTGCATAGTTTTTAAAAATATGAATCGGCTTAGTAGCAAAATAATCCGACTTCTGCTCGGAGATTGCGTGATCTGCGCTAATAATATACTTGAGTATACGTCGATCACCAATGGCTACCCCAACCCCTTTTCGCCTGATTAGTCAATCTGACTACCGCCCATTGATACAAACTGACTAGACCCTCACGCCCCCAGGTCCATCTGACTATTCCATGTGTTGTCATTTTAAATTCGTGAACACCATAGCAAGTTTTGTTTCAGCAAACCTTCACCAGTCGCGCTTTTGGTAAACATGTTGTACGGATATGCACTGCCCATATCCATACAACATGTTGTACGAATATACACTTCCTTGTTTTATTGCTTGTTGATGTTTTTCTTCTTGCTTTCCTAGCCCTCAAAAGAGCTCCCTAATAGGCTGCCTACATCTTGGTCTTCCTTTTTCTTTCTTCTGGCTCCCTTTTTTTCCCTGTAGGCTGGCGCCATAGTCAAGGTGGAGAGAGAGACAAACAGACAGAGTATGACAGTTCCCCACTATGGAAGGGGAGGGGAGGGCGTGGGTTTTATATACTTTCAGTATTATTGTTTTGGTTGTATTAGTGCGGTTGTCTAAATTCGCCACAGACCTTATAATGTACTTATCTAGCCAGCAAACACTACGTAAATGCGACGTTGTTACTGAGTAAGATTGACGTCAACTTTACCCATAGGCATGACATCGTTCCTGCGCAATTTTGCTGATTACATACCATCGCGCTGACGTCAGTTTGATGTAGGGAATCCGTGCCTACGACAATCCTACCAGTCCTACACAACCCTAAATCGGATGGACGTAGGGCTGCAGATGAGCTGGCTAGGTGTACTGTTAATTATGTCGTTGTATGCAGTGTGCGTGTGTGTACACGGCAGTTCTTTGAGTTTGGGTTTAAGAACACGTCGACAGGATAACGACGACCCTGCACCTTCACGGTTTCTTCGCCATCTCGCTTTGAGCGAGCTCTCAGACCTCAGATGCCTATAAATAAGACCAATTAATAAAAATGAAGTTACAAATCCAAAGGGGAAAAGACCCGTACTGTAAAGTGTATCTTTATGAATCTTGTAAATATGGTAAGAATCTGTTAAATCGGCTTGCAGAGTTCGGCCTCCTTCAGAAATGACCAGATGCGCTGCTAGTCCATGTCAGGAAATAATTCTTTCAATGATCTACAAGTATAATTCCTTCTACGGATGTGTGCGAAATCTACAATTTCTGTTAAAACGACACTTGGTACTTACACGGATCTTGAGAGTCTGCAGGAGAGAGCAAGCTGATTGGGTCAAACTGCAACCACGTGACTTTCACGTCGTTCTGTGATTCGATTTCGTTTTTGACCTCGGCGTGCGTACAGCCTGCTATAGATGTCCGGAAGCAAAGTCTGTCAGGCTTGGGCGGAGGTAGGCTGGCGCGCATACGCAAAAGCCTTGGGTAAGACTTGCTCCTATTTGAATCATAGATCATGTCCACATCTTCATCATCTGAATCTGATTCGCCATCTTCGTCGGATTCTTCAGCATGTCGAACTGGTCTGAAAAGGCACCACAGAGAGTTTGTTTGACTTTTGGAGAAAGCAAGTTGACACAATAATGACCACATTGTACTAGGAATAAGCAAGACGAGAGACAGCATATAACAGCAATGATAGGACAGAAGGACATCCTCCCAGGACCGCCCACCAACCACCCAAGCAGAGCGGAGAGAGTTCAGAACAGACGGGACATTTTTTTGCACTCAAAACGGGGGTAGGATCACAACTGCTGAGGGAGGGAAGGGGAGAATTTTCAGAATTCACATGAAAAATACCCAGGCCGTTTAAAAATACATAATATGTAGGCCCTTATTGTGAAAATACAGAATCGCATTTCTTGTTCTTATTCCAGAGTGTGCATGAGAATTTCTAATGATATTCAGTCCAGTCTCAGTTGCTTAATTCCACTGACCCGGGATGCCCCGTCAGTGATGCTAGGTTTTTAGAATCTAGCCCGATAAATGATGTCTCAAAAAATTTAAAAAAAACTCTGTTAAGAAATACAAAGAGAAATAAGAAAACATTTTTGAAAACCTCGCCCAATAGTGTTTGGTTGATCCGCCCCCAGAAATCAACCTCGTCACAGACAAAATTTATGCATTTTAAACATCACTGTATTTGCATTCACGGATAAAACATCATCCAACTGTTTTATTGTTATGAGAAAATTTGTTTCAAGTGCGTTTTTCTTTGGTTTGTAGAGTAGGCTCAGAGAAAAGTCAGGAAATAATTGGTTTTGTTTATTTTGTCTCGTGGGGAGTTAGACCTTTGCTTCATTGACAGACTGGAAGATTCTGCACACGCTCAGAAGTTTATCTCAGTTCAGCGACGTAGTGTGGGTTGCTGGCCCCCGGGGCGAGGCAAGTACATGTACTGCGCCCCCCAACCGGTGAACCTTTAGAATTCCCTGAGTGTCTTCCACCAGCCCAGTATTGAACTCATTAGCGCCCCCCCCCCTTCCGCGTATGTATTATATTTTAAGAAAATACTGATATAATTAATAAAATGCATTCAGTGCCAGTATACTCAAATTTATTTAAAATCGCCTCATTTGTGCAAACGTTTGAATGACAGAATTGAAATCTACACTAAAATCTATCTCAGTATTGCTAGGTTACTCAGTCTTTCTTGGCTCATTGTAGATCTCTGACATGTATGATTAATTTAAGTTTTGAGAAACTCCTTTCACAACTGGCTGATGAAACGGTGTTAGTTTTTTAAACTTTGTGCCCCTAAGAATTTTGCGCCCCGGAAAATCGCCCTGTGGTTCTGCCCACGCTATGCCACTGTCTCAGTTTCCAACAAAAGTGGAGTTAGCTCACCCTTTTAGTCATGGGTACATTTTGAAGTGTAGTTATGATGACCAAATTTCCAGTCTCTGGATAAATAAAGTTTCATCTCGTGTCATTTCATCTTATCTAATCTTACTTTATCTCAGTTTCATGTTTATTCCAACTCCACTTTTTGCCCAGCTGAGAAATTCGTCGTTAAATGTTTGCAGTTTTAGTATTATGGTAAGGAGTTAGAATAAATCCGAACTGTGAAACAGCTTGATAAGTGCCACAACGCATTTCAAACAAGTGTCAAGATGTGCATTAGTGATACCTCTTCTACATACTGAAAGATCTCCAGTTTTTCAGAAAATTGATATGAAACGAACAAGAACTAAGGCCAAGTTTTCTTATCATAATATCTTATCTTATCTTATGTTAATGACCACGCAGTAAACTCGATATCTAGTTGAAATATATTTTTCTTGACTTCTTACTGTGTCTGCCTTGTAAGAAGTTCCTCAATGGCAGGTGGAGTGATGACAGGCATCAAATATCGAATTGGGTTGCTGTTCTCGGGCGAATACGGATCATCGTCATCATGCCTTCTCAAGTAGTTGGGCCCGAAGAGTTCTTCATCAGTGTTGGCTGGGGACCATGGCGGTTCTGGTCTTTCTTGCATGATCTTCCTCAGCTGAGCTGCCTTTTTCTGCTGTGGAGTCAACCCGCTGAAACTCCTTTCATTGTTGGAGTCGGACTGGCGTCGTTGTTTCTTTGAGCCCTGCAGGTCCAGCCTGACGGTTTGAGGACCGGCCAGGCATTTTTGGTCCCCGGGTTGGGGGCGGAAACAGATGTCTTCTGTGTTGATGACCCCGCTACAGGTTAAACGCTGAAGTTTACTGGCAGTGTCAACATTGTCAACGCAGTTTGAGGGTGCAGGTGCTGAACTGGCAGGCTTTTCAGCCGCTTCGCCCTCGTGTTGAATGCAAGCCTGATCAATGCCGGGCGGTTCTGTTTCCATAATGACAGGTAGCGACGGAAATTGGGCAACCTGGTCCTTCTTGAGCCACGACTGATTGTTATTCATTTCCGTCATTGTTGATATGCAGTGATCATCACTGTTTATTTCTTTCACTAGATCACCTGCATTGCCTGCGAATATATATGACTAGATGACCTACCGGGCATTGCCCGGAATAAACAATCATGTGCTCCCCTTCTCTCTCTCTCTCTCTCTCTCTCTCTCTCTCTCTCTCTCTCTCTCTCTCTCTCTCTCTCTCTCTCTCTCTCTCTCTCTCCTCTCCTCTCTCTCTCTCTCTCTCTCTCTCTCTCTCTCTCTCTCTCTCTCTCTCTCTCTCTCTCTCTCTCATTATATAATAAAAGTAATAAACTACAGTCTTGCTTCAGAACTCATGCGCACCAGAACACTACGCACCAAACTGAACACTTGATACGGTTACTTTTTATGACATGCACGGTACTATATATTACGAAACAAACATGCAAAAATACAGATGTTACACAGCAGTAAACAGTGTTATTTAAAAAAAAAAATACATGCTTGAAGTAAACAACTTTTAATTATAGCCATCATCTTTCTTATCTCAATTGCCACTTTCCTGCCAAATTTAAGGCCTGAAGAGTGTATAGTTTGGTCAGTTAGACATGCCAAAGGTTGCAAGTTACTGAAATATATAATAGATAAAAAGAATACTTTGTCCATAAATATTTATGCAAACCATCTGTACCATAATGTGGGACAGTTGTCAGAAAAAGAGAGAGAGAGAGAATGGAGAAAAGCAAAAACAAACCCACAAACACGAACACACACAGAGAGAGACAGACAGACAGACAGACAGTTAGGGGGGGGGGGGGGAGAGAAAGTGTAATCTACCATTCATTACCATATCATATCACTTTCATACTTTCACGTTCTCCACTCTTAGGACTGACGCCACTCTGCCCTCGGGGTGAACATTTTAAAGCAAGGTATATAATTATATCTATGCTTTCAATACAATGCAACGGCTACTACCTGTGAAAAACGTAATGTATTCTTCGTCAACTGTCGCCTCGTGACTGTCGGTTTCAAACAGGTAAACATTGTCCTTGCCCCAGGGAAGAGCCACACCTTTGTGGAGTTGACTTTGGCTGTTCTTCGCTGTGGCTCGATTGGGTGAATCTAGAAAGGATTGCGTCAACGTTAAAAACATCAACCAGTCTCGCTAAACTATTTTACCTCTAATAATACAAGAGAATATTTACGACATTACAACACGTTTTTCTCGATGCCTCCATCTACAAATAGACACTGCATAACCCGCAGCTTTCAGTGACTTATTATTAACGATCTCTTCTGTAGACTGTCACTTTGAATGCACCTCAAGCATTATGAATTGTAGAGTTTTACTGCATTCTTATTTTCCTCGTAGAAACCCATTGATCGGCTTAAGTTTGATTATAGGTCACGGGGAATGCTGTCTTTTCTGGATTTTTCGTGGTCATTACGAAACGTTCAGCTTTTCCGTGCCCTGTCTTTTCCAAGTTTTTCGTGCTTTTCGCGAAACGAAGCGTCCGGTTTTTCTGCGCCCTGCCTTCTCTGGGTTTTCCATGGTCTTCGTGTATTGTCCAGTTTTCCCGAATGCTACCTTTTCTGGGTTTTTCGTGATCATTATGAAATGTCCAGTTTTCCTGTGCATTGTTTGTTCTGGAAATCTTCATGGTCTTCATGAAAGGTCCAATTTTCCCATACGCTGTCTTTGTTACGGTTTTCGTGGTCTTCAAGAAATGTTCAGTGTTTCCGCACACTGTCTTTTTTTTTGTTTTTAGTTCTTCATGGTCTTCATGTAATGTCCAGTTTTCCCGAATGCTGTCTTTTCTGAGTTTTTCATGATCTTCATGAAAAGTCCAGTTTTTTTTTCCAACTGACCTGGATTTTTCACGCATCCTCTGAGTCGGTCCATTTTGAGTATGTTGATTCAAAACTTGATTAAGAATAAAAAGACACCATTTCGGCTAATTTAAGGGTAAAACTGACAAACATTATAAACAGAGTGGGAATTTTAGTACATGTGCTAAATATAGATTCTTAAAACATCGTTAACCATGTGATCTCAAACTCAAATATGGTAAAATATACATTTTTCTTTGGAGGTGGACACAGAGACATTGTGACACGTCTCAATGCTAACACCACTGTAGCTCTTCGTAGATACGTCTATGGTGCCAGATTTGGAGAGAGACTTCCATCGGCTCTTGATAAGATCACGTCTATAATTCTGTGGAAAAATAAAACAATACTAAAACAAAAGTTAAATCGAAGTACAACAGTGTTTTAGAATCGTGGGGTTGACGAGGCCAATCACGGTACATTATTTTTCATAATCTTTAACCTGGTCATGGGAAGGAATTCAAAGATAATGAGACAAGGACATAGATTAGAGATAGGTGAGTCATCAGGCGAAAAGACAATTATTACCATCAGAAAGACAAACAGAGGGATAAGATCGTCGGGTGTTTTCCATATATTGTTGTATATGCATTTTTGCCCTTTCGAGAAAATGAGGATTGAGTATGTCGGCAAAAGGGCCAAAATGCAGACATTATATCACAAAGGTATAATCTCGATTTTTAACCGATTAGAATGAGACTTATACATAATAAAATTAGGAGTGAGAGAACCACTTCCATGACAAAACTTCAAAATCGGCAAAATGTCGCATACAACAATATGGCAAATATCTCTCGATATATAGAAATCCAGACAGACATATTGACAAGCAAACAGACTGTCAGACAGATATACAGACGGACGGGCGGATGATGGATGGATGAATTGGTGGATGGGCGGATAGGTTTACACAGAGGAAAGAGTGCATAGAACTGAGAGAGGGAGAGCTACAGAAAGAAGAAGGAGAGAGAAAATGGGAAGACAGGGTGTGTGCGGGAGAGAGAGAGGAGGAGGTGACTCACTATGTCAGAAATTGACTGCAGAGGATTGGTAAACATGCCATTTGGGTGACTCCTGGTCCTCCAGCCATTCTGTTTGGAGACATCAGAGTTTTGAGGCTCTAAATTCCAGGAATACCGCCCTGACCTGGGGCTGTAGGACAGAACACCTGGAAAGGAGACATGGCAAACATTCAGCACTTAAAACTGGTGGAAAAATTAATAAATTTAACCCCCTAGTACCCCAGTATAGCTTCCCTTGACCAAACATTTTGAATATGGCAAATCTGATTTAAAATGTTCAAATGAATACAAATGTTTATCACAAAAATAAGGGTTTTTCATAACTTAGCGTCTATTCCATAAATTAAGGCATTCTGTATCAGTTCTTGTTGTTCTATCTCCATTTTCTGAAAAAACAAACAAACAAACAAACAAACAAACAATTGCAGATCGTTTAGTATGTAGAAGAGTATACCAAATACACACTTTGACACGTTTAAAATGCCTTGTGGCCCTTATCAAGCTCCTTATCATAATACTAACCCCACAAACGTTTCACGTAGAATTTGTCAGTTATGCAAAAACGTGGACTTGGAACAAACAAGGACCACTGTCGCGCACGAGAAAAGTTTTAAAAAAGTATATAAAGTAAAACACTGAGTGTTAGAGAGTTAGAGTGAGATGTTAACATAGAAAACTGGTTTCACCACTAAGCTACGCTGAAAGCGCAAGGCCAGGGAGAAATTAACCCCTTCGTAACCGGCATTCCTTGGTGACCAATTTTTTGCTGGTTTTCCCGTTCAAGTGTCAGTTCTTTGTGAGTCAGTTTGGGACGGCAACTAGACACGCTGTCTTAAAATCATATTTTTGCAACACCAAATGACGGCAACGTCGCTCCTCCCTCCCCAGCTTTTGTTTTTAAATCAAGGCTATAAAATTCGCCAGATTTTCCAGCACTGGCGGTTTAAGGGGCGAAGAAACTCACCATTTAAGCACGAACTGAACGGTAGTCCAGAATCGTGGCTTTCACATCCCAAATTTAATATAGATCTAAGATCTTTAATTAAAAATGAGTTGTTCTGAACGGTGAGGCTCAAAGTACCAGGTCAAAAAGTGGAGGGAAATGAAGACCTGAGTATTTTACTACTTTAAACATTAGAACCCACCTATTTCTTCTTCTCTTGTGTCCAAACACAGACTCGATAAATGGTACGAGCAGTGAAGAAACCGCACTTTAAAAAAGACCAAATAAAAGCTGCAACCTATTCTCACTTCCTCCATAAGTGGCGCAGGTATGAAAGATCTTTTTAAGAAAGTGCACCACGTCCAAGACCGGATGTAAACCTTTGATATCGTTACCTTTACACGATGTTTTATCCACGGGCTCCCCTTCGTCCTGTGTTTCGTTACATTTGGCGTCAACTTTCAAACTCAGCGTATTTCCTGTCAGTGGGACTTTCTTGGAGTTTGCAGGATCTGAGCCCTCGGTGACCTTTCCTGACAAGAGTTCTGTGATTTTGCCATCCTTCCTTTCATAGTGGAGAGGAGCCAGCGCTTCGCTAATGTTATCTTGAACCTGTTTCCCGGTAGTTCTGCCTTTCCAGGTGCCAAAGTCGTCCGAGCAGGTGCTGCTGTTGTGAGGAGACTTGGTTCTAATCTCAAAATTCGGTTCCTCAGCATAGTATTCACCTGAGATATTGATTTCATCGCTAAAGCGAAGTCTTTTCTCACGGGGATCCCATCGCTTATGGTTAACTCGAACAGCGTCGTTATACCAAATGACAGATACATAAGAGAGCCCCTTTTTCTCATTGACTGTGTCGCTCTGATCTACAGATTGGAAGGTCGACACTCCCACCCGTTTCTTAATGTTTTGGCAGATCTTCTCCGTCTGTCCATCTTGTTGAGTTTTGAGTTTTTCGTTGTCTTGACCCTCTGGTTGCTCGGACACTACTTGATCCGTAACTTTCATTCGTTCCTTCCTGTGAAATGAAGTTTCTATTGATTCCATTTTTTGTTGTTGTTTTTGCTGGTGGTGGTGGTTAAAGTTAATGTCGATAATGAACTTAACCTTTTGAATAAGGTTAAAAACAAAATAATGTTAAGAGAATATAGTTATCACTCACACACTAGCCAGAGACATGCCTGGCGCAATAAACATAAATCATTATGACAGTTTCATATTATGCCTGTATTTGTAGTCCTTATCGCTAAAATCCATACACCACAACAATGCCCTTATGACATCTGGTATTTAAAAAAAAACGACCATTATTTTCAATGATTTAACTCAAAGTGAATAGAAATGATGCCATTTATTTTCACATTCCCTTCGTTGGGGAAAAAATGTAACAATTTAGAAAATTGAAAAAAAAAATCGTACAACGTGTAACAAATGTGTGTACTTAAAGTCTGCGGGTGCTAAACTTGGATTCTCGGAAAACAGCAAGTCAGATAAGGTATGGGTTTTATTGTATCGTTTCTCTATTGCTTATTACAAGAGGCTTTGCTATATACAACTTTTTCTTTTTGCCACGTTGACTCTCTGTCCTATTGGTCTGTTATATTCTGTCTATTGTCTTGCTTTTTCCTAGATAATGTGCCCATTATCGGGTCGACATGCACTCTCCAAACTAAAGCATTATAATTGGGACACTTACGTTGTATCCTTCAGGATGGATGGCGGAAAGGGCTCGACACCTTTGCCAATGGGAGGCAGTGTCAGGAATCTAAATCTGGTTTCAAGTTCTGTAGCGCTGTCCTCCTCCTGTTCAAAAGAACAAACGTTTATTAGCAAAATAATGGATTTGTGGGGCGAAATATCTTTAAACCAAAAAGCTAAATCGCAACCTAAGTTCTTGTTTGTTCCAACTCCACGTTTTGCACAACGGAGAAATTCGACGATAAGCATTTCGTCCCCTCAGAATGACAAGGTTCTAACTCCCTTTCGTCAACTTTTGAGAAATCGAGGATTGAAGTTTCATGTGATCATAGCTTTTAGAGCAAAGAATTTTTTCCCTCTCTAGTAATACTTATCAAATTGCACACCGAATCTGCTTGATACTTTGACACACAGTGGAGAAGGCTCGTAGAAGCAGTATGTAGTGTGTAACTCACGAAATCTCATAAAAACCACAGAAAAACTGTGGGGTCGCAGCAGTAACTCAGTTCAGCCAAAAAGTGGACATAGAACCTTGTCATTATAAGGGGACGATCTGCGGCTTTAATATTATGATAGGGAGTTAGAATACATTGGAACTGTAAAACAGCTTGATAAGTGCCAGAATGCATTTGAAACAAGAGTCAAAGTGTGAAATTTTTTATACCTCTTTTACAAACTCCAGATTTTCAGAAAATGGAAATAAGACAAACAAGAACTAATATATCGCGATAAATCAAGCATGAAATAGAAAGAAGAGTGCTTTGTTACTCAAGTCATCGTTTCCTTGAATGTGCATTATATTAAAAATATACATATTTTGTTCTCAGAGTTATTAATTTATCTTTTCAATATTTTGACTGCTGATTTGAATAATGTTCAATAACATTAGTGGAAAACACGCGGTTTTTTCAAACTGGACAAAGTATAATGTCAATCTAAAACTAATCCTGTTACTAAACTGTGAAATCGGAGTGTAGTGGTTGACTGTAGGTTTTGAAAAATAATAATTGAACGCAATTCAAATGAGCAGTGAACTGTGGTTTGTTACCAGTGCAATGCAAGGAAATTAATTCTGTTATGCATTCTTTGCTTAGCATCATGAATATTAGTATATCGAACACAGATTAAATGAATAACATTATAATATGGACATTTTGTCAACCATTAATAACAAGGCCTAGAAACAGTTTCCACTTTATCTACAATTATATAATCACTTCATGTTTTTCTGTCCAAATGCTCTTTATTTATTTATTTATTTATTATTAAGTCGTTGTTGTTGTTTCGGTGGGTGGGTGGGGGATGTATTTTGTTTTTCACTCAGATTTTATCTTTCTATTAAAATTTATTGTCTTGTTTTCTAGTTATTTTTGGTAACGTGGGACTGTGTAAAATAAACGTTTCTTTTCTTGATTAAACTGTTTTGTGTTTGTTTTTTGCACACATTTCAAGACGAAGTTACCGCGATGCAAGCATTCTCCTCCGGATCGATCGATGGACGGAAGTGGCCGTAGTATGACCCACTAGGAACAGGGTAGGGTTTGCCATCGTTGTCATAGAAAAATGCATTCCTGGTTGGCAGCGGGTCGTTATCGGGTGCGGTCGCAGGGTAGCAGAAACCCGTGTGGCTGAGATAGTTAAACTGTTTCAATAGGTTCAGTGCTTGGCTGGATGTAGGCATATTATTATTTGTTCCAAACCGATACAGCAATTTTCACACGAACAAGTGTATTAGGTGAGCAGATCATGAGCTTCAAGATGTACGAGTCCCCACTCAGTGGTTCTGGGGATAGAAAGGAATCAGGTTTATTCATTTCATAAAGCATTTGGGCATCAGTCTCAAGCTGGGTTTTAGGTGTAGGGAAACAGAAACGGCAAGGAAAACTTCAAAAATCCGCCTAGTAGTAAAAAAGAAAGAGTGTTTCCATGTGTACGGAGGTGGCGTTTTGGTACGCCTGAAAACATTCTATTTCATTACTATGAGGGTTTTTGGCGTTTCCTTTCCCGTTTCCGTTGCCGTACACAGGAAAATACGGCTTAAGGCTTGGGATGAACTTTGGGTTCGCTGAGTCTCGCCATTTAGGGAGGGTAGAGGCTCTTTGTTTATTGGGGGATTCAGTCTGGCCTAGTCCTCTATAAACGTATGATTTCTATCAATCGGTTAGAAATATTCAATAACATGGCGTCTTTGATTCGAAGACACATGATTTCTACACCATAGGTAAAGGTCGCCTTCGCGAAAAAAAAAAAAAAGTTATAACATACAGGTGTTTTACACAAGGAGCATGAGGAACAGAAATATTTCTCTGGCACAAACAAAAATTTAAAAAATGGCGAATTCAGAAATATATTTTATAACCAGAGATTTTCAAGCGATGACCGAAAACAACAACAACAACAACAACAACAAACTTTCGTCCATTGAATAGACCTTGCTATTTATATTTGTTGTTGTTGTTATTCTTTGCAGCCCTAAACATACTGATCTTCGGTGGTACAAATTTCGTACCAAAACAAATGTCTACGTCTTTTCGGCAGACTGATCTCTGTGCATTATGTGTCAACAGTCTCAGACTTCAAGTGACTTACACTACAGTCATGAACTAAGGCATAACCGGAGACGATGTGGGGGGGGGGTGGGTGGGGAGGGAGTTGTCGGAAATGGAGGAGGGGAGGGGTAATAGACAAACAGAAATACTGACAATTCATTTGAAATGAAAGAAAAGTCAAGAGCAAATAGTGAAGAAAGAGAGGAAGACAGAAAGAATGGGGGGAAAAAATGAATGAAAGAAATAACACATAAGCGACCGTAGCATTCCATGGTACCCAGACATTGAAATACTCGTGTATGTCTGATTCACACACATTCACAATGTTAAAATTTCTGTAACAATATTTATCTAAAGCGCTGTGAAGCCCATGTTATGACTCTAGTGTAAACCGATTATGATTTTTTTTTTTCTTTACCGAACTAGTCCACCGCAGACTTGTCTGAAAAGATAAAAAAGAATTTTACATTCTCTCCAGAACTACTTCTACAGACGTTTAAATACACCCACACTCCATCAGATGAAAAACTCGCAATTACTAATAATCAGTCACACGAGAAATTATGGCTTTACCAAAATAAATTACCCGATTTCTTTCATAAAATACTGTTTTATATACCTTCTAATCTAAAACCCGAGACACTAAATACCGGGACCAACCATTCCTTCTCCCACTATAATTATGCCCAAAACTGGCGCGCGTATTACTATAAATACGGTCAGTACTACTCTTTTTCATTAAAAATTATGAATGGGGTGTGAAGCGAATTCGGAATTGTTGCGTTGTTGAAATTGTTGCGCAAGTCCACGGTCCGAGTATGACGATTTGGTTGGTTTCGATAATTATTATCCTGTGACTGCTGCAACGGTTCATGAGAAGGAAAAAAAAGGGAAATTATATTATAATTATCTACAAAACTCATCTCAACGTTAATTTTTGCGTTTCTTGTAATGAAACCTGCTGCTAAAAAGATATGTAAAATTCATTGTTAGAATATTCTTTTCCGGCATTCATGACAAAAGTTCCAGTGAAGAGATCTATTTTAATTGTGCCCACAAAATGACAATTATCATAATACTAGCTGAGGTCCCCGGCCCTGCCCGGGATAAATCGGTTTGAATATTGGTTTCAGTTCTGGGTGGTTATTATGGACCTGCTTCATCTGGCCTGTTCCTATTTGTTTATTTTATTTTTGTTTGTTTGTTTTTAAATAAGTCTTACTGCTCTGCCTTTATGGGTTGACACACTGCGCATCCCGTACAACAGCATGATTTGCGCACGGGTTAGTGTGTTTGACAGTGAACACATCGCAGGAAGTGATAACGAAACCTTAAAATGGCGAACCATGACTCGAAATAGATCTAAATGATGGCGAAACAATAAATTTCCAATTAAAAAAACTACACCGATTTGAGACTTCTATTAAAAACTGTGCACTCTTACATTCATTCTGATGCACCATATAAAATTTGAAGTCTGAATGTTGAGTGATTCAGAAGCCTTTTTGCAACGAAAAATCTCAAGTCCACAAATATATAGTACAGATTAATATAACAATATTAATTTTCAAAGTTAACTAACCGTAATAACATACCCAAATCCGAAAATCAGGTAGACTGACAGTGACACTCAACACAGCTCTGGCTCTAGGGGCCTAGCAAGCACAACCAACAAAGTTCTGGTACGTCGAGGATGTCGAGATAGACAGTTTTATTTACCATGGAGGAGCGGGATCAAAATAATCTTAATTTCTCTGTTGACTATCAATATGCTACCTTGGTTTGCCACTGAAGCCCAGAGATTCCAAAGAACACGAACTCGTGTTAGATAAGTGGGACAAACCTTGATATAAAACAATAAAAACTATACTAATCTACGATCTAGTCCATTCTGTCGATAGCGTCTCTGTTACCCGAAAATCCTTGAGTAAACCCGATGTACCTGCTACTGTGAAGCTGGTATGAAAGTACTGTACGATTTATGGCCCTTACGTAGGATACTCATAAAGTTATACCTTCCAAATTTGGCGGATCTCTCTCAGAGAAGAGGTCAATGATCTTCGCCGCTAATCATCGCTATGTGGAGGATATTATAAATCTCTTATATAATTCGGCATTCTTTCTTATTAACGATGGGGAGATCGGTAGAGAGATTCCAGCTGTACCAAATTTTACAGAATTACGCTTTGTGCATACTTTGTCATGCAAGGACAAACTTATTCAGCTTACACCCATCTCTCCTTTGAAACTTCCACGTTTTCAGTTTATAATCGGACCATAATCTCCACGTAAATATCATTGCTTTCGGAACGGGGAAATACAACCAGTGCAATGTCACATTACTAGGAAATAACATAAGGTTATGGGAAAGGTAAGATGGGGGATGGAGGGGGGAGGGGGGCAGTTTGCTCGGGTTGAAACGAGTGAATGGAGCTGATAACTCTGCATTTCTGGTGTTGATTTCATCATACTTCATAGGCTACGGTACCTGGGAACACTGACGCGCACAAAGCGGGGTGCCAGGTAAAATTTTTACTGGAAAGCAAGACCAAAATAATTATGAACATTAAAACACGATCTACAATAGTCCTACTGAGAGAAAGATGGATGTTTGAATCAGCACTTTTATAGACCACTGTCCTAAATAATGCCACCAGTCATCTAAGAACAGACGACAATTGCAATTTATGCTTCCCATCACCTTTGGACAGAGTAAAGTGTCAGCATTCTGTAAAACTTGCAAGAGGCAGTAACTAAAATATGACACTGTGCAGTCTTATGGTCGGACACATTAACCAAGAAAATGCACATATTTTCGACATCAGCCGAACTCAAATGGTTTGGACGACACCAGCATTCGTGCAACTCCAAGACTGCATCGCCTGATCAAGGCGTGGGCTATATGGCCTGCAGCCCAGGCTCATCCACCAGCTGAGGGCCTCCAGAGATTATAAGTGAAATTATAAACATCAAAACCTTGTTCTAATTTTTGTTGCAGATCGTTCTCCGGATAACAAATAGATTTATTTAATGAAATTGTTGGTGGGTATTATCGTTATATTATAATAAAAGAATCCGAAATACGTGCTTTTATTAACCATTACTGGGGGCCTCGCAGTACCTGTAGCACAGGGGCCTATAAAACCGTATTCCGGCCCTCCATAGCTGAATAATACTTCTAGATATCACAGGTGTCCTGAATTTTTTTAAATGATATTTTTTATCATATATTTTGAGAACAAGAAATAATAATTTGTTTATCAATCACAAAGGATTTGAAACAATTTACCCACCATCAGACAAGATAAAAATGTCGTAAGCTCCAACCTCACGATTTCGACGTGCCACACACCTGACTATACAACAAACTGAATGGGACAGGCGGGGTTAATTTACGACTCCATTAAGACAGTGCCTTTGACTGGAAGGTAAATAAGGGTGTGTATTGTGATCCCTGGTCAACCAGTCGATTTGAGTATGTAACACTAACAGACTTTCAACCAAACTGAAATCATGGTTGCCAGTTCTGAGAATGAACATTAAACAACGTGCAGCAATGAAGCGGAACTTGATCTCAAAGTGCCCAAAGATCACAGTAGGTAGAGAGAACAATGGCCTCCTTTGACGTAAAGTCTAGCTTGAACAAGATCCAGTCGTCAGCATGTCGTACAGCGCACTGCTGTTATGTTCAAAGTGCACTACAACTGCACGTTCAGCCATTACAACTACAGCTGCAGAAGCTTCTTCAACTACAACTTCCTGCGTTGCCATTGCAGTTAATTTATACTGCTATTTTGAGTGTTATTAATACTCCACCGTTTGGGTTGTTGCTTCCTGCCATTACCCCTGCTTCTACCACTACCTCTGCTACTGCTACTATCCCTGCTATCGCTGCTGCTACTATCACTGCAACTGCTACTACTTGTACTACTACCAGTACAACAATTACTACTATTACTACCACTGCTAGTGCCACCACTACAACTGCTAGTTCTACTAGTACTACTACTATTACTATTACTGCTACAACTACTGCTTTTACTACCACTACTACTATTGCTATTACTGCCACATCAACAATGTCAACATCACTCCCTCCCCCCTTTTTTTTCTTTCTGTCTGTCTGTCTCTCTCCTGTCTGTCTGTCTGTCTGTCTGTCTGTCTGTCCATCTGCCTCTCTCTCTCTCTCTCTCTCTCTCTCTCTCTCTCTCTCTCTCCCTCTCTCTCTCTCTCTCTCTTTTCACATAAACATGGTACACCTACACTTACTCACTCACAAAAATGCACGTATATTCACTCACTGTTATTATCATTAATGACTAGATTTATTAAGTCCACTAGTAGTTAAGAAATTACTTGAATGAACTAAATTATTTTCAGGGGAAAAGGGGGACAAGAGGGGAAAAGGGGACGAAGGGCAGATTGAAAAGAGTGAACAGATTTATCCCGAGCAACGCTGCGTATCTCTCCTGGTATAAAAATACAAACTGCCGCTATTTCAATCTCCAATCTCATGAAGCTTGCAGGTTCCACATGCTCAGTTTTCACCGCTCTTTATCTGTATCTCCTGTCCCCCATCAGCTTTTCAAGGTGAGTAATAAATGACTCCATGCCACGTACGGTAATAAATTTCTAAGCTGATACAAGCATGCCATACGCCACAAGACCTACCCTCCCTCCCCTCCCCTGCTCCCACCCCAGCTCTTTTCCTCGGCTTGCACAGGATTTTCTCAATTCGATTGCGATAACGAGGAGTAAAGAAAAAGATGGGAAGGAATTAGAAGTGATTTAGCGGTTTTTGGGAATGATGAGATTGAGACAGACAGCACAGACAGAGAAAGGTAGACAGACAGACAGACAAACAGACAGGGAGAGGGAGACAGACAGACAGACAGACAGACAGACAGACAGACTGTGAGAGGGAGACAGACAGGCGGGCAGACTGAGAGAGGAAGAAGACAGACAGAGACACACACACACAGAGAGAGAGAGAGAGAGAGAGACAAATAGACAGACTGACACACAAGAGCACAGAGAGATTAAAAGAGAAAGCTCTTGAAGAAGCAAACAGTCAAGGATAGACAGACAACAGCTGGAGCCCTCGAGAGACAGATCTTCCGGGCAAAACACCAGCTCCACGGCGTTAATGCCTTATAAAAGGAAATAATTAAAGCCACCAAAATGCATACATTCGACGGATCGGTTATGCCTAAATACACGACATATATTTTTTTTATTAAAATTTAAAAATAATGCATCATTATAATTATTTATGGCACATTCGTAAACACGCGTGCGATTCACAAGCACAGGAATAGACATTTCATAACTAGATCTAGACTCTCGTACATCCACTCACATCCTCTCCGTTGTCCAGAAAGCAAACTGAAAAAAAAAGGGGAGGGGGGGGGAGTTGTGGAAAGGGGGCGGCAGGTGCCAACTGGTTAAACTCTGTGAAATTATGGATTACTCCACGTAAATGAAACACCAATACATTTTGTATTTGTACTTGTATTTGTATAATTCTTTAATCCCATTTGGGAAATTTGCCTTTGTACCATTGCAGCCCAGTTATAACTGGAGCAGGCACGTCGTCGCCACAGTGCAGCGCCGGTCGGCGGTTTTTTTTTTTTTTAAGGGGGAGATGAAGGAGGAGGGGGGGGGGTGGTAGGGATGATCACCAATACATTTTAGAAACATCATTTTAAAAAAGCGCAGTGGAATTCTACAGCAGTTTTGTATTTTCCTCTGAATTTATGGATGTGCAGCGAAAACAATAAGGTGAATGATGAGGTTTCATAATACGAACGTGGGATCTTTTAGAAAATGGAATTATCCTTGAGCAATTTGATGAGCCAGACGTGTTAAACGAGCACAAAATTTCAGGCGTGAGTACTTCTCACCCCGTGTGTTAGTGAAGGTGAGGTGGGGTGAGGAGAGGGTTTAAAAATTAGGTATATCTCCACCACAGACAACTGTGTAACATTAGTAACATAATGATCGTGTGAAGGGATTAGGATTTGGTGACTGACGCGTGATGTAAGATATTAGGGCTCAGGACGGGTTCAGCCGATGTGTGCAAGTTTACTCATCATGTGCCAGAACTTTAGTAACAGTGAATGTGTGCTGTCACTGAGGTGCGAAATATAATATTTGGACATGCCGTGGATATTTAGACTATATGATTCATGATTGGCCTGTGAATCTGATAAAATACTGGATTACGACATATAGGGAAAGGTGAGTTCTCATTCTATTTTATGATAATGTTGCGAGAGATGAAGATGAAATGAAGACAAAAGAAAGAGCTTCATATTTCCCGACCACTTTTACAGGTGTTCTTTTTGTATTCTGGTTAAGAGGATAAGGGGAAGGGTTTATAGATAGGATTAGGTTTGGGGTCAGGGATAGGGACAGGATGAGGGATAAGGACAGGGTGGCCATGACTGGATGGCCGGAACTTACGAAACTCTTTCCAGGACAAAAAAACAACAACAAACAAACAGGAAGATAATGGACTGCATGATAAGACAGACTATTACATGTAGTAGTAAGAAATTACTGGTTTCGGTGGTCTGACCCGCTTGTACGGAAAGAATGAAATTTTAATGGTGAAGGGTTGACCCATATAAAATTTTACCCGATAACGATGCTGAATCACGTTTAATGATGTAATAGTCAGAAAAAAAATTGGTTAAATAGTTTAGTTCACAGTTGGGTCTTTCAGTTGGGATCGAGTTAGTACTAGATCTAGTAGGCGAAAAAGAGTTCTGTACGCGCCCACCAAATCAACATATTCTAAAGCTAATCCTAGCCCTGTCCTTATCCCTAACCCCAAACCTAATCTATTAGTATGTGGACATTTACCCGTTCAACCAGAAAGCAAAGGTTTGGAGTTAATGAGAATGGCACGATGAGAGACAGATTTGGGATATCTTAACTGGGTGGTTGAGACGCTTTCGGTGTTCTTACTCCAGGTTGCACTATTAAAGCCTTTTTCTAGTTATAAATTATGGTGTATTTTCCTTTTTGACACTCGCCCACCTCCACGTATTTCCTCATGCAGAACTTCTTGCCACGCTTCTTTCTGATTCTTCGGTAGCATGACGTTTGGAGCACCAAAATTTTCAAAACATGACATTTGGAGCACTGCCTAAATCTAGGTCAAATTGCAGTATGACATTTGGAGCACTACCAAAAATTAATAAAATTTCAGTATGACATTTGGCGCACCTATACCGCTGCTGGTATTCGATTAGATTTTCACTACTCATATCAACATCAAGTCGCAAATCTGCTGAAATAAGTTTCTATCTTTTACACTCAACAAATTTTGTTCTGGTCATCATCATCATCATCATCATGAATCAGGTGAAAAAAGACTGGTCTATAAATGATGACGATGATGATGATGTTGTTATTGTTGTTGTTATTATTATTATTATTATTACAAGTATTATTATGTTATCATCATTATTATTGTTGTTGTTGTTGTCCTTGTCCATGGCCACTGTTTGTGGCGTTTCTGGCGATTCTGATCTCTGTGTCCAATTAACTCCACAAAACTGTTCTATTGTTTTCGTAGGGTCCCACGGAGCTTAACTTCCCTTAGGCCTTCGACAACAGCGTGAAGTCTCGTGTAGATTATCTATTTTGTTCAACCACTTATTAAAAAAAAAAAGTACCCCCCCAAAAAAAAAAAAAAAACCCAATAAAATAAACATTATTAATGCGCGCCTCTTCACGAGACAGTCCCAAGCCTGTTTAAACACAGAGGGAAAATGTTTATTAAAAAATAAACATTTATTCAAAACGCCCACGGCTCTAAGATTTTAACGCAAAAAAATGTGAAATATAAAACCGATCGTTGAATAAATATGGACTATTTAACATGTTTCTTTGTTCAGTTATGCTTATAATAATCCATATTTGGATTCTAATAATATATCCTGATATCCAAATAATTCCAACATAATTTTGTAAGTTTTAAAACTCTTCAACAAACATTTTGCCAACGTAAACTAGTCTCTATACTAGCCTCGATGGAATTGACTGACGTAGAGTGTATTAGACCTATTAAGAAACTTTCTATCCCTGTGGTACCCACCGCAAGTTATTGCAAAATATTCATAGAGTAATCGATAGTCAACAGGTTGATTAAGGATTAATCGATAAAATCACATCCCAAATGCTAGTGCTCCAAATGTCACATGCCGGCTTTCTTTGAACTAACTTAGTGCTCCAAATATCACATGGCGGCTTTCTTTGATCTGCAGTAGTGCTCCAAATGTCGTACAACCGATTCTTCGACGGTAAAATCTTAATGACACCACGCGTCTTATAAATCTATTTTTACCCGCTCCATATTCGAGCACGTGGATTGTTAATTTGCCAACCTAATATGAGCCGCTTACTCCCGCAATGTGAGAGACAAATATTGTGTCCGGCAGGTTATTTCGAACAGTTGTATTCCACATCTTTTGTCCAGGCCTATGTCGGCGTTACAGGCAAGAGTGATTCTCGAATAATGCATCAACGAGGGGACATGACTGGAATAATAATTATAGCTTAAACTGAAAAGAACATTCCTTTTATTCTCTATCCTCCTGTATCAAACAGTATCTATTGTTTAGAAATTTAGTTGCAATTCAGTAGTGCTTATCGGAATGGATCACCATATTAGGTCTATCTGCTTTTCTAAAGATAGTTATAATAACACGTTTAGAGACCAATGGTTTTGGAAGCCTTGCTCCTACCTCTCAAAGCCACAGGCGATTTGACGTAATCATCCCGTATTTGTACGCAAAAGAAAGCCTAAACTTTGGAACATTTAGTGTCGGCATGGGAAGAAGAAATCTTGGCCGCTCTCTTCATTCAGTGCACGAAATAGCATGGCCTCACCTTGCAGGGATTCCCGAAATCATTGCACCAAAGGCGTGCAGAGTTGATTAAAATAGCCACCAACCACATGGAGTCCGAAGTCTCAACTTGGGTAAATATAAATTTAAGAGCGGTAACGTTGAAAATTCAGTTTACACCAGGACATGTATTTTCTTACTCCGCGCCCCCTGCTTTTGGGAAGGGGGGGGGGGGTTGGACGGGGCCGTTTAAACAAATCGTCACTATGGACCACAGCGCCAAAATGACTTTTGAGAGCTGTGAATGAAAGGTAGTTAAAGTATGGCAACAAAAAAAGGGAGCGGTATCTATGATGGTATAATACTTGTTTTTTTGCCATCATTTAAAAAAAAAATCTTTTGTCATTTGTTGCAAAGTTTCTCTATTTGTTGTTTCTAAGGGGTGGGGGGTCGTAACTTTGTAACACATAACCCCTGCCCCCCCCCCCCTTTTTCCCCCGCAACTTAGCTTTGTTCCAAACCTTGTTGCCGCTCTAGATTTTGTGTAGTTTGTTGTGGTCGTTTGATGCCGTGAACGGAATATCCAATACTGAGGAATGTAAGAAAGTTTTCTAAAAATCTCATCTCCCCTTCATGCACACTGAAGGAGTGAATTTCTCTGTAGGTGTTTGGCGAATACCAAGAGATTCTTTCACTTTAAAATATGTTTAGATCTACTAGTTTTTTAACCCGATTGCTATCGATGTGCCGTCTGGCCATCTCCTATGCAGTCCCGATCAAAAACACTGCAATGGGTTATAATCTGTTAAGCCTGGGTATGAGGTCTTTTGTTTGGGGAGGCTCGCAGTCCTTGGCATGGCTACATCTCACGTTTAGTTTTTTCTTCGTTTCAGCTTTTTAAATTCTCATTTCATCCGTCTTCTACCCAAGTCTTCTTTTTCTCCTCCCCCATCTTTTTCTTCCCTTTCTTCAGCCTTTTCTTGCTCTTGTGTTTCATCTTTTTCTTCATCTTTTTCTGTTTCTTCTTGTCAGCCCTCAGAAGGGCTGTTTGGAATTCTTCCCCGCATAGCCCTATATATATATAATTTATATACATGTAAAAAAAAAATAATGCTTTGGTAACCTTCCTAATTGTACACATAGGCAGTTAATAATAATGACAAAATGGCGCACTGCATGTTTTCAGATCAGTCACATTGTAATAATCTGTACAATCTAAGACATTCATCATGTTGAAGCGTACACCCGTGTCATAGATTGTTATTACAGGATCTATTGTGCCTGATGCGTGTCAAAGACTCCAAAATATCAATTTGGGAATGAGAATGAAGTTTAGTTAGATTAGTTTGCATAATTGTGACGTAACTCCATCCACCCGCAGGTCTACACGGAACACGCACTTCATACTTAAGACATTGATCAGTAATTTATGGGCACGGTCAAATCTCTGCTGTTTCAATTGTTAAGTTATTTGTAGCTTGATAAAGGCCTTTGAAGACCAAAAGCTTACACGCTGTTTTTCACTTTGTATTCCTTTGTGTACATTAAAAAAAAAAAAATTTTCGTCGGGTATCTTCCAATTTGTTGTATGTGTAGGCTTTGTGCATTTTTTGCTTTCGGGAAAATGATTGAAAGTTTGAAGAGTTGTGTAAAATCAGGGTTTTGTTCAATACGCTTCAAAATCGAAACTTGTATAAAAATGAACTTCGAAAAATACACCCATACGATAATTATTTAGACATAATAAAATTAGGAGTGAGAAAACCACTTTCAAGGCAAACCTCAAAATTGGCAAAATGTCCCATACAATAAATTATGGTAAATACCCGTCAATATACATTTGGCACGGTGATAATATTTTGCCCCAGGTTCTACAGATTTTATTTGAGGGGGGGGGGGGGTAATTTTTTAGGAATTTAGATTGATGGAGCGGTCAGATAATATGCGAAATTATACACTGTCATAATAATACACTGTAATTAAATGAATCTTTTGCCTATTCTGAGACCCACATCTCTCTTTCTCTCTCTCTCTCTCTCTCTCTCTCTCTCTCGTGCATTGAATTAACCTATTATTTCTGTTTACTTATTGTTAGCCGAAGCACTCCAATGGCGTGCACTTTAAATAGATTCACACAAAGGGGCTGTGACAATAAGCTATATTAACGATTTACACTATTTATTACTCTGTAAGTTTGTGGGCTTATTTCTTTATGTCACAAATCCCAGACTGGGAGATGTAATAAGTATGACAGGACAACAATCACGAACAAACAAGTTAACACTTAACAGAACAATCCATCAGACTCACACATTTATTAAACATAATTATACATATAATAGCGCAATTACATACATTATATTATGGAAATGACTGCCGTACAACGGCCTTATTCTCACGCACACTCTCCCTCGGATCCACAATCCGGTAGTTACTCCTAAAGGCACTTCGGCCTCAGCCTCTCCCCTCAGGGTCTTAATAGTACATTAATGATTCACTGGCACCGCAGTCTCTCAATATCACCTTCCTATTGTCATACACCTTAGCACTCCCCTAGCACCTCAGCAGGGCAATAACACATTATTATTTCCATAGCCATCAACATGGCAACAACATAATATCAGTTCACTAGCCTATCAACATGGCAACAACATAGTATCTCATTCACTCTCATATCTACGTCCCTGCCCGTGACCTGACTGCCACGACTTTATGTGCCTCTACTGTCCTACACTGACAGCCTCACTTCTGGCCTATGTGTGGCCTCCGGCCCTATGCTGGCCTATCTCCTGTGCTCATCGAGGTGGCTCTGCGGCCCGTCCCCGACACCTACAAGAATAACATTACATTGGTATAATATCCTACCATTTCTATTCACTCCACCTCTCCTTACAACCCCTGAAACGTACACACACTAGTTCACCTTTCACTCACCACACATCTTACGGTAACACACTTCCATCGGAGTACACACTACTCACTCGCGCTACAAATCCATGAACTCACTTTCATCTATCGCTCGTGGCGCACATTGCTATATCCAATATCAAGGACTTCCACATTCCTCACATATACTTATTTACATCATGGTAATAGACGAATATAATATAATACATCAATCATAATAATCAATCAACGTTCTACATACCAGTCATAACTGGAAAGACTCTCACTAGTCTTCTCGACTGCTTCCCCTTTATGTCCGCCCGATGGGCTTTTATTCACAGGTCCGATCCCTAGGACCTTCTAACTTGCAGTGATAGTATTACCGCGCTTTCGCCTCCTTCAGACCCCGCCCCCACTACTACTCACAACAGCACGCTTAACTTGCTGTCTACTGTGAGCCTTTCTTACTCTACACCCGCTCTGTAGCAATCCCCTTAATTGCACTCACTCCACTCGTGACACTTTATAATATTGCCTTAAAGAACAGCCTCAGGCGTGCGCCAGTCTCAAAACAAAGTAGTCTCAGCCTTGCACATCATTCTTGACCACTACATATTGTAATTCTACAATGTAATGTAGCGTGGTCAAGAGTGTAACACGCCATTATGTAAACACAATTAAAATTCTTAATGTGTTCGTCAGTGTGTGGCTTTGTGACGCAATTTTCTTTGACTGTTCGTGTATCGTGTGTAGAAAGAGAGGCAGAACTTGATGGTGGATTTGTACACAGTGCTTTGGGATTCAGTATGAAGTGGAGGAGTCCTCCGGGAGGACATATTTCACTGCATAGAGTTAGGGATGTACATGGATACTCCACCCTTTCCCTCCCTTTTGGTGGAACTTTTATGTGAAAAGAGTATGAGAAATTTGATTTCATTCCGATAGTGATAGGACTTTGCTGTGTGAAGTTTTACACCTGAAATCTCAAAGTACAAAGGCAACACAAGGAAATAGCGTGAAATTTAGGCATGTTAAAAAAAGTTTGTATTTATTTATTTACTTCAAAAAAATATTATTTTTCTATCTGCCCACCAGAAACCAACTGTGCAATTCCATCGAGTTAGGCCTGTTCTTTCACTATGGAAAGTGAAAGTAAGATTGCAATTTATTATCTGCTTGGCAGGTGGTAATCGAAATGCCACGTGTTTTGAGCTGTTTCCTGTGTATTTTCACTTGTTCATCGCTGTAAACTTGGACTGGATGAAGTAATTCTGTTTGTTTATAAAATCTGTCGACGTGTTGCCTGTGGATCACAATTTCAATTCTGAGGATTACGGTGAGTAAAGAGGTTTCACTTATTTTTATTAGGGGACATTTTGGGGGGGGGGGGGGGATACCGTTTTACAAGTGTGAGTAAGTTCTTGTTGTTTTTTCCTACTGATGATGCTAATTAATGAACACGTTTCACTCTTCCAGTCAGCTAGATTAATAAAAAAAAAAAAAAGGAAACATAAATATATAGCACGTTTTCATTATCCCGAGACAGTATTCTAATAGTTATCGCAGAGTGAGAGGGGCTGTCCGGCCATTGAACATGCAAATTATATTATTGCCAGACAAAGAAAATCTGGTTGAATCCATGTACGGTAAAGTTGTACTTCGGTTGTGTCCTTTAATGCATAGGAAAATGATGCATGAAATTCCAGAGAACGATTGCAGAGAATTTGGCCGGTAAACAAGATTTCTCACCCCCCCTCCCCCCCCCCCCCAACTCTCCCACGACGCCTGCCTAATTTAATTTTCTTTATCATTTTCTCTCATTCTCCTGATTGTTCGTTTTTGTTGTTTTGTTTTGTTGCGTCACCCGCGAGTTAATCACTGCTACTGTTTAGTTTAAATTCACTGGTCTTTCGAAGTTGGAAATTTTGAATGCACTTTTTTGTGTTGAAAAAAAAAATCTTGGAATTTTGTACCTCATCTTGGGACTTTTTAAAAAAGGATTCTAGGGATGTTTGAAAATCCTCACTGGCATCGCTTTTGGGAAGGCCTATAGTTTTCTAACATTTTTCGCACCTGGATGTGTGTGTGTGTATAATGTAGCCAATGTTAATTATTTTAGTTACGGTTGCATCATCTGCAGATAGGGCAAAGACCTCATCATGTCTGGAGCAGGGCCAGGATTTGGAACCCCGCGCAGAGATCATAGCGATCGGTGAGTATATTAACCCTAAATTTGATCTCTATCTCTGCCTTGGCCTTCCGTCCTTTCACAATCAACGCATTTTTCAAATTAGTTTCCTCGTCTGTTCCTAATATTTTGTTACTTTTGTTGTTTTGTCTCATGGCATTCTCTAGTTTTGGTTCGTTGGTCGTCTCCACCCTTTTCTCCCCATTTTCCCTCCTTTTTTTTCCAGCACGCCCTCCAACTTCAGTTGGCCAACATATAATTTGCAGTAACTACCGATCTGTATCTTGTTCTGCATCCACTGCAGACATAATCTTCAGTCTGTAGCCCCCAAACCATAATATTATTATGGCAATGTGACTGGCATTTATGATGGCGTTGTAGTGGTGGGCAATGATTCGTCTTCTGGTGATTCGAATCGCGATCAGTTGGCGAGACAATGGTGGTAGGAGCGAATCGTGATGATTCGAATCGCGCCCACCACTATCAGGACCCAGGCATGTGGGTGGGAGACCTAAGAGACTGATTTGCCTAGGCCGTGAACCACCGCGGTGTCTTGAGTAAATGGATTCGACGTGGTTAGGTAACAATTTTCCAGCCATACCAGTCCAGCAGTTGGACTGTGTAATGTAAATGTTGGATGAACTACGAGTGGCTAATGTGGTTACTGCGTGGGTTCAATAGTAACTCCCTTAAGGATACACAGGATTAACAAACACAGGGTTCTGCTGGCAATCTTATTTATTCAAAAAGCCTAACAACGGTATCACTACCAAACAAAAAAAAGGAAAAAGAAGCCAAGAAAAAGAAGCCCAACAAAAGAAGCCCAACCAGCCATAAGCTGGAACAAGAGAAAAAGACAAAAATATGATTAGGATATAATGACAACATTAATCAGGCAATCAATGGTGGACATACATAGTAATAGTATTAAGTATTAAATCAAACAACAACAATATAATATAGAATTTAAGCAATAACCAACTGGATATGTATGCATGGAATAAAATAGCGCTAAGGTTAATGAATAACAACTACAAGTGGCTATATCATATACACAAGGAGTTTCCTAGTACACTGGCAACACAAACTAATATACTAATCAAAGTATGAGGGACATAACGAATGAAGGGGCAAGAACACAATAGTTTCGCTCCACTGAGCCGGTGTACAGCACATCCAGAGTGGCCATTCCATTTAATAACGCAGTGGCCAACATGGCCCACTGACCGTCCATAACACAGACGCTGCATCCCAATGCAGGCCATCCTCATAGGCCCACTCCCATTATTAGTACTAACCCGCCCCAGGGCTATTGTATTGGTTACTTCCCTTCCCAATCGATACTGAAGGGTCATGCCCTTTGACCTTAGCCGCGGAGCTATGCCGCCAGGCTAACATGCGTATGACACACCACTAGATACATAAAGTAATGTGTACATTCCTTAAAATGAAACTGTCCTTCACACACTTACGAAACTCATAGAAGCATAATACATCTGGATAACCATAATACATGCACATGATATATATATATATATATCGGCGAGACTCATTGCAACATGTGTAGACTCACTGAAACATTGTTCATCCACCGCCGCACATAGAACAATCCTGGGGCTCACCCATGTGAGGCCCAACTAATATTATACATCTCCAATACATGTAATTAATTACACATCTTAAACACTAAACACGCAATCACAATCACACTGCTCTCTATAGCATAGTGGTACTGGCAAGGTACACAAATACCCGTAATACAATCAAGCGTATAGTGCCGCTCGCTGTAACATAAGCCATCCACATCAACATGTCAGGAAATCCTCACTGCCTACCACAACAAGGCAATGCCACACATACACTATATATAGGCACACAAGCAAATCGTGATAGCTTGGTTAGCGAGCCATCATTATCATCTAGCACCGCAAACGTTAACTTTGACAATAAAGTCACAATATCAAGACACTGTACTGCAAAGCGCATCTTACACGAATAATGACAATGGCAATTACCGTTGAGCCGGACTCATAATGGTCTCTGTAGATCAGCATTCTCTACGCGGCATCCAAGAAAGGGGGGGGGGGTGCGCAAATTAAAGTCACTTCTAATATAATAGTCTCCAACTTACCCAAAGTCTCTCCGGGTCCTGCGCTACCGCTCCATGCCTTATGGGGCGGGGTGGCGATGGCAAGCGTCGGCAAGCCTCTGAGCTGCTACGGGCCCGGGTTGCTGGGCTGGGTTCACTGTGCTGTCGGCTCTTGTCTCTGCGTCTATGATGGAGTGTGTTGACCACTCGAACCGCATCTTATTTATGAGCCCGCGCGGACGTCCGAGAGAGCTATTACGTAGCCCGTGTTGCACAAGTGAAAGGCTCGGACATGGAGTCCAGCCCGACAACATAACCGGTTAGGGTCCTAACACAATCGAATTTACAGTACGGTTAAAAGGGTGCACACAAAAGTCAATTAGGTATCCCAGTAAACTGCAGAAATGCAGGGGACCTCCAGCAATAATTGAATAAATTTGACCCAGGTTGGATTTATCGGGGATAACATGCGTCTAACTCGTGGTTTACTGTAAATCCGAGATCCTCTTATTAATTATTTCAATAGGACATGTGCATCAAAGTACAACGAAATTAGTACCATTATAAAGTAGAAACTTGCAGCTAAAATTCTAACGGACTACTTATACCAGAAACCCGGTAATAGTTTTAATATGAATTTTCAAAGTGTCAGGACTAACAACATTCGACAATTTTGTGCGGGATACTTTCGTCCATTAATACGACGTATCTCCATTGATAACAAACGTTATCATGAGTACCTATTTTGTACCGATAGGGTATTGTCTACTCTCAAAAATGAATTCGGGTTCCCGTCTTTCTGTCGGTGGATAACAACGAAGGAGCGAGTTGTAAGAAACTTAAAGCCATGATATAAGAGTTGGAAGCCCGGTGGTCAACATTTCCAACTGACCAATCAAAATGCGCGCTTTTCACCGTGATGTGAATAACGGGTCCCGCGCTAGTATTACAAGGGAAATAATCCAATTAATGGTACTCTGCCAAGTGCCCATAAACTACTATGAGTGGCCGTCCCTCACTCACGCACCAGAGTTACCATGAAAGCACATTAAAAATAGAAAGTCGTTCATCCTCTCACATAAACCCCCCTTGAAAAGATGAAAGAACCTTCTCGTAGCTTCAGAACCCCACAAAATGTACGGCCAGCATCCCAAACAGAGCTGATGACAAATATTCTTGTAATCTAATTGAAAGAAAGAGGCAGTATAGCTAGGTTGTTAAAACAGTTGTCCGCTGAGGGGAACTATGATTATCTATATTGTCAAGTTTGAGTCCTGAGTTTGAGTTTGGAGAGAGCATGTCATTTTGTGCTAGGAAAAAGCGAGACGATTGACAGAATATACATAAAAATAGGTAGGTAAAGTCACAACACAAACTAATAAAATACCCAGACTGGATGATCCCATTGTGTGACGTCACAAAACAGCGAAAGGTCATGAACCATCCGGCATTTTAGGTTTACGGTAGCGACCGACGCTTCAGCATAGCTACAATTTTGAATGACACCATTTTGACGCGCCTACTGAACGCGGAAGTTTGGTTCCGTACCAAGAAATTAATACATGTACAACCAATCTTGACAAATAAAAAGAAATTTCTACTGCAGATAGAACTAGAATCGGAATTTCCCGAGCAGCGGCCATGTTGGTTATACGGTCGCCGCTCGGGACATTCCGTAAAAAACGACACAGCCCACGTCTGGGTATTTTATTAGTCTGTGGTTCACAAGGAGATCCTACCCACCAACTACCCGCCCTATTTTGTCAAGTAGCAAAAAAGTGGAGGATAACAACAATCAGCTCAGAGTCAGCCTGTACTTTGCTAGCAAAGACTGCTCAGAATAGCCGGCAAGAGGGACACTCTCGACACCAGACTCCACAAGCACATAGATGACATACAGCGATTAATCTGTGGCTTTTGCTTACCAGCAGTATTTGGCATGACTCCATCTTGCGTTTTGTGTCCATAACCAATGACCTCTTAAAAAGCCTACTGCTAATGCTAGTACACGTAAGGCAGAAAATTAAATATTTTATTCGGCGTAAACACTATCTGGACGCGTATCTTTTTATTTCCATTTAATTTTCTATTTACAGACAGTTACAACATACAGACTAATCATTTGACGATTATTTATCCTGAAAAAAACTTTTCATGAAAATAATACAATATTTTGACCATCTTTGCCTGAAGTTTTATTCCCTGTCGCCGGAAACTGGATTTTGAAAGCGCCCACAGACTTCTGAAAGATACCCCAGCAGCAGCGATCTTGTCCCCAGACCATCCTACACACCAGAATCCTTCTGAAGAGTTGGAGAATTCAGAAAGCCCAGAAGAGAGAGCGTACAAGCAACATTTAAATGTGGCATTTAATCACAAACCCTTTCAAAGGGTTCTGTCATTTTCTGCTTATTCCAGGTAATCTGAGAGGATGGGACAGGGATATGCGAAGAAAGAGAGAGAGAGAAGGGGGGGGGGGGGCGAGGGCGAGAGAGGGGGCGTAGAAAGAGAGTTTGAGAAAGAGAGGGAGAGAAAGAAAAAGAGCGACGAAATAGATAGTCTCCAAAAAAAGAGAGTCTGAGAAAGAGGGGGAGGAGTGAAACAGAGAAAGAGCGGAGAAGAAAGTCTTCAAAGTGAAAGTCCGAGAAAGATTGCGCTTATGTGTGTGTCTGAGAGAGAGAGAGACATACAGACAAACACCACACAGATTGACTGTTTTACCTACTTCATTACACGTATCATTTTGTGTATTTTTTACGCATTAAATGACACTGTACTTGTGCTGATGTCGTTGTTGTTTGCATGACCAAACCAAATTCCTAGTCTGATATAGATAAATAATTCTGATTATTCGGCAAAACAAAAGCAAATGAATGGGCAAACTCAGCAGATCACTTGAATGAAAAATCACACTGGTGTGCACGAGTACTCTAGATCTGTTATTTCCTGTGTGTCATTTTTATCGGCAACAAGTTCATCGCCCGAAAAATGGAACAAGCGGTGATTTTTTTTTCTTTTTAGCTGCCGTGATTAAAAAAATCACTTAGCGCTTCAAAATAGTTACAGTGGTACCGTTTTTCTAGTCTGGTAACTGGATAGTTCCTCGGATTGGGCAACTTAAAAATCACTCGTGTGCGCCGGACCTTTACTAATTAAGTTATTTTCCATTCCATTTCCTTGTACTTTTTTTTTTCATGATTACAGCTATGATTCACCCTCCCACAGAAGTCCATGTTCTGACTTGTTTTCACCATTCAATACAAGTTTGTCCTCACCATTTGGACCTGTATCACCACCCCAAAAGAAGCGACTTCCATTCATGCGTCCTGAACGAGTTTTGGCACTTCCTGATCTCAGGGATGACTTTTATTGCAAGTATGACTCACTCGTCACTGCTCTACGGCAATGGCATTATAGTGTCAGATTTATGCCAACAGGCAACTGACGGTTCATTACATTCCTGGCCATGGGAGCTATCAGATAATCTTACTATAATTGAGCTAGAGGGTGAACCTGTAAGCAGCTAAAACTTCGCGACTACGACATCAAAAATCATGAAACTTGGTGTACTGCATCAATTTTTGACGAAGAGTTACGTGGACACATTCATTTTTCGACTAAAATCAGTCTTTACTATTATTTATATTAAAAACTTTTGAGCCGCAAAAACACTCATTTTCATCGGATAGAATCGAAAAATGTGACCGGAAACTGCGCTCTCCTTCACTATTTTTTTTACACATTTCCGACCAAAAGTCGTTTTATTCCATCGATGTATTCTGCAAGGAATTGTGGTGTAACAAAAAGATTTATTCTTCTTTGCATCGGATTCAAGTGTATAATGCAACTTAGATCTACATGTAGATATATAGCTGGGCTTGGTACAAGAAAAATATGCAAGATTGATCTTGCGCGGGTCGGCTAGTATTATAGAAATAGAATTGTACTAATAGGAAAATGTAATCATCCAATACAATCATAACGGCATAAGTCACCAAATGACAGGAATCTCAAAAGTGTCCAAAATGACTTATGCCATTAACTTAGAGCTGTGACGCACTTCTGTCCCGCCGGGTAAACGGTGTTCTTGGCGTGATCACTAAGTTTGATTAGAATCTCATTTTCAGTAAATTCCGAAACTATGGCAAAGGAGAAGGGGCAGAGCAGTTTTCGTACAATGTTTCTGAGCTTTTAATCAACTCGAACAAGATTTTCAGTACTTTACAGAAGACCTGCCAGATGCCCGGTATGTTTACAGGAATGTCCAGAATTTAGGGTCCGGGAGAGCCATGAATTTTTTTTGTTTTTTGTTTTTTTTTTAACTAAAAAGAAATTCCTGTCAGGTTTTAGGATAAAGGCCAGTACAGTAAAGCACAAGGCAGTGGTGACTGTATGCACATTACACTACCTAGTTAGGCCCGTTGACTCGGAGAATACACAGGTTTGACATTTAAAGTTGATATTCGACCAGCAACAATAATAAATAATGTAAAAGACGAAATTTTGTTCAAAATGGTCGTTTCCACGTACTTCGTCAAAACTTGAGGCAGGTTCATTAATTTTTTTGACACAGAGTCACGGATTGAATTATCAGGTGTTTATTCATACTCTAGCTCCATTATAGTACCGGTATTATATAATTGAGTACATTATCTGATCTGTGAAGTGTATTACAGTTCATTGTATTTCACATTTGTCTTCCTTTTTGTTCATGGAAATAATAACTACCTAGGTAATAGTTTCAGTTTGCCTTTTCTAGGGGGCTATATACGATGCTCCTGGATGTGTTTCTGGGTGGGTACTTCAATAGATAGAAGTGACATTTAGTAGACAGGCCAGTTGCAGTGAAGATAGTGTTTGTGAAAGTTTAAGTAGTCATTATTTCATAAATTCTTCTTTTCAGCCCGATGGACTGGGGAAACAACAACATCCTAGCTGTGGCGTTAGGAAACACCCCCTTTATCTGGAACGCAACAGCGAATGAGGCAAGTATTCTAGGGAAAGATGACCCAAGAAGGATGGACGAACATTTATTACCAGAAGCTTCAAAATATGTGTCCAGTGTAAAGTGGAACTATGATAGCCAGCGTATGGCTGTAGGACTGAATCGGGTGAGTACAATAACATAATTATGTTATGTGTCCACGGTGTATGACTGTCTCAGTTTTTATTCCCTACAAGCAGTTGTGATTCGTCATCGTTCCGTACAACTGCAGTACCTGGTCTGGAGTACTTTTCGGGAAAAGCAAAAAACTGTTTGAGTTTGGCACTACTGGTCTCGTGACAATGACATTTTGAGAGTTTTGCTATAATTCAATTATTTTTCGGCTTAGGAGTCTAGAACCAAGATCATTCGACGCAGATTTGAATGTAGTTGAAAATATATAAAAAATCAAATTTTAAAGTTACTACAGTCTTATTGTTGGATGAACTACGAGTGGCTAATGTGGTTACTGCGTGGGTTCAATAGTAACTCCCTTTAGGATACACAGGATTAACAAACACAGGGTTCTGCTGGCAATCTTATTTATTCAAAAAGCCTAACAAAGGTATCACTACCAACAAAAAAAAAGAAGCCAAGAAAAAGAAGCCCAACCAGCCATAAGCTGGAACAAGAGAAAAAGACAAAAATATGATTAGGATATAATGACAACATTAATCAAGCAATCAATGGTGGACATATATAGTGATAGTATTAAATCAAACAACAACATAATATAGAATTTAAGCAATAACCAACTGGATATGTATGCATGGAATAAAATAGCGCTAAGGTTAATGAATAACAACTACAAGTGGCTATAGCATATACACAAGGAGTTTCCTAGTACACTGGCAACATAAACTAATGTACTAATCAAAGTATGAAGGACATAACAAATGAAGGGGCAAGAACACAATAGTTTCGCTCCACTGAGCCGGTGTACAGCACATCCAGAGTGGCCATTCCATAAAATAATAACGCAGTGGCCAACATGGCCCACTGACCGTCCATAACACAGACGCTGCATCCCAATGCAGGCCATCCTCATAGGCCCACTCCCATTATTAGTACTAACCCGCCCCAGGGCTATTGTATGGGTTACCTCCCTTCCCAATCGATACTGAAGGGTCATGCCCTTTGACCTTAGCCGCGGAGCTATGCCGCCAGGCTAACATGTGTATGACACACCACTAGATACATAAAGTAATGTGTACATTCCTTAAAATGAAACTGTCCTTCACACACGAAACTCATAGAAGCATAATACATCTGGATAACCATAATACATGCACATGATATATATATATATGTCGGCGAGACTCATTGCAACATGTGTAGACTCACTGAAACATTGTTCATCCACCGCCGCACATAGAACAATCCTGGGGCTCACCCATGTGAGGCCCAACTAATATTATACATCTCCAATACATGTAACTAATTACACATCTTAAACACTAAACACGCAATCACAATCACACTGCTCTCTATAGCATAGTGGTACTGGCAAGGTACACAAATACCCGTAATACAATCAAGTGTGCAGTGCCGCTCGCTGTAACATAAGCCATCCACATCAACATGTCAGGAAATCCTCACTGCCCACCACAACAAGGCAATGCTACACACACACTATATATATGCACACAAGCAAATCGTGATAGCTTGGTTAGCGAGCCATCATTATCATCTAGCACCGCAAACGTTAACTTTGACAATAAAGTCACAATATCAAGACACTGCGCTGCATCGCGCATCCTACACGTCCAATGACAATGGCAATTACCGTTGAGCCGGACTCATAATAGTCTCTGTAGATCAGCATTCTCTACGTGGCATCCAAGAAAAAGGGGGGGGGGGGTGCGCAAATTAAAGTCACTTCTAATATAATAGTCTCCAACTTACCCAAAGTTTCTCCGGGTCCTGTGCTACCGCTACATGCCTTATGGGGCGGGGTGGCGATGGCAAGCGTCGGCTCTGTCTCTGCGTCTATGATGGAGTGTCTTGACCACTCGAACCGCATCTTATTTATTAGCCCGCGCGGACGTCCGAGAGAGCTATTACGTAGCCCGTGTTGCACAAGTGAAAGGCTCGGACATGGAGTCCAGCCCGACAACATAACCGGTTAGGGTCCTAACACAATCGAATTTACAGTACGGTTAAAAGGGTGCACACAAAAGTCAATTAGGTATCCCAGTAAACTGCAGAAATTACTCTAACGACCCCTCCAGCAATAATTGAATAAATTTGACCCAGGTTGGATTTATCGGGGATAACATGCGTCTAACTCATAGTTTGCTTTAAATCCGAGACCCTCTTATTAATTATTTCAATAGGATATGTGCATCAAAGTACGACAAAATTGGTACCATTATAAATTGGAAACTTGCTGCTAAAATTCTAACTGACTACTTATACCAGAAACTCGGTAGTAGTTTTAATATAAATTTTCAAAGTGTCAGGACTAACAACATTCGACAATTTTGTGCGGGATACTTTCGTCCATTAATACGACGTATCTCCATTGATAACAAACGTTATCATGAGTACCTATTTTGTACCGATAGGGTATTGTCTACTCTCAAAAATGAATTCGGGTTCCCGTCTTTCTGTCGGTGGATAACAACGAGTGAGCGAGTTGTAAGAAACTCAAAGCCATGATATAAGAGTTGGAAGCCCGGTACATTTCCAACTGACCAATCAAAATGCGCGCTTTTCACCGTGATGTGAATAACGGGTCCCGCGCTAGTATTACAAGGGAAATAATCCAATTAATGGTACTCGGCCAAGTGTCCATAAACTACTATGAGTGGCCGTCCCTCACTCACGCACCAGAGTTACCATGAAAGCACATATTAAAAATAGAAAATCGTTCATCCTCTCACATTCTCCCCTGCTAAGTCACGTAGTCCCTTACGTGACACATACATCAATTCAAAGGTTTACAAAAGACCACTGAAGGTATAATCAAACTCTAAGGGGCTATGATACCATCACTTAGGGTAGAACAATTGCAAAATACACACAGTGAACCGAAGTACAACAATGGTCCATCCTCTTTATAACTACTAACAGGTGGCGTGAACCGGCTAAGTTACTACTGGCATCCTGAAGATGTACACAACAGTCTCAGCTCTGGCTGTAGTAAATTACATCATATGGACAAAACAACAGGTCCCAGACCTGCAACGGTGGTCCCAGACCACTATCAGGGTTAACGTAGGATCGAACAGTACAAAAAAAGACAATATGCTATAAGGGCACTAGTGCAATGAAAAAGGTAAGGTCAACATAGGCATTAAAAGTCATCGTAACTAAGCTGTGGAGAAAGCCAACATGGGCATACTCTCTAACTTAAAATCTGGAGGCGGGGCTCACTTGATCGTCGGTCTGTCTTCTGGCCTAATGGAAACTAGGGGGATCTTGATGGGTGCGCTCCCCTGCTCTTTCTGCACTCACAGTCAATGTCTAATGTTAATCACTAATAAGAGTCAGAGGTCCAATCTCTGGGGTTGTCTGTGTCGGCGGCTGGACCGTCGCACAGGAGGTAGGCGTTGGGAAGTTGTCATCCCAGGTTGAGGGTCCGGTCGGGCTGCAGGTGGCTGGCAAGGGTGGTGAGCCGGGAAGTACCAGACATCGGTCGACGCAGGCAGTGGAGGCGGGTGCTGTGGACGTGTGTTGACCACTGGGGGGTGAAATAACCGCAAGAGGTCTCCGTTGACCGCAGAGGCATCTCCATCTGGGTTTCTGATGGTAAAGTAACCACCATGAGGCGGGGGAACAGACAGGACGGTGTGCACAGGAACGGGATACAGGTCCTGAATCTTGAGTTGATGTTGGAGGGCGTTGGTCTTCGTGGCTCCATGGTTCCTATGGGGTGGGGCAGGGGTTGGCTGGCTGGCTGGGCTTCAAACTAAAAATTTCCATGGCTGGGCTTTCTACACTACAAACTAACCCTTCTGTGTATCCCACTTCTTGACACCAGAAAATGTTGGATGAACTACGAGTGGCTAATGTGGTTACTGCGTGGGTTCAATAGTAACTCCCTTTAGGATACACAGGATTAACAAACACAGGGTTCTGCTGGCAATCTTATTTATTCAAAAAGCCTAACAAAGGTATCACTACCAACAAAAAAAAAGAAGCCAAGAAAAAGAAGCCCAACCAGCCATAAGCTGGAACAAGAGAAAAAGACAAAAATATGATTAGGATATAATGACAACATTAATCAAGCAATCAATGGTGGACATATATAGTGATAGTATTAAATCAAACAACAACATAATATAGAATTTAAGCAATAACCAACTGGATATGTATGCATGGAATAAAATAGCGCTAAGGTTAATGAATAACAACTACAAGTGGCTATAGCATATACACAAGGAGTTTCCTAGTACACTGGCAACATAAACTAATGTACTAATCAAAGTATGAAGGACATAACAAATGAAGGGGCAAGAACACAATAGTTTCGCTCCACTGAGCCGGTGTACAGCACATCCAGAGTGGCCATTCCATAAAATAATAACGCAGTGGCCAACATGGCCCACTGACCGTCCATAACACAGACGCTGCATCCCAATGCAGGCCATCCTCATAGGCCCACTCCCATTATTAGTACTAACCCGCCCCAGGGCTATTGTATGGGTTACCTCCCTTCCCAATCGATACTGAAGGGTCATGCCCTTTGACCTTAGCCGCGGAGCTATGCCGCCAGGCTAACATGTGTATGACACACCACTAGATACATAAAGTAATGTGTACATTCCTTAAAATGAAACTGTCCTTCACACACGAAACTCATAGAAGCATAATACATCTGGATAACCATAATACATGCACATGATATATATATATATGTCGGCGAGACTCATTGCAACATGTGTAGACTCACTGAAACATTGTTCATCCACCGCCGCACATAGAACAATCCTGGGGCTCACCCATGTGAGGCCCAACTAATATTATACATCTCCAATACATGTAACTAATTACACATCTTAAACACTAAACACGCAATCACAATCACACTGCTCTCTATAGCATAGTGGTACTGGCAAGGTACACAAATACCCGTAATACAATCAAGTGTGCAGTGCCGCTCGCTGTAACATAAGCCATCCACATCAACATGTCAGGAAATCCTCACTGCCCACCACAACAAGGCAATGCTACACACACACTATATATATGCACACAAGCAAATCGTGATAGCTTGGTTAGCGAGCCATCATTATCATCTAGCACCGCAAACGTTAACTTTGACAATAAAGTCACAATATCAAGACACTGCGCTGCATCGCGCATCCTACACGTCCAATGACAATGGCAATTACCGTTGAGCCGGACTCATAATAGTCTCTGTAGATCAGCATTCTCTACGTGGCATCCAAGAAAAAGGGGGGGGGGGTGCGCAAATTAAAGTCACTTCTAATATAATAGTCTCCAACTTACCCAAAGTTTCTCCGGGTCCTGTGCTACCGCTACATGCCTTATGGGGCGGGGTGGCGATGGCAAGCGTCGGCTCTGTCTCTGCGTCTATGATGGAGTGTCTTGACCACTCGAACCGCATCTTATTTATTAGCCCGCGCGGACGTCCGAGAGAGCTATTACGTAGCCCGTGTTGCACAAGTGAAAGGCTCGGACATGGAGTCCAGCCCGACAACATAACCGGTTAGGGTCCTAACACAATCGAATTTACAGTACGGTTAAAAGGGTGCACACAAAAGTCAATTAGGTATCCCAGTAAACTGCAGAAATTACTCTAACGACCCCTCCAGCAATAATTGAATAAATTTGACCCAGGTTGGATTTATCGGGGATAACATGCGTCTAACTCATAGTTTGCTTTAAATCCGAGACCCTCTTATTAATTATTTCAATAGGATATGTGCATCAAAGTACGACAAAATTGGTACCATTATAAATTGGAAACTTGCTGCTAAAATTCTAACTGACTACTTATACCAGAAACTCGGTAGTAGTTTTAATATAAATTTTCAAAGTGTCAGGACTAACAACATTCGACAATTTTGTGCGGGATACTTTCGTCCATTAATACGACGTATCTCCATTGATAACAAACGTTATCATGAGTACCTATTTTGTACCGATAGGGTATTGTCTACTCTCAAAAATGAATTCGGGTTCCCGTCTTTCTGTCGGTGGATAACAACGAGTGAGCGAGTTGTAAGAAACTCAAAGCCATGATATAAGAGTTGGAAGCCCGGTACATTTCCAACTGACCAATCAAAATGCGCGCTTTTCACCGTGATGTGAATAACGGGTCCCGCGCTAGTATTACAAGGGAAATAATCCAATTAATGGTACTCGGCCAAGTGTCCATAAACTACTATGAGTGGCCGTCCCTCACTCACGCACCAGAGTTACCATGAAAGCACATATTAAAAATAGAAAATCGTTCATCCTCTCACATTATGGAACCGTGACGAATTAATCTCGGGCTCTGCCCGGGAGAAACAAGCTTCCGCTTTTCTCCTCTTTCTCTCTCTCTCTCTCTCTCTCTCCCTCTCTTTCTTTCTCTCCTCACTCTCTCTCCGTAATCTCTCCCACCCCAACTCCCTTCTGCAGGGAAATCACACCACAATGAACGTATGTCAAATATCTTTGTAGTCCCTTCTGCAGGTTGGTGTGCTACGCATACTGTTCCTATTGTTATAGAAAACTACACAGAACTGAACGTTCTTGAAAGGCCATCAAATATTGATAGCTGTCATTCACAAATGTAAAATCAAATTTGAAAAAAAAAATTCTAAAAACAAAAACAAGCCACGGATGAATAGGTGGGCCGTTTGCAACCAAAGTCGACACAACCATGGACCAACCAAGTAGACTTTACCTAGCCCAAATTTGATGCGTTTTGATTGGGCGGCTGGGGAGATTACGGTGATTGGGTGCAGAGCAAAGTGCAAAGTTTTGCAGTGGTTACTGAAATTAAAGAATTTTAAGCTAATTTGATTTCTATCTGTACTTTTTTTCTTGTTGACACCTTGGCATCTTCCATTTCAACGTTATCAAGCAGAGGGTAGTTATTACTGCCAAATTTCTGAAGGGCTACAAATCTCTTATTGGGTCAGTTCAGTACTTTTAATTACATTATGATATATCAATATTCCAAGCTTCCTTTAGTTTATTTGATTGTTAGCACTTGTGCATGGTGTCTTCAAACACGACAGTCTAAACTTTGGTATTATACATTTTTCATCGATCCTGGTTCTATCTGGGCCCTGAAAGAGTACATGTGAAAAAGAATTTTTTAGCTTCCGAGGGGCTCTGCCCCAGACCCCCAGATCGTAGCTCCTCCTCCCCCCGCCCTACGCCTCCATCCAAAAATTGCTGACATCGTATCTGTGAAACCTAATTAGTTCTTCATGCCAGCGCACTGACCCAGTGGTTGGGGCATTTGATCCAGGCACGAGAGTTTCTAGGTTCAAGTCCTGTGTATAAAAAAGTGTGTGGGATGGGGGTGGGTGTGTGCAAGCTACATGTTTTTTTTTCTTGTTGTTGTTGTTTTTTAAGACACTCGTTCACAGGGGGGGGGGGGGGCTAGAAGGAGGAACAAGTCTCCATCTTTATTACAAACCTCCTTGAAGCCAGGTGAAAATGGATGTGAAATGTGAACTACCAAGATTTGGAATTTCACTTCCACTAGTGTTAAGCTTTGACTAAGCCCGCTTAATGAGAGGCAAAAATTCTGAAGAGTTTGTGTGATGTACGGTAGGCCTACCAATAGAAATACTGTCAGTTTTCAAGGACGTACACTTTACACCTTCTCAAAGCAATAGGCTACTACAGATGTACTACCGGGGTATATGACAGTATATCTATGGCCACGTGTTCCCATTTCAAAAACCAATATTGATTTGCATGCACGGGCCTCCCTAAGCCCTTGGGACCCCTGCCCAGTGTGCCCATGCGTTAAGACGACTCTGTACATTCTGACAAAACTGGGTTGAACTCAACTGACAAAACTGGGTCGAACTCATTATTAAAAGAATAACTGAGTTGTACATTGAATCTTTCAGGGGAAACTTGAGCTTTGGGATGTTGGCAAGCAAGAGTCTCTCACCAAGGAAGTTAACGTAGGCAAAAAACAGATCGGATGTATGGAATGGGAGGGTGATTTGCTGTACTGTGGTTCCCGAGACGGCTACATCCGCATCCTGGACACACGCACGGAGATGAAGCAGCCAGTTGCTTCCATGAAACCAAAGAGGCGCTTTGAGGTATAAATGGATAATATTTTCATATCCATTATCACTGTAAAGTTGTGGAGTTATATTGACATTAGTCATTCATTTATTATTGGAGTGTGTGATCAAAGTATCTGTCCGTCCATCCATCTACCCAACAACCCACCTATCCACCCCCCCCCCCCACCCACCCACCCATCCTTCCTTCCCCCACCACCCATCAATCCACCGTTCCATCCTTTTTTCTACCCACCCACCCATCCATCCACCCACCCATCCATGCATTCATCCATCCATCCATCCATCCATATTTCATAATCTATCCATCCCTCCATCTACCATTCCATCCTTTTTTGTCCATCCATCCACTCACCCATCCATCCATTCATCGATCCATCCACCCATCCTTCCAGCCATCCACCGATCCATCCATCCATCTAGCCAACCACCCACCTATCCATCTATTCACTCACCTATCCACCCCCACCCACCCACCCATCCTTCCTTCCACCCCCACCCATCCATCATAATCCTTCCATCAATCCACCGTTCCATCCTTTTTTCTACCCACCCACCCACCCATCCATCCATCCCATTCATTCATTGATCCATCCATCCACCCATATTTCATAATCTATCCATCCATCCATCTACCATTCCATCCTTTTTTGTCCATACATCCCCCATACATCCATCCATCCATCCATCCATCAACTCACTCATTCACTTGTTGATTGCTCGATTGATCAGTCCATGCATTGCTGTATGTACATATATATAATTATTGTTCAAATTTCCTCAGACCAGTAAATTATAAATTTACCGCTATGCCTCATTGCCCTCCTATCACAGGTCACCAGTCTGCAGCTATCACCTGATAGCACAATGCTTGCCAGTGGTTCAGATGATGGTTTTGTCCGGCTGTGGTGTAAACAGTCCCACACTCTGCTGCATGAAATGGATGCCCATGAGTCTTCTATTAAAGGTGAGTGCAGCATTTGCAATTTGAAGGCAGTTGACCAAGATAACTTAGCTCACTGTTTCTCGAGAGAGGGGGAGAGACATTTTGGTTGGGCATGGGATTTCAGAATGGAGCCAGGCGATTTTTCATAGAAATTTTGATTTTATAGTGCATTTCAACGTAACTGTATAAATAAACATAATTGTTTGTATGAAACAGGTGAATAAAAATTGAAGTAAAGTTTTAACTAATACTCCTTTTAACGTATACATACTGAATATGTATAAATATTTTTAAAATCTTTTCTTTATCATCATCATCGTCAGTTGCCTTGTCTGGAACAGACATTGGCGAGCATGGATCTCCACTCGGATCTGTCATCAGCCAACCTCAAGAAGGCGTTGTTGTTGTGACGTTTGTTAGTTGTCCATGAATTAAGACTTTCAGTGAACGTTTTTGTCTCTCTACCCCCGCTTTTCCTGTCCTCGATCTTCCCTGTGACTGCTAGATGTTCGAGGCTCTTGAGGTGACAGATGTGCCCCTGAAATTTCAGTTGCCTCTGTCTTATTGTTAAATTAGTGATCTTTTCAAATTAGAGTCTCTCAATACTGTCGCGATGTGGGTTAGATGGGGATATTTCGACTGACACTCTTTCGAGGTCCGCTCCCACAATCGACGAACACACAAAAAAAAAATACTTGCACTCTAAAAACTAAATAAATCAATTGCTTTGATTTTTAGCAGAACTGTAGGGCAGTTTAATTACAGGAATTAATGTAACAAATATAATTATAAATATAAATATCAATTCAAAGGCAACTGAATCTAACTAATGAAACTACAGCTTTCTATAAAGACTAACTTATTCACTCTAACTACTTGCAGGTCATATGAGTTAGATGCCAAGTAGAATCCGCGCACATGGCGACGGATATAACAGTTTAAATTCTATTAATTCAATGAGACATGTTATGATATGGACATTTCCTCTAGACATGCCATGGATAATGCTTGTACAACCATGCGTTGTCTGGCGGTAGCTCTGAAACTGTCTTCAAAAGTAAGTAGAACGGTTCACTTTCATCATTACAAATTAGTATGGACTCTCACCATGCGGCCCTCACTGGGAGTGAGAGCGCTGGATGTAAACGCTGTGGGTTCATATCAAACCAAGTAGCTTAGGCTCTGGAGCTTTAAAACATCACGCTCCTCACAATATGGAATGCTCAACTGCGTCTCTATGTCTCTCATCTGGCTGAGGACTATCGCCGTCCACCTCGTAAATGGATTGTCTACATGTGGCCTCTATCTAAGCTCTGCACGGGTTTAAATACTAAAGCTATGTCTCGACCTTCCGTCCAGATTCATACATTTGATTGGTGCAGTCGCTTCAGCTCAGCCTGCAATATTAATTTATGCTTGTCATGGCCTTGCGCCAAAATCAAGGTCAATTTTACGGTCTAGACAAAAGTTAAAATGCGAAACATTAACTACTAAAATCTTCAAACCCCGTGCTTTCTACTCTTATGCACGAATTTCCGAACGCCAACTAAGCGTCTAAATAAACTACCTTTACTCGCCCCTAATCTATGTTAATCAAAATCACGGGGTCGAGAACTGCTCTTTCATTCCTAGCTATACATTTATTCTGTCTCGCCCCTCCTTCTCTCCATCTATCAGAAAAAAAGGTGTTTCAAAACAAACTGTTCACGAGAACAGCTCAAGGACAAATTACGCTGGTTATAATCAACAAGATCGTAAAAATTAACTCACTGACGTCGTGACCTAGCACGGCATTTATGATCCTAATGTGATCATGACAAATACTGACTCATTTTATTTTTTCTTTATAGTGCATACTAACTTTGTCCAGTCATTGTGGGCCAGGGTGCACGTTTGTTGTTGTTGTTTTTAATTGAATGGGACGTGGGGCAAAAGAAGGTTGAGAAACAATGGCTTAGCTCTCAATAATAATATTGTAACTACATGTACCGCAATTAAACAACAAGGAAATTGTACTCTAAATGCTGAGACTAATCTAATCCTAACAAGAACAGTTGATCTAACTGGGATATGATGTAATGAAATCTGAATATTCACATCAAGGGGGTGTTCAGATAAGTAATTTGTTCTGTGGAAAGAATTTGGATGGAAAATAGTGAGGCACTTAGGACACGGCATCCAATAATTTTGTCACTCTGTGTATTTTTATGATTGGATGTTTCTGATATTCTTCACGTTCTCTTTGATCTAATCTGTGGGATAATGCTGAGCTTGTTTCTACAAATCTTTCCTAGGATTCTGTATTTTGTTATGATATTCCCAATTTAAAATCCACAGGTTTCAGTTTAAGACTTCACTGTAATTGTTATTGGTGTCTCCTCTTATTCTAGGTTTAACCATTCAGAGGGACACATTTTCCTGACTTTTAATTTTAAATTTTAATATACATATACATGTATTTTCACGTGACATATATAAATGTACTAGGGGGGGCAAACTATAGTGAAACTTTGCTTGAATGTCAGTTCATATTAGTTTGGTTGTTATTGAAAATTGCTCTCTTGAGCTCAGGAATTTATGTCAAGCCCAGTTCCCTATTTCCACCTGTGATTATTATTTTATTAATGTGCTCTATTTTCAAGCGCTGTCTTGGTGTCCCTGGAAACATGCCCTATTGGCCAGTGGGGGAGGCTGCAAGGATGGCAAGATTATTTTGTGGAACAGACATGGCCAAGCAGTTTTTGAACAAGACACTCATACTCAGGTCAGAGGAACATGTAAATGAAATTACAACATTAATGTTATGGGTATTTCAGTTATGTTAATGTAACTGCAGTTTTCATTCTGAACCAACAATGATAACACTGTTTCAGAATGGGTTGATTACAGACCTGCATAATAGTTGGAATTCTGACAATGTTTTGTGGGGGGCTTCATGTAGAACACATGCGCAGTGTAAAATATTGACATTTTTGTGCCAATGTTAATGGTTTCGGTCACCATAGCATTTTCATGCAGTTTGTCTCAAGGCATTTGCTGGCCTATAAGGAGGTCTTTGTTCATTTTGAGACCAGAACCGTATGTAATTAAAGAAAAAAAAATAAAAAGATAAAAAAATGGGGAACCAAATATTACTTTTGGTGGGGAGTTACTTTTAAGGAAAAATGTGCCATTTGTTATTTGAAATTCAGCTCCCATTTCATTCAACCAAGCCATAACTAATGAGCCTCGTATGTTTCTTTTATATACATGTATTAGAGCAGAGGAAATCTCGTATCACTCTGTATTAGTCAGATTTGTGACTGGACGATTTTATCAAACAAATTATAACCAAACAATAATGAGAGATGAAATAAATTTATAAGTTTATAACATATGGGAAAATAATCTGAACCACTTGGGCTTGATTTCATAAATGAGAATAAGAACAACAACTGAGACCACAGGAATCTGTGAAGATACAGTTGTCAAAAGAAAAAAAAACCTTAAGGAAAAGAATAATGAAATAGTGAAGACTGGTTGAAAATGTTCATGCACTTACAGGGACAATAGCAAAGAATTAGGCGGGAAAACAGAAAATATTTGTTTGTTGTAATATATTTGTTGTCCATTACAGACTTGCAGCATGGTTTGGTCTCAGGAATACAGTGAGCTGGTAACAAGCCATGGTCACCCCGGTAATGAGATCATGGTCTGGTCTGTTCGAGACATGGAGATTAGGAGACAGGGTATACTCGATCGTCACTGTAAACGGACATTGCATATGGCACTTTCTCCAGACAGAACAATGGTGGCTTCAGCAGGAGCAGATGAACTCTTGTGCATTTGGAAACTTTTCCCACGAAAAAAAAGCAAGGAAAAACAGCATAGTCCTGTTGATTTGTTTGGCCTCAGGTAGAGAGTGCAGAGTCAGACCAGCGGAAAAGAGATGGCAGGTTCATTGAGCACATTTTTAAATCTTGTCACTAAACATAGGTTTTTCATGCATAAACCATACATAATTTGTTTACCGCTAATTGTGTCATTATTATAAAACATCAGGTATTTGCCATATAGTTGTATATTGCCGTTTCTAGAATATGAGGATGGAAGTTCGGTTGGCAAAAAGGCTAAACACATAAAGCATAATGTCAGAAACACGTATCTCGAAAGGTTTTTAACCGATTGGAATGACAAGTTTATATACATAATGAAATTATGAGTCAGAGAACCACTTTTATGTCAAAACCTCGAAACTGGCAAAATATCGTAATACAACAATATGGCAAACACCTCCTCGAAAAGATGCCAAAGTCATTGCCACACTGAACTTTTTTCACAGCCTGTAACAATCAACAATTATTCTGCCATATTTTGAGTGTTATAAATCAAGTTCAGGTAGCTACAGGATTCTTGTGCAGCTCTGGAATTCTACCTCTGGATTCTTAAGCAGCTCTGGAATTCTACCTCTGGATCCTTACACAGCTCTGGAATTCTACTTCTTGATCTTACCAGCTCTGGAATTCCACGTCTAGATCCTTAAAAATAACTAGCTCTGGATCCCTAAAATTAAAAATTTGAGAAAAAAGCTCTGGAAGACTCCTTGGCTTAAAAAAAACACCTAAAAAAGGAAAAGTGGGGAAAAAATTTGAGCAAAATAAATAAATAAATGAATAAATTTTCTCTCAGTTTCTTGCATCTAAGTAGCCTTGGAATTTTACCTTTTAACCATGAAAAAGCCCAGGAAAGGCCCAAGAGAAACACTGTCAAAGAGGTGAGGGAACCCTGTACATGTACATAAAGCCCAATGAAAATCAAACAAGCATTTGAACTCAAACAGCTTTGGTTTGTATTGGCCAAGTTAAACTCAAGATTTATGCTTAGCGGACACAATCATTAATTATAGTTCAGCTTTCCTAATACGGTGTTTTACAATTTCAGCAAAGAAGACCAAAGCTTAAATTGTCTTTTTTATTTCATGTTTTTACTCTTTTTATTTGAAGGCAAAATATAAGTGTTCCTTTTTTGCAAGAGTCTGAAAGTTTTTTGGTTTTTTTTGTTGTCGTTCATTCTTCCTTTCTATGAGGTATTGTGAAGGATCAGCATACCTGTACCCACATCAATCTCTGAAATATTACCAATATAGCTGTGAAGATTTTGGAACCAAGCCAGGGCAATTAAAAATTAATATAATAAAATGAATCTTGATTAATTTCAGTTCCCCCAGTTCTGAATGTTTGCACAAGACTATAAATTCGATCTTTGGCATCATAAACTGGTTCCTACCGTTCCTTATCTGTTTTTAGGATCAATGAACTTTTTTTTTTTTTGATGGGATTCCTAATAAAAGGTAATATGAAACACTTTACTGTTCATCATTTTTACGATTGGTTTTGCCTTATTTCGTGCTTGGCATAAAAAAGATCAAATAATATGTTTAAAATCTCTTGACTAGGATGAGAGATTCTGATTAAAGGTTAATGTTTGGAGTTCACAGGTTTAAGGTTTCGTAATACGAGTTGTAGGATGGCCTGGGGAAGTAGGTATTTTTCTTTATCGGTAGTTATTTTGCTGTAAAAAGATATTGTTGAGCCATAAGGCACAAATTTATCCTTAGTTCAGGTCCATGGAGTGGAAAAGAAACAATGTTTGCAAAGTGTATGAAATGTATTTTAATTGCAGGTTTCAATGCTCCAGTCTTCATTTGTATTCTTTACACACTTATAAAATCACACCGACGTATGTAAGTAAAATTTAAGGCAGAAAGATGCTGCTCTTTGTTAAAATGTCTTATTTTTGGTGCTGAATACTATTTCATATTTTATTTCATGGCACTTCAGGTTTGAAATTATTAAATCTGTTCTAATCTAGTCTAGACATGTGATATCGTATTATATTGGCAACAATACCACAGATCATCACCTTTCCCTTAAACTGTAGTAAGCAGTTTTGGCTACTTTTCAGGAGAAGCAAAAAACATCAGCACAACTGGTCTAGTTATTTGGAATTTCTGATAGTTTGCCACTCAGTCATTTTTTGTCTACCAAGATCATTCGGTGCAGCTTTGAATGTAGGTGAATATACATAGATACATGTATATAAATCTTTTTTTTTTTTAAATTGTTGAGCTACTACAGTCTTAGGGCATGGTGACGAAATGCTGACCAAAAAGTTGGTTCACAGAATTTACATTTTCAGCAAAACTTTAATGTGTTCATGTTCAAGGCAGTGACATTTTTTCTTTTTCGGCGATATTTTGAGATACACTTTGTGGTGCAATTTTGTTTTATGTAAAGTTCTGTGGATGGAAAAGTTTTTGTGACTTGCAGGTTGCATCTCAATCGTTTAATACGCACAGTGCTTTCAGCAAACTTTTTTTTTCATATGTGCCAATAAAGTAAATGTATCGAAAAATATATTTTGTTTCTTAAGTTACCACTATCTGGTGGTGTCCGTGTTATGTGAGGCATGTTTATACAAGATGTATATTTTCATGAATAATTCAATTTAGAATGGAAATTTCACTTAGTCTAGGCGGGTGGTTGGTGGGTATTTCCGGTAGGGTCTCTACTCTCTTTCTGTCCTATCATTCTGATATAGTCCATCCTCTTGCTTCTTCCTAGCAGAATGTAACTCATTGTGACAACATGCTTCTCCAAACTCAAACTCATTTAGTCTAGGAATGGAATTGTTACTGTTTATTGTAGACGTACACATCCAAATTGTAAGATTTGAAACTGCAAAATGTGGCCATTGTCCACAGATGAAAATTGGGATATACAATTTAGGAGGAGAATCAGAAGTGCCACATAGAAACTTGTCCTTAAATAGCAAAGTATGTTGCAATTTTGTGTCGTTCTGAACGAAATACAATTCTTGAATACATTGTAAATAAAGCAAGCACTCATCCTCATGTGCAGAATGTTTGAAAATGGCTCATGACTACTGTTTTGCATTTCTTGAAGACAATAAAAATATCAAATATCTCTGTGGAAACTTTCATTCAATAGAGAAACCGAAATCGTCTAAAAATGCTGAAAATTTTCACCTATGATTGATCAAGTGATTATATACAATGTAATTTTGGGGAAAGATTTGGCTCAGCGTGCATAAATAATGTCAGAATGTTCAAGACTAGCCAATCTGGTGGTACTGAAAACTGCTGAAGGCACAGGATCAGTATGGTTGTCATACATATAGACAAATGCAGTGCTACATTTTTGTTTCTGTAGAATTTCCGAACATACATGTTTGTGCTTGAGATAGACCTACATGTTCATTTATAGGATACCCAACTGTGGATACATATATATTCGTACATGTGATTTCCATAATAAATACATGTAGTTATGTGTGGTCAATGTAGTTTAGTACTCTTGAATTACTTGAAACACCCTTTTTCAGTCCCAAGAATGATGTGCAACAAATATTCCATTGTAATGAGTCATCTTTATTATTGGCTGAATTCACTTAAATCTAGCACTTATTGTCAATCATCACTGTGGTGACGTAACTGATGACCACTCTGATTTCGTTTATAGTTAGGTGAAAAGCAAAATTAATTTACATACAGTTGGCATTGCTTAGCATGTCAGGGGGACATAACAAATAACATTCGTCAAATCGTGCGAAGTATTTATTGAGTTACCTCCCTTAGACAAATTAAGCTTTTCATCTTTATTTTTTAAGAGGGAGGGGGGGTTGTAGACCATTTTTTGTAAGTAGGGCTCCGTGTATTACGGGTGTGGGAGGGGTAGCTGTTTAAAAACTGTAAATTCGTTCAAAGTGATGGTATATCACTATATGAAACATTTTAAAAGAGTGTATTTCTTGGTGGCATAAGGAGGAAACAGGCTTGGCACAACTTTTTATTTTTCACATAACAATTTTGAGCTTGACCTAAAGCATGTGAAAAACATATATGTACCCTTGGAGGAGTTTGACATATACAGCACAGACATGGAATAGATTCAACAACAAACTGTACTGTCTGGGATACAAATTATATTTTATTTGTTTTTTCTACACCTGAAGAGAGTATTGACACACAAGTAAAAACTCAGATGTGGAAACACATTATTCACACATGCAGGTCAAGTCTATGACATTGTATACTTGTATGCTCTAGGCTCTTAAAAATATTGGAAACCAATCCACCAACTTAAGATTGACTTCTTTAAACTTTTTACACGAGAATTCCATAATATCACTAAACCAAACTTCTGAACACTTATTGAATATTTCTAATCCTGATGAGAAAATAAAATTCTTTGAAACCCCTATGAAACTTTAACAACCACTTTTAAAATCTAACATTTCATAAACTAAATGACTTCTTCAAATTTTCATAAAGACAACTTCACTACATCACTGTGATGTCACTTCTACAGTTCGAAACAAAATGATAATACAGTCGAAACCATTCATAACAGGGCCGGGTATAACAAGGATCCGGGTATTTACAGGGATTTTTTAAATTCCCTTTTTTCTCCTTCTTTATCTTTAGTAAAATACATCTGCAATAACTGGGACCTACAAGTGCCGGATCTGTTATAACAGGGATACCGAGAGCAAGAATCTGACTCTGAGTGGTCAAGTAGGCAAACAGCGAGCACGGTTCGGTAACTGTAACAAAACCTTAGACGATCACGCGAGTGATTATTTCCACAATCTTTGGTGGCAGTCAAAAGAAAAGAGGGAGAGAGGAGACGAGGCTAATGTCAAGACAACCAATTAAAACGAACAGGCCAGTCAGGTGTGTGTGTCAAGCTCTAAAAGCCCTTCTCAGCCACACACTACACACCTAGTGTTGAAATTACACGTGGACCATCATTTTTCTTTGTTGTGATCAAGTCATGAGACAGAACGCTCTAGACCAATATAATATGGCATCAAATGACAACAAGCGAAAAAGGAAATGCCTTTCCATTGAGAAGAAATTTGAAATAATTCAAGAAATTGACAAAAAGGCTGCATCGCTGGCCGAGATTTGTCGGAAATTTGAGATTCCATGTATGGATCCATTCATACTATCATAAGACAAAGAGAAGATAGTGGCTGCTTATTCACAGGGAAGTTTTGAGCAAGATCGGAAGTGACTTTGACAAGGTACACTACCCATGATTTAAAAATCGCAGGATTAGGCCATTTTTGCTTCACGGAAGTCTGATATAACAGGGATTTTGCTCTGGTCCCACAATCCCTGTTATGTCAGGTTTCGACTATCTTTACAAACATTTTGTTAATACAGTCTGATGGATCTTTTCAATCACATCCTAGCCATGCTTCTGAGGGGTCACATGATGGTGGTGCTGCCTCTGAAATATTGTATACCCTTTTACTTCTTTACCACATTCCACATACTGGCTTGGATCTGAATACATGTGTGCTTGGGTAATGTTCAAAACCCACATCTAATTAGGCAGGTGCAGTACCAGTGACAAACAGCTTGCACAAGGGATAAGCTGTCAAAGACCCAAAAACTCTGTTTCCCACAATAATCAAACCATGTCTAAAAACAATCAATTTTGTGATTACAATTTTGGGCCTGTATATATCAGGCATGTATGGTAAAATAAATAAATAATAGATGTGCTGGTTCTAAAAATTCGAATCAAAGTAAAGGTACATACAACTGACATTCTTTACTCACGAATTGAAAAAAGAAATTAAAAATTTTTTTTATGACAGCTGGGAAATAATTTTGCTTCCTGAAATCCAAATAATGAAGAACTGTGATGCATAACTCTCCAAGTTTGCTTCATACATTGCAAATCAGCTCCATAATTAATGAAGTAGGGCACTCCTCGGATCTTTTCATATTCATTGTCCACAAGAAATATTTACTGACATGGAATGAGTTAAGATAGAATTTGTGCAATTTGAACTGTAGGAAACCATTGCGGCGTGGCAGAAATATCTGAAAACTTTCCACTCTAATTTAATATGAAACACAATTGATTATCCTATGGCTACAAATATCACTTCTAGAATTAAACCGAGTGTTTCACTGCTTTTTCTCTCTTCAGTGTAAGCACACAATGGACAAGCAAACAAAAAAATTAGCAAAATGATGAAAAAGAGGGTGGAAATGAAAAAAAAAAACAATAACAAAAACCACCCTGCTGCATGGAACAAATGACTTCAAATAGGAACTAAATATCTGAGAAAAATATTTAACCACCTGAAGAGTACTTTATTGTATTATGACCAATTTATACATGATGGCATAAAGAAAAAACAAAGCAAAGAAAAAAAATGACATTGAGAAATGTGGTTTTTAAACTCAAAATGCCATTCAGATGAAAATATATATATCTCCAGTAATGATATGGAATGGGCTTACACAAAATGTAAAATAACTGTACATGATAATCAGTTGAGATATTACCATCCTTCACCTCTGCATTCATAAGATATACATATTTACGAATTTTTGCATTGCTTAGAAACATCCTCAACAACATAACAGTGTATTTGTGAGGGAGGGGGATGGAGTTGACCAACGGTAGAAAGAATTTTCCAAGAAAAATCCTCTTTCACTCCTTTCAGCCTGACTAACTTTGTTCATTAATCATTATAAGTAGGCCATGTGCGGCTTCCGTACACAAGGTTGGCTGTGCACATTTTCTTAACCCTATGTTACATTCGGACGGGGGGCATGTTAGGATGAGAAGAATGTGTCTGGGGTCTGTCAGACCCTGTGGGGTAAAATAGGGTGAAAGAAAAGTAACTTTGCCTGATTGTAATTGTTTGTTTCCTAAGATTTGAATAACAGTTAACACTTTGCATGCTCCTTTTTCAATAAAAATATGGGATAACTTACAGCTGATAATACAAAATGTACATCATGTATGCAATTTGTGTGTTGATAAGTTAGAACACTGCTCTCATGTTGCAGGCTGTTGCCTGTCACTTATACAAAAAAAAAAAAATTGATTGTAGAACCTCTATGTTTCAGGAACATTAGTCACTGAAATACATGTATGTATGAAACTTAAAAAAAAAGAAATGAATTAAAACAAAGAGTGTGTGGATAAATTATTGAATGAAAGCAAGTCTGAAAAGGAGACAATAAATTCTATCGTGACGACAGAAATGAGATATTAACTCTTCGGCTGTGACAGGCAATCATAACGTCACAACTGTGTAAAGTATCAAATATGAGGACTAAGTAGATAGGTCACCACCTAGGCCTAGACCTTCCTCATAGACTGAGATCTCATAATTTATGTCTGAGCTTAAACAATTTTGACACAAATCTGCATCTTCCAAAGAACAGGGAAACATATTGGATTCAGGCCAGGCCTGTTCTTTCAGGACAGCGTGAAGCTCAATTAACACTAAAAAAAAAATCCCAAAGTGTTCATCCAAACACAAATGATAGCTCCCAATGAACATATGCAAAAGAAACAAATAAATTCAACCAAAAAACACCCCTACCTCTCCTGTATGAATTTCTACATACGACTCCATAAAGCATACATTCTTTTAATTGTTGATCCTCTGATTTTCTGTATGTGGTATGATTTTCCTTTGCTCTGGTTGAGAAAATTCCTCAGATTCCTCCACCTTGTCTGTATTATTTAGGTCACTTAACACCATTCCCAAACTTCACTGTTATTAAATGTTATCAAGTTTGGCAGCTTCGGAAAAGTGAGCAAAGAAAAAGCAACAGCAACAGTCAAGAAAATAATCTTTGTCTCTTCGTATGCGCAGAGAATTATTTTATACATCTGAATCTGCACATCTGCACGCATTATGCTTAGCCATATCAAATAAGTGTATGTAATATATCAGTCCACTTTCTAAACTGGTCCATCTAACTGGTCAGCAACTAATCTTCCTGTAAATGCAGTAGAAATCACTGTGACAGCCTGTGTATGAAATAGTAGATAACTTTCTTGATTGAAAGTATTTTTCCACTCCAGTGTCTCTTGAGCTATGGGAATCCTGAATGTTTTAGTCTTGGAATAATGCCCTCATATCATTAAAAGATTTCTTCAGTGTGGCACCAAACTTGTGAGCATCCTGTTTGAAAACAGAAAAAAATAAAAGGCAATTATTCATCATAACTCACATTTAATTACATTTTTGCCCATCTCTCGCTTAGGCCTAGCATGCTTTCTCTCCTTAGTGACCACCTGCTGTGACAACAGACTACAAGCAGTCACTTGAAAGTGATGACTCAGTGTGGGCCAGTAGACTACCATTGTGTAGATCCATCAGACATGCCTTGTGCATTGTTCTTTCCCTAGCGGTGTGTGATTAGTGTGTATTGTCATTGTCTGCACTGGTTTACTGACCATGTGTTGTGACGCCACACTAACCTACTTTCCCTGTCTTGTGAATACGTGGTTAGTCTGCTGGCCTTCACCGAATAATACAATATGGAGAAACCACTGGAAACACATTTGTCTCTCTCTCTCTCTTTTTTTTTTACATCTGATTCTGATCTCATAATTCACTTGAAACATGGTTTTTTGACAGCAGACGAAAATGAATCAGTCCATAAATGAAAGCAAAGATCTGTCGCCAATTTGATATTATCTTGGAGTACATGACATGTTAACAGGAAAGCGACCGTGCAAATTACAAAAAACAACAACTGGGTATTCTTTGCTTTGTTATGTGTCCTTTTTACTGGAATAGTAAGACCTTGGGTATAAGAAGATATTTTTGGTAAAACATTGCATCTAGATTATCAATGCATGTAATTTCCGCTACATGTATGAAAAAAAAACAAAAAAAAAAACCTGCATGAATGCACTTCTTTGCCATTTTCCATAATACAATTTTTATATCAATATAATTTTATGATCAACATGATGTTACATTATAACCCTTTGCAGGTATTTTATGAAATCCTCTTGAAAGGGTGATATCTTTTTATAACTTACAGTGTGGGGGCATGACTTTTTGCATGATATATGGAAGAAAATGGTGTCCTCGCCAGCAATCATGTATGAGACTCCATAACCATCATCTGTTACCTGTTCAGTGCAAAAGAAAAAATGTATGATAAAGCGCCGTCACAATTCACTGCTGAGGAAATTAACCGGTTAAAAGTTCATTGGTTTTCTTGAAACAAAGGAAGAATGGGAATAATCAAATTTCTAACTATACTGCGAAATAAGACACTTTTAGTCTATTCTTCTTTACTACTTCTCTGTCTTCAAGGTCTGAAACCTTTCTGTGGCATTCCCTTTGAAACTCAAGAACTTTTCAAAACTTACAGCGGACTGCCGGGTTATAGTAATATAATATCAATTGTAGATACAGGCGAAACAAAGGTTCACTTACAGGTCCAAAGCCACCTCCACCGCAGATACGGTCTGGATGTTTGTCTAGATTCAGCCGGTCTGTCTGTTGGTGAGGAGTCTGAAAAAACAAAATTTATCTTTCTTTCAAAATTTGAGGCACTGAGCTAAGAATCTTCTTCACAAATTTAGCATGTGCAGTTACAAAATTGTCCAGCATTCTGTCATTCTGTGACATGAATGTTCTTTTTTGGAGTTAAATATTTCTACCAAATCATACCTCAAATCCGAGGTATCCCCAACCACCTAAACCCAAAAATGTTCTTTTTATGTTACGTTGAGGTCTCTGTTCTTTGAGGACCTCTGCCCTGAGCATTTACATCTCAAATGTTCACAATTTTTTCCTCCAATATTTACACTGCCAATACATTAAAATGTCAATCTAACTATGCATGTACTAAAAGTTCTTTGTGGTAACAGCAGAGTACTGTTTCCCCAGGCAAGATCTAATGACATGAGAGACCAACCTGACTGGTGGACAATTTCCAGGGCTCACTCAATGCCTTGGCCAGGAAAGGAGAGTCAACACCCAGATATTTGGAGACAACATAGAGACAGAACAGGTGTCTGTCCACGCCGCTGCCAGTCATGGTGTCACGGTACAGCTTCTGATGGACCTCAGCTGCTTCACGCAACAGTTTGATGCATTCTTTTTTCTGCAAATGAAAAAAGTAGAAATAAAAAACTCTAGACACCTGCATTATTTGCAAGCATTCCTTAACATCAGACTACAACACAGCATAAACCCTATCCGTTTTGACAATGCATCTATAGGTTTAGTCATCACTGGGTCATTAGACACCAGTTTCAGCTATTTCCAACCACGGCAACATCGTCAAGGGGTTTTAGTAGACAAAAAAATAGTGACACTGTATATATATAAGTGATCCTGTTGAATATCACTGAAATGAAATGTCTTCATGCACATGCTGCCTATCCTCATGATCCTGTTATTCTGATGTGATGGTTTGGAAAAACTGTATGAAGTGCATCATAATGTTCAGTGGACTGCTAAACTTAAATTTAAACTGATGGTAAAGCTGTTAGTAAAAAAAATGTTCATATATTTACAATTCCACGTTTCAATAATGAATCTGCAGTCTTAAATATCTTGAAGACAGATGACAAATAAAAGATGTTCGGTTGCATTTGCAGGTATGGAACCCATCCTACAACCATATACCAATGAATCAACAATGGGAAATATTTACTGTGAGAAGGTTTTCTGAATTTGGAGCAAGCACGTCAACATGATAAAGGCCACATTATATGAAGAAAAAGCAAGAACATATAACAGATTGATCAGACACGAAAAGACCCAACCAGAAGTGCCAGCTGGTACACAAGAGCTATAAAAATACTTACTGGTTTGCCCTCTTCCACTGCCCGTACAAATTTGCAGGTTTCAGCTGTACAAGATCTGACAGTCTCTGTGCGGCCTTCTCGGAACAGTCTGGTCATTGATGACTCATATGTCAGGCAGAAATGTTTCTCAAGCTATTGGACAGATAAATCATTCATCATGTTATACAATGACACTGATCACAAACATTGTACATAAATACACTTTTGGCATCTCCAGGTGTAATGTGTCTGTTTTACCATGAGCAGAATGAAAATTGACTTTCTCGACAAAGGTCTGTCAGATTTATTCAAAATTTTGGCTGTGCCTAGTTTACACTGAACCTTGACAGGCTGATTTTTTATTTGTTAAACTATCACCTTATTTTGAGTTTGCTTCTCTGAGCATGGTAAAACATAGTAGACCAAGCTATAAAACAAAAAAAACAACAAAAAAAACCCACTTTCTTACAGCACTAAACTGTGCTAAACACTAAAAAGTGTTAAAAAATGTGTATGTTAAGTGCGGAGTAATGTTTGCTGAGTATTCACTAATTATATTCCCTTACTAGGATGTGATTGCATAATCATTGTCCCACATCCTCGACCAATAAAGACATTTCTGAATATCATTCGTCTACCATTCTTTACTGAAGAGCTGAAGAATCTCACAAGTATCAGTAGGGATGACACAAGAAGGCAAAGTAAAAAACAAGAACAATAAAATGAGACACCTACCCTGAAATAGGTCAGCTGAATGGCTGTCTGAATGAAAGAATCTGGACTAACTTTGCAAGTCTTCACAAAACCTTTGCCAAAGTCTGTGAACATCATGATGTGTAGGTCCACATCATTCAGCAATGACCTGGCTACCTGCAGGCTAGTCTGTATCACTTGCTGACACTAAATGGATGGATGGATGGAAAGAAAAGGTGATTATGAGGCCATACTGAAATGGATGTAGTTAGGGGGACAAAGCCAAACAGAGAAAATACTGAGTGGTGTTCACCATTCACCAATAGCTTTCTATGTAAAACACTATGTACCCCTACTAACAGCCTACTGAAATACACCAGGGATGGGAACTCTCTAGAAATTTCTGGATTTCCAGATTTTTACTTCTTTTTCAGTTTTTTCTTTTCCATACACACTGTTTTATGTGTTGTCAAATAGCTTGTAAATGCAGTATTTTACATGCGAGTGTTGCGGTTGCCTGTGACGCATTACATCAAAAATTCAGTTAAATTTATATGTCAGCAGTTTCCGACCCTGATATATGAAACGATTCCTTGATGTACGTAAGTTAAACAAGATAATGTTTCTGCTCCCAAACCTTTGTCAACATTATAAAAATGCTGCACAGAAGACAATGAGCTTTCTACGCTTTGTAAAAGCATGTTTTATGAAGTTGCCAAATTTATTCTTTAATTTCAACTGCTGTGAAGAAATAATCTGCTGATGTTTTACATAAAAATGGCAACAGGTATTTGTAAATGTTTATAATTTAGACTATATGTCAACATAAATGACACATGAAACATTTCAAATCATAAAACAGAAAGAAACAAGAAATAAGAGTCATTACTAACACAGACAAAATTGATGTTTTACATAATTTCTGGTTTCCTCACATAAATTTTCTTTCCCGCAACTCTACTTTACATTACACTTAGTAAAGATGCAAGGACGGGCTAAAACTGAAGTTTCAAAACCTCAAACCATTGACTGTGGGAGAACAATCTTCAATACAAAAATAAATAATGCATTTGAGTTTATGATTTATGCACTAAATAATACACAATATACGGTCTCTCAAAAATACCTTGACATTTTAAAAGTGCCTCACTTTAAAACTGCATCATCCATTGTGTTGAAATTTTCACACCTCGAAGAGAACACTACGACCACCTACGAATTTTATTTATTTCCACATTAGGTCTCTTTGGTTGCCTTGGGCTACATGGGTCATATGATTTTGATATTCTCTTGGTAAATTGATAAATTAAAAAAGAAAAACACATGCGGAAAGGTTGAATCAACTTCTTTAATTTGCCGTGCTTAAATCGGCACTTTTCATTAAGTTAAACATGCCATGACTAAGCCAAGATAAAAGAAATCATATTATTGGGATGCTTAATGCCGGGTGCTCTATTGCTGTTGTAGCCAGGAGATTTAACATAAGCAGACAGATGAACATGAAACCATCTGGCAGCAACTGAGACCACAAAAGACTGCCAAAGACCAAGCCGACCAAGAGTGACAACCCGCTGACAGGATACATTTATTCGCCCTCGATGTTATTTTAAGAGGTCGCTTCAAAACAGCTCAAAACAGATGAGCTAAACGTAATGGCAAATGCTCGACCAGTGGCTGTAAACACTGTTGCAATCACAAGACTAATCCAGTCCATGCGTCGCTGATGCCAGTCTGTCATCAATGCAAGAGGTGGGCATACTACACTTGTGACTTTTGATTTTGACCCCCTGCTAGTTACGAGTACCACAACAAATTAACATGTGGGCAATGTTTTGATTCAGTGTGTTAATTCTTTTTCATATTTAATAATCTAGCATTTGTGAAATCTTCATATCGATCCGACCTATAATAAGCGAGATTTAAGACAAAACAAAGGTGTCAAGTATTTTTGAAAGACTCTTTAGAATGATATGCTTGTATAAATCAATAAGTCATATGTCTGCACCTGTTTGTTGATGTCCCACTCCAGTCTGATGGGATTAGGAGGCTGACATTCTGGATTGCCCAAACAGTGGCCGTTCTTGTCATATCTATTCAAACACAAAAATATAATCATTTAAGAATGATGACTATTTATTTTGATCAGCAATCACAATATTAAATATTTAATCCAATGTAATCTCTAAGAGCTATATATTGATGCCTTGCATTTTAAGCTATAATATTAACTTTGTTTCAATAAAGCTCAGTCTAATTACAGGAGTTTCATTTAATTATCACAGAAGTCTTTAAAGAGAGAGTAATAGTTCTCCCTAAATCAATCATTTATGTTAATTTCAAAGACAACTTTCAATTAATTATGAGACAAACAGCTGGAATTCTGCAAATATTTCAATGAAAATGATCACCAGTTTAGACAAGCAGCTTCATAAGCTGTTTCAGCCTATTTCAATTCACAAAACTATTAACATGTCATTAAGAAAGTTTGCCACAGAGTTTAACTATGATACATATGTTCAAATAAATTAAAATGACATAGAGAAATTCAATTTTCTTAATTGATCTGCAGTTTGCATCTTCCCAACTTTAAATATGCTGTAGTGAATAAATATTCTTTTATCATTATGCTTTTGTGGTCAGTAATCAAACATCCCACAAAGAGAAAAGATGCATACTTTAAGTAACTTAGCTCATAACAAAGTGAAATGGAGACATGATATCATATTGATAATATATCTCATTTAAAGTGAAAATCTTCACAGCTGACAAATATCATCTATGTACAGCAGCTAATAAGTCAAGAAATAAATATTATAAAATGTCTGATATAGTCTTTATTTTCTTTAATTTAAACATTACTTTGATTTTTATTTTCTCACTTATAGTGAAATCATATTTCTTATTCAATTTATTCAAATTATGATTATTACGAAAAAGAAACCACAAATAAAATAACATAAAATGACTGAGAGAACTTGAAAAGAGACATTGTCGTTATAATAAAACTGTAAAATAGAATTTATCATTCGAATGTATCATACTTTATCAGCATGTCTGTAACTTGCACTAAAATTTTGGGACATTTAACCTGGACCAGGTTTATTACCCAGATATCACTATAATGTTGAAAGTTGTGTTTTATGACTTAGGATAATCATAATAATGGAGCTTTCAAATGATTAACTAAGCATTCAAAGGAGCACATTCTGATTGTGTGACATACATGCATCGTGCAAACATTCTAAAGATTATGAAATGATCACTGTTTCTCATTATACTTTAAATTATGTTGCAACAGATCAAATTAAAATAATTCATTTACACAACTTTCACATAAACAATTAAAGAGTATTTTACACTACCACATGTGTACTTGAGATGAAAAATTCTGTGTAAAATACAGAATACAATGTCAATAGTTTGCTACCATTGTAATATTCAGAGGTATCTATGCTTCCAAGAGTTAGAGAAAGACACAATATGTGAAAGAACCAGCTATTATAAATATTTTATGATATTCTCTTAATACACACAAAGAATAAGACTGAGGCCATTCCCTGTCTTTCTTATGTAGATGGACAGACGGATAAGTTCACACCTATTAGGTATCCTGAAGTTACATGATATAATGTATTTACATGCTCTCAAGATCTCACTAATTAGGCAAAAGCATTCACGAGAATGACATAGCAAGCAGAAGATTTCTGAAAGAGTCCACAAAACAAAAAAAATGAAGAAAAATAGGACAGGGGGGGAAGAGAAACTTAAGGACGCTTCTCATTAAGTAATCGAGTTTTACCCATAACAATTTTCAAAGCGACAAGAAAAACGAAAACATCAATGTATCACACAAGACTATTCTGTCACCCAAAGGCAAAACAATATAACTGATAACATGGCCTTTTTCTATTTTATTGTCTCTATGAACTTGTCTCCTATCTGATTCTTTTATGTTAAAGGCAGATAGATATATCTGCTGCAAACAAAGCAGTTTCTAGTATGGGAAACCAACATAAGTGAGTGTTTCTAATTAGAGACAGTAAAGTAAAAAAAAAAAAAGGCCATGCTGTCAGTCATGTCGTTTTGCTTTTGGCTGCACCATTATATCATTTTTCACATGCACATGTTGCAAGTTAATCTCAAGGTTTTCTTTGGCAAACAGACTGGATTTGAAAAGTAGATGGGCCTTTGTGAAACTGGCCCATATCTCAGAGAAGACAAAACAAGCTGCATTCCATCATTCTACTCTCAAGGAATATGACAGAAAAGAATTGATCAGGATGTTTTTTTTTTAACGCCCAACTACCCTAACTGATTAAGGATTAAGAATCACTGTGGCTTATTTCCCCACAAAGGATGAAAGACACTACACTGCATTTTTGTAAAATTAGTTCACAATGTTATTGTCCAACAATATTAAATGTTTTGTGTTTAACTAAAAAGAACGGAGGTTAAAAAATATCAAAACACACTTATGTACCCGGCAGCCTATGTATCAACACCTCAAATTAAAAATGACAGAATGAAAAGCCCTAATAAAATTTTGGGATGAACACTGCGAGTATAAAAACTTTGAAAAAAGTTACAATTTTACAAAGTCTGTTGAACCAATTTTTGTTTCAGGTTGAATGGGGGATGGGGGGTGCGTGTTGTTGTTGTTTGAGATTTTCAGTTTGCAGATTACAGTAATATTCATTATTCTGCGTCTGAAAGCGCAACTGGCCTTGCTAATCCAAAACGCTTTGCAAACTTTTATCAGGACTTCTAATATCAGATATCCTTCCCAAACCCATTGTAGGATATATGTACATGTATGAATTACTCAAGTGAAGTCTGAATGCTAATGCTTTGAATTTTTTTTTTTCTCAGCTTTGCTCTGCGAGTATTTGGTGAATTCTCTGAGCCTCGTTTGGATGGATTAGATCAGAGACCCCTACTGGATGTTAGTATCAATAAAGTGCAAAAGAAAAGAAAGACTTCGAGCACATACGACAACAGTAATGGCCCATTCTCCACAACTAAAAGAATGATAATTTGATGAACATTTTCATGTTTGAAAGACTGAGAGAATGCATGTTGAACTCCTTGTGTACCATGAATTTTTCCACGTCTGCTGATTCAGGAAGACAATAGTGGGGGAGATGAATGAAGACTAACTACAGCAACATCTATTAAAAGAAAGTCAACTCTCTTTCTTCTTGAAACAAAAGTCTAGCATTCTTGAGCATGATACATCGGTGATTGGCATGAATGTAACCAGCGGAAGAGCCGATATATCGGTGATTGGCACACAAAGAGTTAACTTCATGAATGAAGGATAAAAATGATGGAGAGAGGGCTGCAACTTGGAACTTGTTATTGACTTGGGAAGTATTTTGAGCCTCACATAAATTGGATTTTATGACTTGAAAGTTTGCGTACTGTAAAAAAATTTCCCAACCCTCAAATCTGTACATCACCCAGAGCATTGCAAAAGTGAATTTGCACAAAAATTTCTGATTACACTGTTTCAGATTTACATAAAGTGAACTTAAGGATTTAAAAGGCACAATTATTTCTGTACCGGCTACCTGAAGCAACAATTAAACACAAGGTTGGGGAAAAAAAGAAAAGAAAAGAGATCCAAAAAACCAAAGTATAAAAACATGATTTTAAGAAATTTGCAACAGGTAACCTCACAAAATAAATTTCCTTCATTCAGAAAAAAACCTCTTTCCCAATGATAATGCAGGGGTAAAAAAAAATTGCAAATATTCTCATACAAAACTGGCAAGCCCTGTGTCACATCATGGTGGATGATGGTTATGGTGTAATGATGCTTCTCATAGATGCAAAATATAGCACTCTCCGGTTAGCTCAACAACACACCAGGGAAAAAAAAAAAACAGTCAAGGTGAACTGGTGACAAGTTATATGGAGCCAGGGGAAATAACAACCTTTGGACAATCGATTGCATCCCTTAAACCTTTTGCTGCCAAGCCCAAACATCCTTCTTTCCTTTAATCTAACAAAATAATGGGTTATCAGGTGGAAAGACAGCGGGACATAGTAAAATTAGGAGTGCAAAACAATGTCTGCTGATATATCGGCCCCGCAGCAGTTTTAACATAAAACAGTATGGCCAGTATATCAGCCATGCGGCAGTCTTCTGCAACATTATGATGGAGAGGGTTAAAAGTTCTACCCATCTTCAGAACCCATTTTTGCTTTTTTTTTTAAAAATTAGTTTTTTTGCAAGCAAAGGCAGCATAATCAGGCTGATGATAAGGACGAATTAAATGAATGCAAAAGTGACAATACACAATAAAAAACTATCCAGCAAAAATGTGGCGAAGCCATAATATCACATTTTATTGACTGCCTTGCCCATGCACACACCTCATGTCCCAATCGGCTTGTCATTATGCAAGGCGTCAAGTGCACACAGTGTGTTATTTCCTCATCAAGCGTTTTTACATTCAGTGATGTGACATTATTAACAAAGGAAGTAAGGCCTCCAGCATAATCATGAAAGGCTTTTTAACTGCTGACCCTTCAAATTCTGCAAAATATCATATTACGCATAGAAAGACGTAAAGGTATGCGTAGAAATATTTTAAAAGATCTTAAAGTGCGCTATACTTTTAATATTTTCATTGACTTTGAGCCACAACTGAGTTGAAAAGAAGAAAGTATTCTGACATTTTGAGCCAGAAAAAAAAAAAGAAAGACCTATTTTCTTCAAGAAGAATTAAAAAGTATGACAGGAAATTTCGTTCTGCGCCTCAATTTACACACTAGTCTCAACATTAAAAATCACATCTGTGTATTCCCCGAGTCAGCAGGCCAACTAGTACTCTCAATTATCTCCACCCTCTACACCATGTGGTTAGAAGTGTGCGTTCTTTTCATACGGTGCCTTCTATTTTTGTGAAGCACAGTAGCAAACAAGGTAAAATACTATCTTTAAAAGTGCATGTTCTGTTGACCAAAATGGGGCATTGATCAGATGGACAGACGAAATAACAGCGTTTTATTTACAAAGAAAAATTCGAAGAAAAAGAAAATGGCCATGACCAAATAATTTGGTTGAAGTAGCCGGAGTGTCAAGCTAAGCAGAGAGTACTATAAATGTTCAAAGCAAATGAAACTACAAATACATTAAGAGATCCCTTGCGTTCCTCAACATCCAGAAAGCTGAACGCACCTCATTATGCCCTCTCGTAAGGTACTAAGATGATTATATGTCATGATTTTTTGTTTTTATCACTAGATGTCAATTCATAAAATACATGATTGTTGATTGACAATTATTATGGTGGAAGCAATAAAATTATCCTATACTACAGATTCTCCTCAGAAGAAGCATGTAAGGCGCCAAAAAAAAAAAAAAAAACTGGACGTGAATGAAAAAAGTCTGAATTTTTTAATCTCGCATAGGCAGAAAACAACAACCTTTGCCATTAATCAGGAAGAATTCTATGAAGTATTATTTGATAAAGCCAAGAAATCCCCATTGCTAATTCATTGAAGGCCTGTACATGCATACGATTCCTTTGGATTTCTGGCCTTTGAAAAGACCAGTGGTAGTCACTGTTTACTTGACCACAAGTGATATTTTCCTTTTACCTCTTTCCAAAACAAACTTGAATATCACTGCAGGATTTCTGGCATAATAATTCAATTTTAATATGCAAGAATTCAAAATGTCCATGCCACTTGAGAAAATATCCAGACGATTTGGGTGAAAACTAAATGTGTCATAGTTTTCACAAAACTATACTCTCCCACAGAAGGCATGCATATCCATAAAAAAAAGAAGCAAAAAAACCCACATGACTTGAAAAATGCTTATACATTGTACTGACTACTGGAGACACCAAATATATGAGTTGCTGACATCAGTGTACCAGTGATGTTTTGCAGATATTGTTGGAAGAGAGTAAAGTAATACTGATCTATGCACAAAATGACAAAATGCTTTCTTGGGTAATGTGGTATACATTGGCCAATAAAAAAAGGAAAAAAAAAACAGGAATTCAATAGGTTGGCAAATCTAGAAGAATTGAACTCCATGATGACGGGCATCAGAAATGTGAAATAGACATTTCACAGTAACAGGGGAAAAATAATTTCAAAATTGCTAATTGATGCAGGGCAGAGTATAAAAAAAAAAAAAAAAAGGCAGAGAGGAATTAAAAAAAAAAATTTCTATAGTACACAAAGAATTTTTTTTGATTGCTCTTAATCACTCACAGGGAACGGTGGAGAAGCCAAAATATATCACAACTGTATGAAAACTGACACTTTAAGACATGTCTAAATTCCAAGTATGATTACCTATGAAGGTAAGCAGGCACATCGTGGCAAAAACAACAACAAAAAAAAACATGAAGGGGAAAAAACGCTAAACCCCAAATAAACTTAGTAAAACTTTAAGAAAGGCTTTTAAAAAGGCCAAACTATATTATGTCTGGTAAAAAAAACAAAAAAAAACTGCCTGAATGTTGTGTGCTGTAAAATGTAAGAAACACACACTCAAAAAAAAAGTTAAAAGCAATAAATTGAGGTAGCGAGTACAAAAAGAAGGCATTAGTAGGAAGAAATAGTTGGAAGAAACACGCATTGTTAAGTGTTACCCTAGGATGTGCTCGTCTTGTTGCATACACTCCCACAACTGGGCCATCACTGGTGCATCTGCCCTATACACGTAACCCATGACGAGGCAGAGCAAAGAGTACAGTAAGCACGACATTCATAACAATGAAAATGTTTTTGTTTTTTTTGGGTTGTTGCTTTGTTTCGTATTTTTAAAAATTTCATAGGGGCCATTAACGCGAACCACGCTGCCTGACCCATGAAACCTGTCTCTGAACTGCACAAAAAATTTGCAACTGGTTAATTCATCCTAAAAGCCAGGGGGGAAATAATTTTTTTAAAAAACCAAAAAAATCATGAAATAAAAGTACATATATGATAAAAGCACAATAAAACATACACACAGTCAAATATCACTGTAGTCGAGAATTAAAGGACAAGAAACCCTGAAAACATCTCAACAAACAACAAATAAATAATAAATAAAACAAGCTTTCCGAGAAGCCAGTGCCTCAAGAAAGTTGCAAAGAATGGGAAGCATGCTGTTAAGATACATGAAAATTTGAGGTTGTATGCTCCTAGAAATCAGAACTAACTGAAAGCAATCTGTATGGTCATGAGGAAAAACCTTCCTCTATATGGCAATATTCACATGGCTGGGGGAGAAAAGAAAATCAGTACAGTATTTTGTTTGACATACATGTAGATTGTGAGAAGCAGGAAACAACAGGTTATGCATGCAAGCTCAGTGAAACTGGCCTGAAGGGCTCACAAGAAAAACTTTCGTATTCCTTGTCTCCTACAATAAATCATACACTGACAAGTCATTTCAAGTGTTTCTTCTTTGCCAGCTCATGCCAAATTCAACAACTCAACTCAAAGCATAAACTAAAAATGTCCATTAAAGCAGAACTTGCCCCCTTTTAATTTCAGTGTTGTATGCGCTAACGATATGCCCCTAACGCCAATACCTTTCAGTATTAGTAGCTATGTTTTTTTTGTTTTTTTTTGTGTGCTTGTTTTGTCAAACTTAAACACCTCAATAACTGAATAAGTTTTGATGAAAGATCCACCAAAGTAGGATTTATTTTATATCATAATAAGTTTGCACAGCTGCAGAAGGCTTTCCTAAACTGTAACAGACTTATTCAATGCTGTTCTGAATTGCTGAAAAGCTGAAAAAATTAACTGAGTAAGTTTCAGGCTCTTCTCTGAATGGGAACAGTCATTGCATCTGTCTTTTTTTCCGATCATCATCTGTAGCAAGATATAATTTCACATTACTGGTAGGATCATTAGGTCCAAAGAGTTCCATGTGTTACAAATTCCACTACAAGAATCAGACCTTTGACGCGGCCAAAGTATCACATCTGCATCCGACAGTTACAGGTACATGTACGAATATTACGGCCAAATGCATCAGTACCACTTTTCAAGTCTGTGCACTGGGAATGGGCATTATCCCTTAAGATTCCTCGCCAGCCTCCCAGTGGTTCTCTAACAAATTTTCATTTGGCCTTTCAAAAGCAGCGCAAAATTCTGCAACTATTGCCATTGGTGCAGTGATAGACCAGATGTTGAGAACATTGTACAGAGAACTAGGCAAAGGGTGAAAAGGTAGTTAGGACTTGAATTTTGTTCAGAAATGTTGACAGTGACAGTGGATCATTTTATTTTTGGTGAAATAAAACTGGCAAAAAACTACTTCAACTTTAAGGAAAGGAAGGTAAACTTTATGTGCTTCACAAATTTCCGGTTGAATTTCTTGCAAAATCAAAACCATTTCTGTCAGAATATTATCACGTCTATTTCCATACTTATTAAGACTTTGGGGGCAAAAAAATTTATTCAAATACTCCAATTTGCGCATTTTCATCTGCATAAGGCATGGGAAAAGGAAAAATTATCCAAATACTTTTACAGCTTATTTCTACCTTCATATGACATCGGAAAATGAAGAAATGTACAATTACTACTCCTGGAATTATTCAAAAACTTCTACTGGCACATACACACATGTCTAAATTCATTACATAGTGAGATAAAGAAGATGTATTACAAATTTCTCTGGTCTATTTTGACAATATTGCCCATATGTTCTATCATGATTACTATTACATGTAGTCACATTATTTTCTTTACAAATAAACTCATCTAAACATCAATCCATGTCATCCAAATTCAGTACAGATGCATGCAAGGCACATGAAACACTGGGCTGATTATGAGAACTTCATAGATCAAAAAGCCTGATTTTTGTTGTTGTTTTTTAAAATGAACACAAGATTTTGCACATTGCTTTCCTACTAAAATCTACAGTCTGAACTAGTTCTCAAGTCCCTCATTATACAGCGGGCCTACACTGAAATTACATTTCATAAAACTTGCATGCCAGAATGGAGTTGACAAATAGTTTAAACTTCATAAATTTGGTTAAGTTCGCAGGAAAAATTCATAATCTTTGGAAATAAAAATGTTCGCAGTCTAGATGGACATTACGTTTTTTCCACTAAAGGTTGATATTTGTTTCATCACGACACTCTATATCCTCTTCATTAGTTTTGCAATGTTTACTTGCAATATTTTCCTATGAAGAATTTGATAAATCTTTCACTAATCCATGCACTTATTTTCCCTCCAAAAACAGACAGAGATATCATGCTCATTAAATAACACAAGAGGACCGACTGTCTTCTCTTGTTACCATTTATCAATATTGTGAGCAATGCAAAACTGGAAAAACAAAGAAATTTAAAATAAAAAAGGGCACTAGTCATAATTTGTTCCTTACCACTAAATCTATATAAAGCAAAGAGTAAAATGCCACCAGCACTGCCCTCCAGTTGTTAACCAAATATAATAAACAAACTCCCAACACAATAAACACACCATCCCTGCCATGTGCAACACTCAAACCATGTTCCATAAACAAGCTGTGCAAACTTACTCTATCACTCCTTACACAAACTTTTAAGTATATACTGAAACCCCAAGCCCCACAGTAAAGACAATGTCCACAACTTTCAGCTCACTGCTGAAATAGTAGTTTTGAAACAATGTAATACACTGCAGCTTTCCTAAATTTTCCCCAAGTTTAATTCTTTAAGGTTAAATTTAAAAATACCTGTCAGAAATCCTAGTCGTGTAAAATTTACAATTCCATTGAAATATTCAGTAGCTTTTTTATTTTTTATTTCAGAATGTCAAGAAATTCTCTCCTTTTCAGCTATCATTGTTAATTTATCTTTCGTAAACAACCAGATTCGATGCCACATTCTGCAGCTGCTGTTATTAATTTGTAAAGACTGCCATCCGAATATTAAAACAAAAAAGAAAAAAAAAAAGCAAAAACAAAAAAAAATGAAATAAATCAATGAAAAAGCAAAAGCCACCATGATTATTCCATGTAAAACAGCGAGCCCAAAATTTTTCTGAGCATTGCAACTTAGGCCATAAACGAAACAACCATAGAAATGAGATTAGTCGCTGTTTCAAAATGTTTTACATGATAAAATAAAGAGAGACTGAAAGGGTAGAGAGGGGTGAGACAGAGAAAAAAAAAACAACACCTCTACAGTTATGAATATGGATTATACAGAGTACAAAATCAACCAAAATACAAGTCACAAACACTGGCGTATCCTGAGTGTGCGGCTAAGAAAGTGAAACATTACCCATGAGTCATCTCGTGTTCTTGGCACGCCTCCCATAGCTGTGCCATTAGAGGTGCATCAGCCCTGTTACACGATACAAAAGATCTCTAGCATGTACACACAAATCCTACAGAAAAATTTGTGCTTGAAAAACTTACAACAGTCTTCACTGGGTAATTTTAGGACCATGAATTATATCCCTGAATATATTTATATTTCTTATTTCCTTGAATATATATGTATATATTTCCAGTAGGCAATGCTGGCTACATTTTTGCTGGCAAGATACATTGCAATTTTAAATGAAAATCAAAGATGAAAAATATGTTTGAGCATGAGCTAGCACTTTTTTTCCCCAGAGGTTGGGAGGAGAGAATGAAATTGAAAGCGCAAAAGGACTGTTCATGAGACTGAATTATTTGCCATTGGATCTAAACAAAGGAGTTTTTGTTTTTCACAGTACCGAGACATTCCTCTGAGGTATTATTTTTACTGTAGCAAATCATGACATGAACTGTGACCATATCTGTGAAGGACCAGACAGGCTTAACACTGGAAAGTGTCTCAAATTATTAAATTATTCTGTGCATTCTTATACTCCCTTTTGACCTAGTGAATTGTCATGCATCCTCAGCGGGTGAAAAATGAATTTCAGACCATTCCAACAAAAACAGTTTAATCATACAACAATATTATTATTGTTTAGCAAAAAAAAATGTCATTTAGTTTTGGTGGGAATGTAGCCATTCAATATTCAATCTTCATTTTTTAAATTTTTGTGTGAATATGACAATTTTACACGTGTTACTGGGAAAATTACAAACAATCACACTTGCTAGAAAATTTAATACAATGTACAAGCGTTGCAATGCATCATGTTGATGACTATCAGGAGAAAAGTGATACTCATGTGTAGGATGATTCTACATCAACATTTAATTCAACTTTACATCTGTCACACATAAAGCCTTACTCCAAAGTTCCAAAACTTTTTTTTTTATCATAGAATTCCATGGTGGCTAAAATGGCTTTCAATAGATATCACGTTACAGGTCAGCTCTTTTCTTAACACATGAGAAACTGATTTATGATGGAAAAGAAATGATCTTCAGAAATAGAAGTTAGCCAGAACATTGCTATCATAAGTTATTCCCATTTTGCATATTTTGGAGGATAAATCCCTATGAAAACAGACTGTATTTAGTGTAAGCTCTTTCTGTAACAAAATATCTGTAGGTTTGTTTTCCACAAGGAGCAGTGTTTGACCCGCATTTATTTTTGGAATTAACTAATGTACAATGAGATGTTAGGAGATGTATCTCTTGATGCATGGGATTAGAGGTATGCACCAAGGAGTTGTTACTCAGAATGTTGAAAACTTTATCTTCACATTTGTGAAAGATTTATGCACAATATGTTTTGAGAGTATGTGAACATGTCATGAAATTTTCTTATTTCTAATTTCTTTGAAAAATGAAAATTTATTTAATTTCACTGCTGCCAACACATTCTGCCATGAAAACAAACAAAAACTTGGTGTGAGATAATAGTTAAGTTTTCTTATCACTGCTACAAAATTTTCCGCCCGAAATGAAAATCGTCAAGGATTCATGATGCGTTCTGGGGGAGCAAGATAATATATGAACATGGCACAATATTCTGACAAGGCTGCCACTTTGGTTTCACATAGCCACCAAATAGTTTATTAAAGGAGTGCTTTGGTAGGGAGAATTTCTAAATGAGGCCGAATAGAGAAAATACTGTTCATGGTTTGTCTATTCGGCTCTCTTGGAAAATGTCCCTAAACGAAGCACTTCCATTTTTAAATGTGCAAGATTTTATGTGAGATACACAGTCACCTTTATAGCAAAATGCTTACCAAATATAGGAAACTTCTGACCAAAAAACTAAGAGTTTTCTCAAAGACACTGCTTACTGCTAGTTTCAGGGTCTACCAAAAAGTAGCAGCCTTGTGAGGTGGGAACATATGGGGTGTCATTCTGACAAAGAAGTAAATGGCAGAGTTCAGCATCAAAACCTGTTTTGTCAGGGCGAAAAAAACACACAAAAAAACAAAAAGACAAATAGGAAAACGGAGGTTCAGTATGACTTGGCATACAAAGTGAAAATGTGGCTTTAACAGCCTCAATGTGATAAAAAAAACAAAAAACTGTCCAACCCTCACATCTATGATTTCTATATAAGTGCTTTGAAACAAGCTCTGCCATGCACTTCCTAGCACCAAGGATAGACAGGTCATATACAAACTACATTGCTGTGTTTGAAGTGAGTGAAAACAAACATTATTGATCATGACTTCTAGTCTGAAAAGGGAACAAAAACTACTGGTGAGTCAAAACATCTACAAAACATGAAGAAATCAACAACAGCCAGGCCCATGGATGAGGACAACACTCCTTGTCATGTTGTCAACAATCCTGTGGAGGTTCCTGTATCTAGCGGATGAGGCCGGCCGCGTACAAGGATGGGTATTTCATGTACAATGTAAGAAAAAAAAGTTAAAAGTCTTATGACGTATTCAATGAAACCAATTCCAGAAGATTTTCACACTTTTTATACACCCCCCTTTCATCACAAAAAGTGAAAACTGAGAAACACGAGGCTACAAAAAAAATCCCAAATTCAACGAACTTGACACAATCAAAGCACTACACTTCCAGGTCCAATGCACAAATGCCGTATACTTCGTGAAAGTACAAACAGAAGCTAACCTTGGTGACACAGGCACATCTAGAATTAGTTTAACCAGACCACCCCAAGAGTCATAAGATCATTAAGAAGGCAATATTTAATGAATGAGCATATTAAGGTGTGCACTTTTAATGTAAAGACTGAACATTCATCACAACAGAGTTATAACATTCACATGACTTCAAACAGAAATGTCATACATACAGCCACTGTAAATGTGTTTTGTTTGGGATCATGGTGGATTTGTTCAAGAAAGTCTGTGCAATTTAAGCACCGACAGTTTAAATTCCATTGGTACAAAGAGACCCTTGAGAACAGAAACCAATTTTGATCATTTCTCCCCCTTGATAGATTCTAGGCTGCAAATTTGGCAACGACTCTTTTACAATGTACAACAGACAGTACGACAATAAGTATTAGTGTATACAATTTACATAAGTTATTAAAAGTGTCATTTATACTGTGAATTCAAGACAACAGGAGTGACAATACTAGAATGCTACAAAATGCAACGCTTTCCAGATACAATATGAACTGTATTAAAGATGTTAATTAGAAAAGCACAGACAAACGTTGATACCCTGAAAAAATCCATCTCAGTGTTTGAAAAGTGTAAATTAGATGGGAAAAGTTTCAAGCAGTGATTAAGCTTTCTGCAGTGAGGACAGAGTGCACAATGTTAAGCAAGGGATAGTGATTTAAAAGCTTTGTCTTCTTGTAAAAGTGTTTGCATTTCTATGCTCCTCTTCCTTTTCCAGCAAGGCAGATCATAACGACTTCACCTTACACCCCTCAATTCTCTTCTTTCACACTTCAGCATCAGTTATATGTGATAAATGTAGACAGTCTAAGCAAATGAGTAATGACTATGTCCATTAAAGTATTTCTTTTACTTTGAGTGAATGGCAGAATGAAACTTTAGCAGTGTTTGGCTAAAGGACAATCTCTGCACGGGAATGACACATGTGTCAGGGTTTAGGAAACACTGTGAAAATATGGGCAGTTCATGACATGACATGGGATTTCTTGTGATGGTAAAACTGACAGGGGAATTCTCAGGCACACTTCTGGGCAGAACAAAAGCAGCAAACTAACATTTTCAGTGATATCTGAATTGCATATGTAGGATTTGCTTATGTGGTCTTTCAGACTATTCTGGTATAAAGACACTGGCAGATTTCACCGGTTCAGCCAGTTCTGATTATAAATATTGATCAAAATATATCTACAATCTAAACATAAAATTACTTCTGGTACAAGAATAAACTCCATCTGCCATATTCACATTTTTATATCATGAACAAAATTATTAACTCCTTTTCCTTTCCTTTCTTCTACTTTTTTTTTTTAAAATTTAAAATCAAGTAATGATTTTATTCTTTTGACTTCAGTTACATACTGTTAAAGGCCATCCTGGCATACAAGTGAAGTGGTAAAGTGGTGTTCACTGACATGACCGCTTGATTGGACTCTTGTCTTTTCACAGTTGCTGTGTTAGAATACTTTCTTCTTTAAACCCCATATAAGTAAGCTACTTTTTCTTGCCCCAAACTTTAGTTCCTCAATTAACATGATGAGCACCACAAAAAAGAATATCTGGAAAAGTGCAAGCTTATCAGATGAACATAATAAAGAATTTAAAATCATTGTACCATTAAAATGTATTCAAAATGATCCGGGATTCTATTCATATTATCCATTAATAAACCCATATCTGACTTGGCTGAGCATGATGGGGCTGGGCAGGAGGGGAACAAAGCAAAATGTGCTGATGATAATTTACCCCATTCTGTAGTCATCACTGAATATGGCCTCCCACAATTGGGACAAAATAGGTGCATCCCCCCTGACAAGCAGAGCCATAAACTCATATACATGTTCAAACAATTGGATTTGGGGAGAGCATTGGAATCATTGCATGTGATAATTTGCTGCTTGCCTTGATGTCCTGTGAATTTGAGCTGAGCAAGATGTCACATTTAAGCCCTTAAGTTCATTCAGTTTCTTCTCGAACTGAATTGCTGCCGCACGACTAATCAACTTATAACACCTGCTACATTCAAACTGTCAGGTTTTCGCACATCTTCACTACATGAAACACAAACAAATTCCACTTTTAACTTTACAGAACATCCCCCTCCCCCTCCAACATAAAAATTCAACTATGCCTCTGCATTGCACAGCGCTGCAAAAAGAAGACAATCAGTGGGGCACACAAATTCATTTTTTCATACACAGAATAGCCATCATGTCCTGCATGATTAGGTACCAGTGCAGCCTGTTTACATTGTGTGATAAATGATATGCTCATTGTATAAAACCCCCATTCACTTGCAAGAAAGAGCTTGAAAAAGCAAACAGGTACAGAGAATGACAGATACAGGGAAAGAATGGCAAGACAATAACAAAATTGAAGAAGATAAACAAAACTCTAGCTTTGCTAGGTCTTGGTCCAGGTTGGAGTAAGTAAATTTTCCATTTTCCAAAAAAAAAAAAAAAAAGTGTTTGACAGATAAGACAACAGTGGAAACCCAGATGCCTTGTGAAAAGCACATCTAACTAAAATCACAACCGTTAAGAACAAAAATCACAGAAAGTTTCAAAAACTTGATTACTGAGTTAAAACATTCCTCTTTTGAGATAATAACTGTTTGCAACCATCTCACATCTGCCAATTAAATGAACACTTCAATAACGGACACTTCACATGACACTTACTAGTGCAAACTGAAACTATGAGTTATGGTTTCAATATAAAGGACAACTACAAATACAAAACAGTGCAATACACTTCACAGATCACTTAAACTGGTGCATACTGTCACCACTGTCTTGAACTTTACCAGACTGGCTTTCATCTTCAAAACAGAAATTTAATTTTTTTTTGTTAAAAAATTAATTACTCACATCCTGTCTGACACCCTAAAAACATAAGTCCTGTAAAATAAGGGACCGCTGGCAGGTCTGCTATCCAATACATCCTCCTATCGACTAGAATTTTCTCTGCTAATGCCACACCAAACTAATAATCCGTGCCCAGTAAAGCATTACTGCATCAAGTGAGTCCAAGACAATGGAAGGCTACCAAAGCAACTCTGCTTCCTAAACTGTAGAGGAACTGTATGGAGTTAGTCCATGCTGTTAGTTCATGCTAGGTAAGTCATGCAAAGATGGGGCCCATGGTATTTAGTGGGTGTTCTGAGTAACTGACTGTAGCTCTACTGCTGCCAAGGAAACATTATATACTGTGTTACTGAGATGCAAGTAGTAATCTATAAATTTGGATTTGGAGTTTGCACTGAGCTGGTGTCCACAGTAAAGTGCACCATTTTGATAGTCAATTTCTTTGACGCTGGCAGAACAGTATTAAACATCTTTATCATCTGATCCCGTAGCAAGATGTTTGGAAGTTGACGATCAACTACAGAGTGTATTGCCATAAGCAAAGATTATTGAGTTGCAGGAGTTAGTGGTAATCTATAAATTTGTATTTGGAATTTGCACTGAGCTGGTTGCCACAAAAAGTGGACCACTCTTGACAGTCAATTTTCATGACCCTGGCAGCACAGTATTACAAAATTAACCGATGCAATTTGTGAAAGGGTGTATTACAGTTTACCTCTGAAACAGGGGCTAGAGCTTCAGTTTGTAAACTACTGATGTTGCTCCACTAAACTTAGTGAGCGAAGCAGAACCTTACATCAAGCACACCATTTGCAGGCACATGGCTATGGTTTATTTTTTGTGCAGCCTACTGGCATGTAACCTCCTCTATCCTCTGACATTTGAAGAAGGGATAACTATGCCCAAATTGCTGAAGTGAAATCATTACATCACTGATCCATTAAAGACCTGCTCCTCCCATATTCCATGGAATCATATTGCCTTTTCACATAAAAGTTGAAATTAATCTCCATTACACTAACCCTAGCCTGTCATCATCATGGAAGCTGATAGATATAACATGTATGCATGACCAAGCTTAAGCCCAAGCTGGATGAAATTACAAACATGACTCTTCACTATCCTTATGACTTCATTTATACTGACCCGGTATCAGCAATTTCATCTTTCATTAACTTATATTTATTTTTTAACAGAACAGGGTTGTCAAAAAAAGCCAAAACTGACTGGGCACCAGAATATAATTGTGAAACTATTTACAAAAGAAAAGAACAACATCAATTATTTACAAACAGTTCTGACAGGTCTACTGAGCCCCATGCAAACAACACCAAAAAACAAATAGGTGAAGAAAAACTCCTTCGTGTACAGCTAAGAGGTTACCAACGCAGTTAATATTGTAATGTAAAACCAGGCCTGCTTGCTTATTCATTAAGCACAGATTTCCACGAGTTTCAAACATTATTTGGCTCATTAAAGGGCAGAATTTCTGTGTGTCTTCAAGTTAAGATTAACATGAAGCTTTGAATAAAAACAGCTGTGTCTCCTTTTCTTAACACATAATATCAAAATGTTTCCTTGTATTAGGCTTTTACATGGCTCCGTGGGCTATTGGTATATTATGGCTTCAGCTCTGCAGAACGACAAGGACAGAGTGCATGGGTGCTTGAATAATAATTAGACTTTCACATAACAATATTACAGTTGTGACAAACGATACGGAAGCCAATGCCTTTTTGGACTATTCATTTGAAAGAGACTAGAAAGGTACATCCCATGGTAGGCAAAAAAAAAAAGTTCTAATAGAAGATCTGCGATTTCAATCAATCTGCAAGTGGCAATAGTTTTATAGTAACATGCTAAATGCCTGTGAAAATTCTAACATTTCAGTGACCATAGGCCCGTGTCTTCATCATTTTCATGCAATTGTTGAATTAGTGAAATAAGCAAACAGCCAACAAACATCCACATACATAAACCAACACTAATGTCCAGAACAAAATAAGACCAAAGTAGAAAAAAAAATGCTTTGACTATAGATGCATGGCTCAGCATGCATGGCTGTGACTAAGAGTACCCTAGAGACAGCAGCTCTTCCGTCACTATGTACTCCCATGTATGAGCCATGATAGGTGCATCAGCCCTGAAATAGCAGGGAAAACCCCAGAGAGGGATGAGATTATCATTGAAAATCATCTGCCAACACCAATCCCTCCTCCAGCAATATAACTTGCAAAGTGAATCAGAATCAATCCTTCATTCACCGAAAAAACCCATATTTATCATGTAACCAATTACTGTTCTCCCTTCCAGCAGCTTAAAGTGCTTTGTTTGAACCATCAATTATATCCTAAATTTATTTTTTCTAAATTCATAAACCAGATTATCACTTGTGTGTTTATTCCAGCCAAGAATTCTTTATACACAATAGAATTTTCACTAATATTTTTCCATACCCGGCCACCATTTCCACCAATCTATCCACCCAAAACTTTCATATTCAACTCTCACAAACATATTCAACAATAATATACCCACTGCTCATTATCTATCGGTATTTCATTAATTCAGAATCCAGAACAGAAAGTCCTCAATTATTTTAACAGACCTAGGCACCACTTTCTCACAATTTATCCCAATTTGAAACTTTTCCATTCACCGACAAAACATTTAACCGTCCTCATCTCAAATTAAATGGTTGCTGATTCAAAATATTAACCTGAGAGCTTTTGTTGTATTTATTCTTCGCAAATCTAGCCATACGCTGATTTGACAGTCCAGTAAACACACACACACATTCAAAGCTGCAACTCTTTTATGCCATTTAGGAGCAATCAGGCATTCACTGAGAAGACAATACAAGATATATCACATATAATACACATGCACATCTCAGTTTCTGCGGTACATAAATGACTGGTTGAATTTCACTTCACAGGAATTGAGGACAGTGATAAGGTGACAGGAAGCTAAATTCTGCTCATTAGATTTTCAGATCCGTTCTTCCATATCTTTCTTCAATAAAGCAGTTTTCTTAAAATGATGTTCCAGTCGCTTAATCAAACCAAAAAAGTGAAAAATTCTTGCTGCTCCCTGTCTCTCAGCTACATCTCTGGCTGTGAAACAAACTCCATAGCTCAACAAATTCTATCTAGTGCTCCCTACGTTCTCAAATTATGACGTTAAGTTTGAAAGTGAAAATCAAAAACCAAATGAATATGATGACCCTGACTGAGCTCTGAGAGTCTGTGCTACCATGGCCAGTTAGTATAAATGCTGAATAACAACAAACAATGACAAAAACTCAAAGAAAACAAACATTCCGCATCTGTCACAGTAGTTCAATTAAATAAGAATGAACAATGAACTTGAACACTTTTCTCAAACTGGAAACATTTTAGTGGGGTCATTTTTAAACTGAAGGGAATCTGGCTTGTGGGGTAAGCTGACATATTTACACAGAATGAGCCAGCCACTGAGAAACCTGACTGTAAAACAGCCATTTGGCCAATATGCCAAAAAGGCCAACAAAAAAAAAAACCCAACCAAATTTCAAGGCTTTACATGTTCCTTATCTCTCTGAAGAAAACTGCTATTTGACATTCTGGTGAGCTTCTGAAAATTTTGGGATTAACTAATAAAGCACGTCCAAGGTCCAAACTTTCGTATAAAATATCAGATTTTCCTGAAAATTTTCCCCAGTACAAGAGCAATGTTTGTGCCTTCTTTACATTTTCCCTTTTTAAAAACAACAAAAACAAACAAAACAAAAAAATGGAAGCTGAAACAAAAACATGTACTGTACAAATACAATGCAAATGCTGTAACATATTTTCATATAATCTGGGGACGCAAAATGGCTGGCAGTTCAACTAAACATGCCTTAAAAATACAAGCACACAACTGTTCTGTTTCCTATAATCACATACACAAATCTGGGAGATGAATATCCATATTCACTGCAGTTGGATTAATGAAAACAAAATGTAACTTATCATAGTAATTTCAAAATCCTGAAAATGTGCAACAAGTAATTCAAATGACATTCTCCACTTCCAGAGCTCGCTACAATGCAAATGCCAGGCATGATCAGGCAGTATGGATTCAAACCGAATCAAAGGCAGAAATGTCTCTCAATATGAGCCCAAAATGTCCATCAACCCGAAAACTTGATTACTAAAATACTTGATTTTTCAGATGACAATTCATGGAGAGATAACAACTGCCTGATCTTTCTGATGTTGTAGCAAGACATTTGAAAGCTGGTGACCAACTGCGGAGTTTGGTACCATATGCAAAGGAGGAAAGTTGGCTGAATTGCCCAGAATAAAAACAAGAGATTGCTGTATCAGACGAGAATACTTAGCAACACCTGCTTTTGATCGCTCCCTCTTTAAATCCATCTCAGCAAGTTCACATACATGAGAAGGCCAATCACATCCATGATTCACTCACATAATGGTTTAGTAACATATAGCATGATACACTAATAGCGTTATATATTATATACACTGCACCATAATAGTTGAATCATATTAATTCATTCATTTTAAATAACTCATTATGACAAAATGAACATGAAAAAACAAAGGTATGAAGAACATTTATAAAATAAAACAAAATTTCAATGGGACTTTATCTCTTGGTTTTGTCATATCAATCTTGCATAAAAATAATACAATAAAATTATTTCTTCTTGCTCAACAAAAGATGGGGAAATCATACTACTTAATAGTATTTTCTGATTTCAATAACTAAATTCAGCTCTAATTTGTTAATACTGAATATTGTATATCTCGACAAAAGAACTTACCATGAATGCTCTGCATTGAAGCCAATCTGAAATATGATAGAGGGAATAATTACTGTTCATGCAATATCTGCTTGAGAGGGTGAGTGAATGGGGTAGGATATGTCTTGGAGTAGTTTGGTGATATAATACATCAATGACAGGGTCAAAAGAGCACAAGTTCTGTTCAAGCCCTTGCTGCACCTCTCATTTGTAGGTGGATCTGACAAAACTAGGCTTAAGGGGAAATGTTTATACCTCTTTAAAAAATAAAAATCAATTAATTCTTAGACGATTTCAAGCAAAATCTTCCAACTGAATGCAGAAAAATGGCTAACCTTTATATTATAGTCAAATTTCAATTTCCATAGACAAATTTTCTCCGGAACTTGGTCTTTCATCTTAAGCCCGATTTTGTCAGATCTACTCACATTTCTTTAAAACGAAAATTCTGCTTTATAAATGTTTAGACTGGAACAAACCAGTCTGATATTTATATTCATATGTGCACATAATAAAGATGCCTACTTTCTTGATCCACTAAGTCATTCAATCACTTACCCTTCCATTAGCACACACCACAAAAGTGAAGGACTTGTCAAACCAACGGTCGTAACCCTTGCCATGCAACATCGCCTTGCCATATTCATCTAATTTTGATGGATCATTCTGTAATATAAAGAGTAAAGTAATGTACACAAATCGTTCAAATAGTAAAGAAGGGTTTGCCAGGTCTACAGATTTAGGTACAAACTGGGCCTGAATGGACCAATGTGCTCGCCTCTGATACCAATGGTACCAGGTTCGATTCCTGGTCAGTGCAAGCATGTTGGAATTTGGGGGAAAATTTCCGTACCTGATCCTATGGTAGATAGAACTGAGCACTTAGTCTTCTTGAACAAGGACGAAAAACTTGGAGGGCCTGTGTACACGTTGAGCACATTAAAGATACCTTGGCATTTGGAAATAGAGAAGAGCAGGCCTGAAGAGGCTGCTGCCCAGGCAAACTTAAAAAAAAAAAACCAACAAAAAACTCTACCAAATTAAAAAAAAACCATTCACAAGAAAAATGAGGTGTAAATGCCAAGAGCAGCAAAGCTCTTAAAATAAACCTCTCTAAAACCATCATTTCATTCAGGGTAATCTTCTTCTTTTCACTATTGGATGTCTTTCTCCCTCAAGGTTTTTACATAGTGTGTTGAACTGTTGAACTTACTTGTCACTGGCCAATATTTTAGCTTTGCGAAATGATATTAGAACGATAAATGAGTGTAAAATCTAAAAAGAAGGGGTGCATGCACAGGATTTTACATGGCAGGATTTTGCCAAATCTTTACACAAATAACACAGCATTTAATCTCAGATCAGGTACAACAAGCTGGTGGTTTTAGAACAAAAGTCATAAGGAAGGATCCTTTAAGAAGAGATGAAACTGTTGTACTTACAGGATCATAGTCTTGTGGTTCAGTGTCTAGAGTGATGCAAAAGGCAGCCTGAAATTTCAAAGACATCAGTCGTGCGATCAAGTGAATACAACAAGACACTGAAAGATCCTTGGTTGATTAATGGGACAAAATTTCCCTAACTTTTGACATAAAGTGAAATCGCCTAGCACGACACACACACATATTTCGAACTACACGCAAAGCAGCGTTTACCAGTAATAGCAAATGCTTCCCTTTTAAGAACAAATCTGGTAATTAGTTCCCATCTGTGGGTTATGATAGTTTTAACAATGATTATTCCCACAAACAGCAATATTTTCTTTCCCTCTGGTATTTTCAATAAAGAATTAAGAACCAATTTGAGTTTTCAAATTTCACATTAGCTTTCACTCTTTAAGGCCAAACCAAGCAATGCAGCATAGGGTAAGCGAGTAGACCATTAAATTTCACTGGCTACCTTGCAAAGCTAAGTTTCTGTCATCTTTTTCAATTCTTCTGCACAAAATGTGTAGTTCTGTTGAATTAAATGTTAAGCGTTTTACAAGTGGAACTAAACATTATCATTTATTTCAGTCACATACTGACATGGGCAACATGTGTTAACCCTTGCAGTGATACAGCCCCGGGAAGAGAGGATCATGATACTGTGGTCATATCAATGGTGGACAGAGAGAAAAAAAAAATCACAATATCATGGCCCAAACACTCGAGGGTTAAAATATGCAGGGCTTTAAAGAGTTAAGCAGTTAAGCCATATTAGGGATACAGAAGGACTTACCTTTTCAATGGCATCAAGGGAGGCCTTGTTTTTGCCCTTGCTGAAAAACTCTTTACGGGCCTTGGCCCATGGAACTCTTTCACCAGCTGTCAGAGCAGCAAGATGTTCCTCTCCTTCAGCTGGGGCACTTTCATCGTCAACGATTTTCTGCAGCATTCTGATCAAGTACATATGTAAGAACTAATCAGTCTTAATTTATTCCATGTATTGGACACAAGCACCAGTTAGCAAATGCATCACAGCAAATAAAATCTTCAGTAGTATAATCTCATGACAGTTCTCTTTCAGCCCTTAAAACTGACAAATTTTTTGAATGCTTTTCATTTTTAGCTGCAGTTCTCTAGAAAAACACATAAAGCATTTCTAAGTTTCATCACCTAACTCACTCAAGAAAGGAAACAACAGATTCAGATTCAATACAAATCTATCTCTGAATACAAAAAGTGATCACTGATACCTTGCAACGACAGGAAAGTCAATTATACACCTATGAGCTTCCAAACCATATTTAGCTTCTGAAAAATGAAAAAATTTTTTTTTTTTTTTTTAATCAGTCATTTTCTATGGAGTTTCTGAGAATTTAAATCCCAATCAAGCGATCCTGTCTTTCAGGCCCTAGGACAGATTACATTAAAATGACATAATTTAAACTCATAATTCTTGCACATTTTGACAGAATTCCAAGAGGATATATAAAACTTTGCTAGATGAACTGAAGTTAATACACAGATATTAAAACATTGTTTGTTCAGAGATGCAGGTTAGTTTTGTCCACAAAAAAAACTTACATTTCAAGTTCGCATGGCTTGAGCAATCTGCGCTTGTGTCTGATATAGACTTTGTAGTATCGGCCTTTGTGGTAGACTGTTATGTGGTTTGAGTCTTTCAGATGAACCAGGTGATCTGGGTTTGAAAAGATTAATGCCAGCGTTAGTCAAACCACACTCATGACATGTATATCAGGGCCAGTGAGTTTGGGCTGAACGGCACGATAACGACCATTTAGGGCCTTTCATGGGTTTTTTGTTATCTTGCTTTGGTTTGTTTTCAGATATACTGGGTGTCCCTAAATCTGGACACATAGGCAAAATGTATATTTTTGAGAAATACACGTAAAATTTTCAACATTTTATTCAATTGGAATATTAACAAATAACATCTTCAATATGATTTCCACCATATGTGATGCAATGATCGATGCACTTTGCAAGATTCATGTGAACTCGATGCAATAACTCCACAGTGCCATCAATTTGAGCACATTCACTCTTTATGCGTTAATGACATTTCCTATTTGTCCAGACTTTAGGGACGCCCTGTATTTCAGTTTTCAAATAAGATCAAATAAAAGTGAAGTTAAAAATCTAACAGGAAAAGGCCCATACTGTATAATATGTCCGTAATATGATAAAAATCTTTTAGATGAACTTGTGGATTTTTAAATATGGATCAAAATGACTTAAGATGAAATCCTCCTTTTGTACATCAGGCAACATAATGGTTTTCATGACACTTTAATTCATCAACAGGTTGGAAAAAGAACTTTCCCTTTTCAGAAAAATGAAAACTCCAAAACAGAGAGACAAAGCACATACAATTTTAAGAAAAACTGCTGAAACTGCGTGTTAAGCAATAGACAATGCATTCTACTTTTGCCCCACATGTATCTACTTGATCATGAGTTACGAAATAAAATTATAACACAGGTGGCATTGCAGAGTACACATTTCTCCTCAGACTTTGTATGCCATATGCAATATAAAATTAACATGGATGCATAAATATGAAGGATTTACAGCAGGCTGAAGGTCAGTTTTGTTTGTAGCTCATCTTTACATCTTGGCTGTCTTCAAAAATGAAAACATGAGATGTGTGACGCATAATGCTATGACTCACCTGTCTCTATTCCTGGAATGCGAGTGGTGTTGAACTGGCGTTCATACTGGGCAGAGCACAGAGGTACAATTTTGTTGATGAGAATCTGCAAAATCACATGTACGTTTCATGTCATGTTTGGAAGCCGGATCAGGTTTCTGCTTTACCGACATTCATACAATGAAATATGTCTAATTTAAAAAGTTATCACACCTAAAATGATAACATAAGTTCTGCTCGAAATAACAGACAAACTATACCATATCCATACATATAAAAAAAAAATCCTAAAATTGCTTTCAAACCGTGAGATAGATCTCTTGCCTGTACATGGGAAACATTCACCTACTTTTTCCTGTTTCTCTCCGTTCTTTTTATATTTTAATCAAGTGCAATTACTGGCGCAGTACATTCAAATGGAATCTTTACAAAAATGAGAATTTAAAAAAAAAAAAAACTGATTAGAGAAAGAAATTTGCAGATTTGACAATCATTTAATGATAAGAATCACAGTTTTCTGGCACTGACAATGTAAAGAATTTGACAGAGAAACATACTGGGTTGAGCTCTTCCCTGTCCACTTCTCGTCTGTACATGAGCATGGCATAGATAAGATTGGCTGCACGGGATACTTGAATAGTTGTGTTGGTCACCAGTAGCGCATCCTGAAGAAATCACAGCAAGAATACTGGATATGCATAATGAGCCTACTGCATATATTTCTCAAAGCCGTGTCTACATTTTTCTCTGAATCTGTGATCATACTAATCAGACATGGTGTACAACCATTTGATGAAGGCACTTGTACAGTGCGCTTGCACAATAAACACCATTACTAAATGTTTCTAACCAACTACCAGAGATATAGGAGAAATACTGTTTCGCCTGTAGATAGATATTACATTAGCACAGCCATGCTATATCCTAAGCCTTATTAGACATTGAAAGTGTTGCCTTTTCAATCACTTAATCCATTTCCTGGAATTTAAACATCTGAATCAGACAAATCCTTCCTAAGTTCTATGCTGCCACATTTCTTTAAATCAGTGGGAAAAAAAACTATATAAAATTACTGACCACTCCATAGTAATTGCTGTTGACCATGATGGGGGACCTGCCTCTCAGGTAGACATACTGTTCCCACCAATCAGATACCTGGCATGAAGTAAGATGAAAACAATGTCTATATTAGTTATTGTCAACAGATGATATGCCATTGTACTCAACACTCCAACAATGACCATGATGAGTACAGTAATTAAATGTTTTCTTCTTGCCCTTGTCGGTTTAAATTTGCTTCTTTCCCATGGATCTTTTTTTTAATCTATGTTGCTTTTACTGTCATTTAATGAAGGATATTCACTTTTGAATCTTAATATTTCAAACATACAATCTTAAAATACAACTATCTCAAACACCATGTCACCCTGGCACTGCTTTATTCTATCTCCACCTTTTTCAAATTTGAGGTAAGGCTATTATAGCATGATTAATGGATTCTATTATTCCTACAAAAAGCATGAAGAAATCTCATCTCTGGAAGTAGATTTTAAACTTCTAAAAGGTTGTATGACACTGAAAAGTTTACCATAGGTAACTTGTCAAACTATTTTTTTCAAAATACACTGATCTGGAGATGAAATAAGCATTACCAAGGTGTCAACTAGAGCTTGGTATATAAATCCTAAATATGAAATCCAATGTGCAGTATATAAATAACCCTTTACTCATGTAAACTTACATAATTTGTGGCCCACCAGGATTTGAGGATGAGATATCGCTGCAGTTTCTTGCCAATGCCATTACGGAATTCAGCAGCAAGTTTTTCCATCTCTTTATACCTTTCCTCTGACAGGAGGTGCTTTGTGGAATGCAGGTACTGGAAAGCCAAAGAAAATCAACAATAAGTGTCTCAGGAAGTTGGTTCATCATGGTAAGCGTATTTGTACACTAGCATGAATGTGAGGCATTATTATGGGTAAAATGAAACTCTCATTAACTCATCAACAATTAAATTTGATTTTGATACCACCTTCCTCTGACAGTGAAAATTTTCAATTTTTCACCTTGTCAAAAAAATTTGTGGAAATTGTTAAATGAAAGCCGCATATTGGGTTAAATCCTTAATCTGATCTTAACCCATTTGCTATGGTAAGCCGAATATTCGGCTATTGGATTTTGCTTTGCTACGAAAAGCCAAATAATCGGTTCGGGTGGACACCGATCTTCCAACACCAGCATCTCAGCCAACTTCTCAAAAGACTGAATTCCATTCTGGTTCACTGATGTTCCTTTACTATAATGTATTATGTCTTGTGTTTACACCGAGTGAGAGAAATAACATCTTTCAACTACACCTTAATTTTAAACTGAATAGTGATGAGAGTTTCCGTCCACACCCACATAAGTTACCTTAGGGAATGAGATAAAAGATGAATTAAATTTTATACTTGAACTAAGGGAAAGGCAATCAAACTCCTAATCTGACTGACTTGCAGTTTCTTCCCGTCAACAATTATGCTGCTTTTGCTTTATCATTTGCATTCATGAAAAACATATATATATAGCAAATACAGCACAGGATGACTCACATTCTCTACAGATTCTTTAAGGCTTGGTACTGGCAGCTTTGGTAGAGAGGCCTGGTAGCTCATCAGCAGGGGTTTCCGTCCACCGTACAGGCGGATCAGCATCTACGTAAACACACAGAGATGGATGAAAATACCTCAAGTTAATCTCACATGTCATCAGTACTCAAGCAAACTGAAAACAGCTTTGTTTGTCAAGCAATGATACCAACAAATGTTAAAACCATTAAAAATTACATTTACACTAATAATATTTTAAGATTTTACCAACCAACCAACCAATTTGTATCTAAATCCTTGTTTTCACTTCCATTTGAACACATTAAGCTCCTGACTGACTTATCTCGAGTACAATAATAAAATAATTATCTGACAACAATGACAATACTGGGACTCTAGCAACAATATAAACAGCTCTTAGGCACTATGTTGGCAGTGGCTGATATCAAGCACATACCCACACTTTCTACTAATCTTTCTCAAGAAAAAGAATCTAAAAATATTCCAAAATAAACACATGTGTAAAAATGTTGCAATTTGTGCCATTTTGCACCCTGATCACAAAAAAAACACAAAGAACACATCTTTGTGTGCAGAATCCATTTCAAAATAGCCCCTACATTACTTCATTCGCCTCACTATTACTTTGTTTCCAATATCTTAAACACAATAAACGAATCATGATCTCAGCGGAAATTTTCACTCAACAGTGGATCCAAACTCCCACTCCAGCTGAAATACTCTAAAAAGGCTGACAATTTTCAAATTGATGTTTAAGTATCATGTGACTTACAAACCACAGCTTGGTCTTCAGTGTCATCTTCCCTCGAACTTCATAGATCCATCTGTGATAGGTCAACAGCAGTTTCAACATGTACTTTAAGACCAGAAACTTGGCTATCCACATGATGGTGCCGAAGATGATGGTGCTGCAGTAAAGACCAAATGAATGCGAGGCTGTGTTGATCCTGCAAAAAAACCCCAACAAAACAACAAAATAAAAAAAAACACGATGATTCTGAGGCCTTCTTTTGACCCTCTTGCTGTTATATTGGCCCATGTTGCAGAAGACTGCTGCATGACTAATGTATCAGTCCTACAGTTTCATGCTAAAACTAAGTAGTCCAAACTGATTTTTATCTTTTATCATAACTCACCAGACATTGTCAAATCTGACGGAGCCCGCTTTTCTCAGAATTCTGGTACCAAATTTATTGTTCTGGCTTAAAGGCTTTGAAAGTTATGGCATTTTCAAAAGTGAAAAAACACCTCCAATTTGCTACCTTTTGCAAATTGCACGACAACTCAACTTTGACCGCTCATAAAACGACAGTTTATTGAGTCACGGCATTAAAAATTCTCAGTTTCCGTGTCAAGAGGGTGTAGGCTACATTACACTCAATTTTTTTCAAGGGGTACAAATATAATACAAGCCTCTCATTTTTCTTTTTTTTTTTTAGTCATCAGACTTCATCCGATGTCAATTCTTTGTGAAATCTTACCAGTGAGACAAAAATAATGTTTTTGGTTTTTTTCATTGAAAAAGGGGTCAACCGTGTTGCCATTCACTTAGCACTGAGCCTCGGTCAATGGCGACAAAATAAAAACATGCCCCACATCTGATTTTGGTACACCCTGAAAGTACAAAGCCTGCAGTTCATTTGCGTATAATTTTGATCCTGATCTAGTGAAGTTGCCACCAGTTTCTCGGTCAACAAACTTTTCAACACATGATTTTTAAAGGAATTTCATCTTAAAACAGGATGAAAAATACACTGAATTAAACCTCATTTATCTGGCTTTCTCTGTGGGTTATTTTCAAATATGTGCACTACATCAGCACGATGTTCTGCGGTCCTATGTTATGCGAGGGTCAGATCGATATGCACGGCTCAGGGCGAAAACGGCACAAGACTATGTCTTGTTCAAGCAATAAAAATACACAGCTACACACATTAAACAATACAAAAGATAGTATATTTTGACAGATGAAGAATTGAACTTTATTTTGATGTGGGATGAATGCTGTTTCACATAAACACATAGCTATTAGCAGTAGCAGCCATGTAATGCTGGCCTAAAATTATGCCAAAACGGGATTTCGCCCCTTCAGCGGGTCAGTTTGGACTACCTACTAAAACTGCAGCCAAGCTGGTATATCGGCCGACATTGTTATGGCATGTTTTGTACTTCTAATTTTACTATTTCCTGGTGTTTTTCTACCTGATAATCCCTTATTCTGGTACTGGTAGTCTAAAGGAAAGAAGGGCATTTGGGCGTGGCAGGAAAAAGGTTAAGTGTTAAAGCTAACTGCTGGTAGTGAAGTTCAAGTGCTTGCAATGTAAGATCTGCGCTCAGGAATTTATCAGAAAAATAGAGGCAAAGGGGGGAACTGGAAATCTTGAATAGGGCTGAGAATGGACCAAAACCACTTGATGGATATAACCCTAATTAAATACTTGTGTATTTCATATTTCTAGGAATACAAGATGATACATCAATATAGAAAGACTGAGGCATATGAAAATCTCAATATGGCTAAGGTTAATGTGAGTAGAGATTAGACACCTATAAATACAATGATTCTCCTAGTAAGCAAAATGGGGCGGGGCGGGGCTGTGGAATTTCCTTAGTTCTTTGTTTTAACATTTCCTCGATCTGTATCTTTTGACTGTCTGTCCATCTGCCTCAAGGCCCAAAAACTTTTGATAACATCAGTCTTCATGTGAACTGACGTTCACTTGATCTATTATTTCCCACAGGCTGAAACTCTGCCTACCTATATTCGCCCAAGTTATTTCATCTGTGTCCAATATTGATCCAGGTCTCACACTTTTGGTGCACCTTTCACTACACCCAAAGCTGCGCAATATACTTTGTATAATATTGTGGTCAGACCTAATCCTTTTGTATACTATTGTGATTTATATCATAAACGCCTTCAGGTGAGATCTACTGCCCACTGTCAACATAAGGTCAGGCTCATCAAAGCAAACAGGATTAAGTTGATCTCTGATGCAGGATTAAGACAATTTAATGATGCTACATTATACGTAAAACTGAATTAAATATATAGATTTATAATTCATTTAACCATATTGATAACAGGAAAAAATCAAGGCCATAAATTAGTTTCTTGGATTGTCTGTATCAAGTTAATATTTTGACTTGGTTTGATTTTTGGTTTACTTCACTGTAGTGGGCGACTCATGCTTTAGTTTCTAGTGATATGGTGGAAATATTGGTGTGGGAATACACCTTGATTGCACAGAACACACTTTTGTGACTGCGACACTTCTTGGACCCAGCTTTGTAATCTCCAATGTCATGCTCTATCCACTTGTAATTGACAAGTACTAGTCTTGTACTGCTTAACTCCCACCAAAACCTCAGTCAATACCTAGACTGACTTCTCTGCCAATCCTATCCCTACTCATCACTCAGAAACATACATAAGCATTTCACTCAACCACCTGTGCCACTTCCAACACCAACTGACAGGTTGCTAACTTTTATAACAAAGCCAACATCGTAAATTCATTTTCCAATATACTGATGGACTCCAGCACAAACCACCTATTCTCAACTTCACTTTTTTTGTTGATGTTGTTGTTTTGGTAACAGAGGAGGGCCTCATTCTAATTCGTATGTAAAAATATTTTACCAAAGAAAAAAAGAAAAAATACCAACCAACAAACAAAAATTCTGATCCAATAATCTATCTATCTATCTCAAATTACTCTTTCCACGTTAGATCATCCCCCCCCCCCCCCCTCAGTGAGACCTGCTGAAATACTGTCAAAATGTGTGATAAACAGAGTTTTATTTAGTTCCTCCCCAAACAATGCTTCCTTGTGTGATAATTTTAGGCCCATGGCAGACTGTCTCTATTCAATTATTCTAGTCTGGCACCTGGCTATTGTATCGTTTTTGTTTTTACTTCCTCTTACCGAAGCTTTGCTACATACAACTTTTTCTTGGTATATTATGACCTAGTACTACGCCAGCCCCATGCATCCTATACTACTGTTTTAATCTCAAAAATTCTTTTCTGCATGTCAACTTGACAGTTATGCACTGACCCCAGTAGATACAAAATTACTTAACATAATTTTCAGCTTATCTGAATCATTAATTCTGACAACAGAAATTAGTACTGTGGCATAAAACAGCTATATTGTTATTTTCTACTTGAATTTCTGACAAAAAGTACAGAGACGACAGACAAAATGGCACAATCAGAGCCATGCATTTTTGTTTAGAATTCTGTGAAACTTTACTTTTCTACTGAAGAAAACTAGCTATTCTCTCTATACAATTTCCATATAATGGTAATTTTGCCATCATTTGTACAGAAACCCCTGACAAAATTTATGATGCATTCATGATTAGCAGGATTTAACCTGACTGAACATGACAGTCGCCTCTTAACCAAATAAGCCAAATGTGTGTTCTGCTGTATCAGCATCTAACAAGGAAACCAAATATGGATATCGGCTGCCCAAGGTACAAGTGCTTGGATTTTGTTTTTCCCACCCACACTCTTGTTATATGACGTGTCTTTCATGGTTTAATCTCATCATACATGTATTGCCATAAAGAACTCTTAATGTGACTATTAGTGTTCCTTGTTAAAAGATTTTGGATAATAATAATCAGGCGGGTGAACAAATGGAAAACCCATTAAGCTTTTCTCCATATCAATTATTACTTGTACATGGAGCTGCATGTACTGTTTTAGTTTTGATTTTTGTGAAAGCTCATTAAGATTTTTTGGCCATCAAAAGCTGAATGTGCAGTCTGTCAGATTGTTAAGTTGTTGTTGTTTTTTTTTTGGCAAATGAGCTTCGTAAAGGCAGGTTTCACAAATTGGGACACTTGAGATAACTCAGAACTTACACATTATCTATTTTTTGTTTTTCAATGCCTCTTGTGAGAGTTTTGATTTTAGTGTGTTTGAAATGCATAAAAGATATAAAAAACATAATTTCATTGTCTTTGGTTTTTATTTGAAGCTTTTGTTATGAAATTTTGGGGTGATAACATATGTTTATAGACTGACACGATTTCTTAATTTGCAGAGGTATGTTTAAATCACTGTGTGTGTGGTATTTGAGCTAAATTAACAGTGACTCTAAAACATCTTGTGTTTGCATGATGTGCTAGAGGTGATATTCAAACCAAAATAGCCATCCAGATTGTGAAATTAGTGGTGCAAACCAACCTCGGAAATGTCCGATAAATCTCGGATCTTGTTTGTCCAGATTTCGCACCATTGTTATCATCCCACAAATTGTGCCATTTGCATTAATTTTTAAAAAATTTTTCTTTGAAACAGACTGTTAATACATTATTTCACCACAAAAGAAATGATAAGTTAAAAAAAAAGAAAGAAAATTGTGAAAAAAAATCATTTTTATTGTTCCGAACTTGTTGGTCTAGGAGAAATCATGTCAGCTGCCACACTTCAAAAATTTTTTATTTGTCACGTAGGCCACCTGGAGCCTCCATCAGGCATGTGCACATCCGTAGTTCATCACAGTTTTTAAATATGTTAAGACATTGATATCTATTCATTGGGAAAGGAAGGATGGATGGTTGATGTTTGTCAGTCCAGATATGTTAGAGGAGTGATGTTAGAGGTGGATTTTCATCAGAGTTTAAATTGTCTGTCAAACTGTCACTGGATGATAAAATTATAAAAAAGGAGGAACTATTGGCTCAATGGTTTCTTTAGGGTCAGTGCGGTCATAATCAAGGCCCAAAGTAGCAGTTTTTGTTATAATTCTCTACGCAAATACTTTTATTATTTAAGTACATATCAGGGTACGGAATTACTAAGGGGCACAACTCCCCACATTTGATTTCATTTTCCTATTGCCACATTTAGCAAGCATTTGTCTGTCTATAATCTTTTTCTCTAGGCATTAATTTTAAACATATGTTTATGTAAATGTTTTTTGTACCAGAACTTGCTGCTGTGGAGTGAATATTTACATGTTATAGAATTAGGTGGTCACATATTCAAAAGATTGGTACTTGAAGAGCTGAATTTTTGTGCCTTCGAGCAGACAATCTTTGAGTTTGAATATCTTTCATACCAGAAGCTTGCTATCTATGTAGATTGCTAAACTGTATTCCTGACATCCTAAGCTTTAATTTGATATATCATACATGGGAAATCTTGATGATGAATATTTCTAAAAAATTAGAAATCCTAATGTCCAATTTTGTGAAACCTGCCAAAGCCAGTATGGCAAAGAATACAACAGTATTAGACTTTGGACCTGACAGTCAAGCGTAAAAAATCCATGAACTTGGCTGCATTGAATCAGGCTTTGGTTGAATAAACACAGAGAACAGCCTACATAGTAATATAGGTCATGCTTTCAGAAGAAATGGAGCAAAACCAACCTGGCAGCAGTTAAAGTTTTTTATGCAGCCCCAAGTAGAGAGAAATATTTGGCCACCAGTAAAGTGGTATTTGCTAAAGACTACCAGATTATAAGGCTAGACTTTTAACCTATTTACATCAAAATACAGGCAGTAGCAGGTTTTAACTTGTTTACTGAGAACTCTTTAATTTTCTGACCCCAACTCTTCCCTCTCCCTTACACTGTTTTAGTTCATGTTGCTCTAACAGAATCTGAAAAACCAGAATGATCACAATGTTTATTGATCGGTTGTGTTTACTGATCAAATGCTTTAAGGCTAGAACTCACTGTCAACTATAGATGCGGTGAGTTAAGTGGGACTGAAATTTGAAAGTTCACTAAAGTACAAGATTTTAGGCTACAGGGACAGCCTACTACCATGTTCATGACAGCAAATATATCTTACTGCCATAACACTCTGTATTACAAGCCATTCTTTAAGCAGCGTTTGCATAAAGTTTTTGAAGAACGATAAAAAAAAAGATTCTATCACAGTATTGCATATAACTGACAGAATATAAAGTAAGTAAGGAGACAAGTCATAACTATTGGTCAAAGTCCCAGCAAGTAAGAAAACGAGAAATGGGTCAAATGTCACCCTCAACATCAGATACATAAAAGGACAGACCCCACAGACACCTAACTCTTACCCGGGCAGATGAACATGGATGAACTCTATGACCCCAAGAGAAGGGTCAAATCCTGCTAGCTTAATCCCCAGTATAAGGGTCACCACAAATAGCCATGAGGTCATGGATGCAGGGAATACACCATTGCGGATATTGTTCTGTTATGAGAGAGCAAACACACAAAGAATTACATTATATTGTAATTGTATGGTCCACAGATCTGAGCTCATTTGTGAACTGAAAGGCATTTTTTATTTCCTGGTAAAAGATTGTTTCAGAGAATATATCGAGGACTCACCAACCAGAATGTGTTATGCCCAATTTTATTCATTGCTCTTAAATGCCTGTAGACATCCAGTTCACAAGGTGTGTGACTTTGTTTCATAAGCCAATATAAAACTATTCATGAGCCTGTGTTGTAGTTATTGCAATAATTTGGATTTTCACTTAGGTTAAAAATTTCACACTCATTTTTCTCAGTTTCATTATTTTGGACAGAAAAACATTCTGGTTGCCAAACCCCGATATTTTACTTTTTTTTTTCTGCGTAAACAAGACAACAGAGTCACTCTTCAGCCACAATATTAAAAGGGCTTCCCTGTGTGACCATGTGTACAAAAATGTCACATTTAATAAAATGCAAAGGAAATTGCTATTTAGCAAGTAATTAATACTTTGATCTAACTTTCTGCATTGCATTTAGCAAATTCACCACAAAATGTGTGGGCTTATCTCCTCATGCATAAATACTTGATGAAATAAAATGTTCCATGATTCCGACTGGCATAGTATTTAATCAACATATGAAAAGTCATCAACCAATTTCAGATGATTTGTTGTCATCCCAATACTGCTTTGTTATGTCACTATTTTTTCTAAAAACTTGAGATAAAGCCATAATATCTATAACAAAGCATATTCTAGCATTCCTTAAAAAAAAAATTTTTTTTTAATATGGAGGTATCTCACCTTAGGGAGTAAACTAAAAAGTTAAAAGTCTTAAAAAGTTGCATTAACACTCCATCAAGTTTCATTACAAAACTTTACCACTGATTTTCTTCAAATCAGCCAATATGGAGATGGAACAATGCAGTACTACCAAAGATACTAAACACAATAAGATGAGACAGCTGGCGCTTTTAACGTGCACAGATTTCGCACTGCGACCTAGCAGCAAATGTGCAGAAGTCATGAATAGTGTCGTATTTTACAAAGCCAAATAGGGAAAATACTGAATTTTGTTCACTGTCCACTTTATCGCTCTAAGCCTTGACTGACGTCACTCATTTTGTAATTATAACTTCAATCGCTGTGAAAACTCTGGCTATTTTTGTTGTTTGGCTTTTTTTTAGTCGCAATAGCACTGACACAAATTTGCATCATAAATTTATCATTATATTTATATCAAGCATTCTTTTCATGCAATGCGCCATGGGCCCGACACCCAATCAGCGCACAGATTGTGTGTACAATTTTTTTAGAGGTGCAAAGAAGGGAGTGTCTCATCTTATCGTTTCTAGTATCTTGGTACTACTGTGTTCAACAGTTCCCGCACTGACAGTCTCCACTCTGTACAGCCACTTGCTCCTTTACTTTCGTTTGTGTCACCCTTTTATGAATTTCAATGTTCATGACAAGGCTAAAACAGGTTAGAGGGGTATCATACTGAGCCCCGAACCTCACAGCCAGTTGCTGCTAGCAAAATGTACTGTATCCAAGAAATAAAAGGAGAAGCTGACTGTCACTGTGTCAGACCCGGTTTAAAATTTTCCAGATTAACTAAGAAAATATAGGAAATTATGGTGTGCACTTCTTGTCTGCCAGCAGCTGACTAATGTTCAGCGCTTAGTACAATACCCCCCTCAGTCAAAACACAAAATTAAAAAAACCACCTACCTTGAGTCTACCCATGCGCTTCTTCCAGGAGAGAACTCCACTCTCCCATACTGCTCGTATAGCTTCATGATTGATGTTGACGTCATAACCATCAGGGGTAACGGTGAATGAGAAGGCAACAGCAGCATGTGCTTCGGCCATGATGTTCTGCTCAGTCCTTTAAGCAGATATTTTGTAAAAACTGCAAAATCTCAACAAGATTTCCAAGTACTGTCCAATGGCACGTACAGTAAACTGAAACTGAGGCTGCAACCTTTTTTGGTAGTTGAAAGGAATACTTTCCTTGTGCTGCAGGCAGCTTTTCAAATTTACCCTGTTGTCGACTTAATCACAACCCTGTAAAATAAAAACATGAATTTTTTTTTTTTTTTCTCATAAACTAGAAAATGTCAACATAAAGTGAGGACAAATAGAATAAAATAGAGAAATTGAAAAGACTGCGGAACAAACACGTAAAGTTTCAAATGTCTTCAACATTATGCTCACTTCATGTCCTAATTGTAAGCTCTAAGTCTCCTCAACACCCTACATCAGCAGGTAAAATCAATCCAATTCAATAAAGCAATGATGGCAGTCAGGGAAAACTGCTATACACTAATTTGGTTCCAGTGTCAACAGTTTTCTGAAAATAATGAATTCTTGATTCCTAAATACAACAACAACAACAACAAAAATGTGCCTACGATTAAGAAGAAAAAAACATGACAAAACCCAAAAGTTCACTTCAAAGGAATAATAATTCAGTTTTTTGCTGTTTCTTTTTGGTGTTACAACATAGTACTTTATGCATACATTTGCACTGCTCCTATCAAGTTTGCCAAAACAAAGATGAAAATGAATGAGTAAGGAGATGCTGCAGATCTTTGCAGTTTTGTAAAGGCCTACAAACTGATTACTTGCACCCTTTAACTAAGTATCAAGGTTGGTCCACAGTCAACATTTACACATGGAAAGAACTAATGGGGGTGTGAATAAAAAGAGAGTTATTCCACTGGGTGACAAGTCCGTGTCACATGTAACGCTCAATTACTAATCTCTTATGACCTTGTTTTCGACCATCATAAATTTAACACTGCTGATATCAAGAAAAGAAAAGTCAACTTAAGCAGCAAGGAACAAGGCCAATGACAATATGATAACAACAGATGAAGACCTCACAGTGACTATGACAACACCCATATTAAATACTTATATAGCAGATAGCAGTAACTAGTGTAGTGTCATTGTGTCATCCAGAGACTGTAGCCAACAGATCATTTTTATTTAATTATTAGATTCACGCACATGTTCCAATACATGGTTTTGAAATTTGTTTCAAACTAATATAAAAGCACTCTGGCTATTCCCCTCTTATTAGTCTTATATTTCTCCTCTATAGTCACTCCAGGAGTATCAGGTTTGATGTCTTTGTTACAGGACTTTGTTTACTTCTCTTTGAAATTAAATCATGGCAAGTAATTATCTCAGGCTGCTGCAAAAAAACAAAAACAAAAACCCACAAGAATAATACATCTATTGCATCTTACTTGTGTGGTTAAGCTTCCTCATATTATTTGAAAAAAAACAACAAAAAACTGCAAAATGGACTCACTGGACCATCAATTATCGTCATTACAATAAAAAAAAACATTCTCACAAACAGACCAGAAACAAAGGTAGCTCACTACACAACTTAATCCTCATTTCCACCAAAAGGCTAATATAAACGTTTCGGTGGGCTTCACCGTTTCACGCTACTTAGTACTTGTTATGATCGGACAAAACACCACAGCAGGGCTACTGTACTGTATAATCATACTGAATCGGCCTCCATGCTATCGATGTATCACGTAAGAACAGTAGGAAACTGAAGATGTGCAGAAACAATCACCGATACTAATAAAAAGGTTGACTAAACACCAGAAACGTCCAGACAACACCAGAAGAACTGGCACCCAAATCAGATGAACGACAATATAGTGATACCTCGCACACAGCTCAGCGCTTTAATGTAATTTAAATGCCTGCTATGAGTAGTTCAGCAGTCAAGGGACATGTCTAAAAAAAAAGGGAGGGGGCATCAACTTTAGATAAACATAAAGACCTCGAGATTTTCTTTCTAATCTTCACCATTGGTACAAATGAAAAATATCATACCTCGGAACGCGAGACATTGTGGTAAACCTAAAACAAACAATCTAATGAGACTTATTTCGCTTGTGCCTCCTTATTTAGAAACTGTGAATTTCCTGAACTCGATAACAAAAACAGAGAAATTAATTATGTCAAGTAAAAGTAGTCCCCTTTTTCCAACAAAATTAAGTGCTTTCAACGAACAACATACCAGTTGATCACTCCGTAAGAATTCTTTTAAAATAATGTTTTATTATTATAATAATATGGCCCTGAATGAAGATAGTTTCCGGGAAACAATTACACGAACACACGTACGAAATATTAACCAGTAAAACGACAGGCCTTTTCTCGTGAAAGTCACAAAGCTGAATGCCCGAGGCTCGAATTTTAACTGACAGCCAAGGTGACCGATATGCTGAGAGAAAGTACTATTTGTACATACACTCTTTGTGACACTTTCACAGCTGATTCAGGTGGTGTAACTGCAACCCCTGGGGCAGGTCAAACCGCTAGCACTAGTGGGTAACACCTGATAAAAGATCGCAACAATTCGTTCAGGGAGTCCAAAGGTCACTCTTCCGTGTCACTGGTCCGATCGTCTGGGGCAAAGTTCGAGATTTTGTTTCTTAGGAAGTTGAAAAACTTATACATAATGGCTGAGATAAGATATTCCTAGGAACATAATTTATTGACTAACTTTCAAAAGCAAGCCTTGTTGAAAGAACCCCTTTCTGTCGCCAAAATGCGAATAAATTTCGAATGTAAGCTATGCCTTTTTTTCTTTGCCTGGGTCTTCACACCAATGGAAAATACATGGCCACGCCCGGCCTGCTACTTATTTCAGACAGTTTTTGCAGTGAGTCAATGCTTTGTATCTACATGGGTGTCTGCCAGGAAAAAAAAATTCGAGTGGAAAACTGAGCCTTCTCATAAGAATACCACCCGCATACAACCCAAAAGTCAAAGTCCACCTTGGATCGCGGATTTGTGGGCATGATACGGAAGGGCGCCTCCCCCCCCCCCCCCTACAAAACAACCCTTAAACCTGAATTTATGATCAAATGCACAGAAGTCATAAACAATGGGGGGGGGGGGGGGAAGGAGAATAAACTGTTTTTCAAAGGCGCCAATGACAGCTAACTGCCTGTTAAGTGTTCTGTTTCAATGGTCGCATGTATCCTTTAATTTCAATGCGCACTGACTTCAATTGCTCCTGGCTATAGAAACCCAAAGGTGCTGAATTCCTGCACTGCGAGACACAAAAACGTTGCCTTGGAGTTTTTTACTCACATAAAAGAAAGCACAGGTATAGTTGTTTCAATTTAATGGTCCAAGACTTCGTTTCGATGGCCACACGGATCCCAACTGCCTGTGCCTCTTGCAAAATCATTCACCCACAACAAATATAAATGATTAAATCTTAACAGTTCCCGCCTTCTATGTGAATGCAAATGGAAATGAATGTTGGTTCTGATGTTTTGACCATACAATTTTTTTTTCAAGAAATGAAATGTTGTAGGTTAATGCACTAGCTTCCTGATATGACAATGGGAGGTGCAGTTGGCTTGCATAATAATACATGTTTCAATTCATCTTTCACAATCGCAACTGGTGACACAAAACTGTAGTTTCATGTTATGCCAAAAACCGAGATGGGCAAGTAAGATTCTATGACTGATGTTCTGCTAATTCTGTAATGATTCCGGTATTCCGAACAATTAAGTGGTGGACTTTAAATCTGTGAAGCGCAATACCTTCCTTCCTTCGGTCTGAACACATATTTTAACATGGCATCAACCTTTCATCCTATGATGAAGTGCCGTTTATGTGTTTCATGTAATATCATAAATAATATTTAATATTAATATTGTAACATATTATGGCTGTAATCTTATGGCTCTCATCAACTGCATCGAAAAACAAAGGTACGCCCGTCTAACACTATTCCCAATTCCCCCCCCCCCCCCCTCAAGCTCGAAGTTTTATTTTCATTCAGCACATAGATGATAAGTTGAAGCAACACCAAACCGAATTAATGCGATACTTAATTCACTTTTTTTCACCCTTCTTTCTCACCATATATCTTTCTTGCTCTGATGCTTATCACTGATGTTGTCTTTTATTATGATGGACTATGCCAGCCTACTGTACAGTGCAATGAGGAATGAAGGAAAAATATGATCACACATATATATATGCAAGTAATATGCGCATAACACCGGGGCGGTTAGTAAGTAAACGGAACGTGCATATTGGTACATTCGAAAGAATGGTATCTAGTCTGAGGTACTGTGATGAACCCAAGCCTTCGCCGACATATTTGACAACAACTTGTATTTACCCGGACCGCGGGGAACGCCTCTCCAGATGACCCATTTCTATACAGAATAAGTAAGATTCGTCGACAGATACACACAGATTATGTCTACTACTGTGACTACGTAGGTAAAAACCGTCACCATGATCAAACAGAAATACAAGTCTGAAAATGCCCATAAAGCTGCCCCGTCTCTAGAAAAAAAAAATTGTAATTTGGATCAAACATTACTGTAGCATAGCTAAATCTGCTGGCAAACATGCAGGGTACCTTATTTTACCAATATGAACACAGTACAGACTATGGTTGTGATCTGTAGCTATGGTTTTCTTTGGCAAATGCGTTTTTGCATATAAAAATTCTCGAAAACGTCATTATGATTTTTGTGAGATCCCCTCCCTCCCTCAAAATGTATGTTATAGTACCAGTCCCATAGGCAATATAATACATTTAACCACCAATATGGAAACTAACACTTTAATACAGATAAAAAGGCTGTAATATTAACCAAGATTATTAAGTTTCATGCCATTCGTGACGGACAATTATTCACGATCAATATATTTTAGTGCATGCATTTACGTGACTGTATAAACGTTCCTTCCCATATTCAAACAATACAAAACGACCAGCTTCTGGCAGTTCATGGTATTGAAGAAAAAAAAAAAGGCAGGGGGCACCAACTTTAGATAAACATAATTATATAACTTTACACGGTGTCGTTTACACATGATACTATACATGGCGAGCCAATCATGCACAATTAGCGTATTCTGATACTACAATACGAATTGAAGTAAAGTATGCCACAGAACGAGGAGTTTGCAAAGCAAATGGCGTACTGACTCACTATTAGTAACACATGGCGCCATACTGAGCCTGAAATACTGCAACCCAACACAGGAACAAAGGCAAAACTGGCGAATATTACGTAGCTATACTGCCAGTAAACAAAGGAAAACTACCGCAATAGTCCTCTTATTTGCTGAACTCGCGTCAGCATTTTCTCGACCTAAAACCATGGACAGTGGTGTCCGTGTGCTTTTGGCTTTTCTTTCGTTTCATGTCAACAGTTTACTCGACTAATTCACAGTCACATCCAGCTTTCCACCTACTACGACTTTCTTCAGCTCAAGTTGATGCCCCCTTCACAACATGAAACCTCAGTTACTCCTGAATGCTTTTCGTTATAGGGTGTAGACAGAAACGAAGGCGATGAATCTGATTTCACAATGTATCGTTAATGTGAACGCCCACCACTCCACAAAGGCCAAACAATGCATACATGGACCATTATGACGGCTAGTTTCACTGCCTTTGTACCAGCCAAATTATTATCCTAATACAAACGACTTGGTTGTACAAATGACGGTCAACAGTGAAGCTCGAGTTGTTATAAAGTCCAATCGGACAGAAACTGCGAACACAGTGAGTTATCCCTTCACCCCCACAACATTAAAAAAGGCTAACGAATAAAGGCATAATCCTTGCCCAAGAAAAGTTTCTCACGTGACCAGCAGACTTGGCCACTGGTACACATTATTGTTAGACATTAACGTGCATAAAACCCAGACATTTACACCCAAACCCAAACTCTTCAATGAACGAGTCAGTGGACATCATTTCGTAAAGTGTGGGTGTCATTTTTAAAAATTATAATCCATATTTACCTGTAGATCACGATATTACAGTAATTCTATATTACTTCTGTAGTCACCATAAACTCAAAAAGAAATACAGAGCGAGGGGAACTGGCAACAGCATACTGAAATTAGTGAAATCTAATCGTGCCGATCTTTTTACTTCACCTGTGAGCGCGACTGCAGTGTACTGTAATGCACGCGTGCAACGATATTGATCTGCCACAAAGATCAATACAAGTATGCCGCACACCATTCGGTGCTACCATGAAATAGTATGTAAATGCATACAGCAATAATAGCCCACTAATGAATGGAAAGTACCTGCGGGCTTTTCGGGCCGGCAAAGAAAGACACTTCACTGCTACAAAAAGGAGCCAAAATGTTCACCTGTCGTTTCATGCATGTGTCATCACCGACGACGACAGCCCATTACTTTACAATGACATAACATTATACGGGTGCAGAGGAAATGGTTCTACCGTACACCACGTAAATGAATAATCCCCTGGCATGATGCAACAGCGGTTACCACCCTACTGTAGAGAAATTAAAGTTAAAGGTGCATCAGCATGAAAATGACAGAACTGTCATGTTTGCTTAGTTCACAATGTCACACAGAATTACAAAATGTTACCCATGTTACCAAGGGTACGATGTCAATCATCAAGACTGAAAAATAAACGCTGTCCAAATAAACACGTAAGTAAATTAAATGCCTTCATTAGCTAATTGATAATAAACAAGCCAGCGCACACACGCCTGGACTTATTAACTTTAAGAAAACATTCACAGTGCTTACCCCATGCAGCCTGCCAAACCCAACGCAGCTCTCTGGGTTAAGGCATACAACAGGTGAAGCAGAGGTGTACAATTTCAAACTGGGAAACTAGGATATGGAATGTTTACACTTCAAACAGCAGAATGATATAATTAGTCATTTTGCCCCTTTCCTGTAAAAACATTACCGCGGTTTTAATCAAATAAAATAAACAAAATGCAAATAGATTTAAATGTACTGTTAAACCTGCGTTTTTGGTTCATTAAAATGAACTAAATCAAGACCTACGTCTTTGCCTTGTATACTGTATAATTATATCCTTTGCATTTGACACATACTCACAAGAAAAGTATTGCACTAAGTTGCAAAAAAATGCACCTTTCTCTTGCACTGATCAGTAACGCCAATGTTCATATTCTTCGGTCCAGTTGTATAAATAGGCCTTATCAGCCGCAGGGACTTTGATCCCTGCATATCCCCTGTCCGATTTATATCAACGAATGTCGCAAAAGAAACGAGTAGCAATCGTAGGAAAAACCCCTGCTGACAGATAATTTACAAAAAAAAAGTTTGCCGCTCTTTATTACTCAATTTATGGATATGTTTTGATCACGCTGAGGCACATTTCTAAAAAATTTTTAAAAATACAATCAGCTGACCTTTTTTCAAGCTTCACTTTTTTTTTTTTCTAGTTCTTCTTGCTCTTGTTTAGAATTTATTGACACATAGGCCTACAGCAAATAAAACGCTGCATTATTTATACGACACCCTGTAGGCTATATCACCCGCACAGCCGTACTCAACTTGATAAAATCTAAGTTGCGCGAAAGAAATAATAATATAGCTATAGACAGTGGGAACTGTGACATGAGTTGAAATAATGCACACGCGCACACACACAAAAAACAACTAATTTGCAATTCGAAAAATCAAGGCTTCAGTTCAGACAGTATTGATTATTTTCATGATATGGGATATTCTTAAGAGAATATAAAATATAATTCGTTGATTTTTTTTCTAAGCTTCACTTTTTTTACTACTCTTGCTGTTGTTCAGAATTCCTTGACACAACAATAAATAAAACGTGGCGTTACTTTTATGGCACCCTATTTATCACTCAATAGCCAGGCTCAACCTGATAAAATCTCAGTCGCACCAAAGAAATAATTATTATGATAGGGACTGTGGCGTGCGTTGAAAAAAAAAAGGGGGGGGGGGTACCACATCAGCAACAGTTCTGGCAACTAGAGGAGTTGAGGCTTCACGCAGTAAAATAAACGCCATACAAAACACAGTCCGATATGAATGACAGAATGTTTATGAATCTGCATTCCCTCACGAACAGACCGTGCGTGACTACACGTTTCGAACCTCAAGTAATGAATGCACAATTATTATTGAAGATGACACATCGAGTGACACTTGCCATCATCAACTGATTCATGCTCTTTGTTTATAAACGTGCTAAACTGTTTAAATATTGGAGGGAATAATTATGCTGACATTTGTAAACATCCTGAAAAAACTACGAAGTGGGCGTAATATGTGTAGTGCTGAAATGTTCTTTTTCCCACTTAAACACAAGGACCCAATTTTCTGGGAAATCCTTTCTCTCATCGTGTATTACGAGCTGAATCACATTGGTATTTAATATATGTAAATGCAAGAGGTATTATATTCCTGAATTTATATAATAAAACGAAATAAAACTTCTGGGTTGGACAATTTCTTATAATATATTGTGTTAAATGGCATACAACACGTAAACCGTGGAGGAATATAAAATCAGCCAGAAAACAGGGCGTTTTAAGAAACGAACAATGCAAACCAGAAAAAGCAAAGCTTTAAGCCAGACGATACACAACTGTGCAAACGAGACCAACAACCAGAAAACAGACAAGAAGCAAACAATGCAAAACATTTGTTAAAAAAAAACAAGCAAGAAACAATACAGAACACAACAAACGCATATGCCGGATTGTGTTATCAAAGCTTACTTGAAATGCGATAACAGCACTTTGATAAAGTTGCAAACGGGTTATCAAATCGTCTGACCTTTAAGGAATGCGCGATAAGTCTTGGGACACTGTGACAAATCCGACATAATATAAGTCAAAAGTCGCATGTTTGTGACGTCATGAATACGATCGACTTCTGGGAAGAATTGAGGGCATGAAAATTGTGAACTTATTGTTGAGTTGGAAAAAGGCTGCACTTCAAATTTGTGCACCTATTATAAACAAATAGAACTCCCTTTATTCCCATGGTAATCTAATACTTAATAGCCAAACGATGCTCCGTCATACCGTAGCCCAGGCAATGGAACAGAGAATATGAGAACATATTGTCGCTTACCTCCTCTCTCGCATTTCATAAAGTAAGTAGGCCTACCCATCGTCTATAAGGGTCTATTAAAAAATTACGGTACATATTTATCGGCGCCTCGTTCTTTGTTGTTGTTTTTTTCGTCATGAGAACATAATACATGTAATATCTAAAAGTACATTTCCTCCATGCACTATTGAGCACACACCCCACCCCCATGCCCTGAAAAAAAAAAAAAAAACCACAAACACACACACAAAAAATTATATAATTATCGCTGGCCTGTTGACAGCTTGAAGACAAAAACTTTGCTGCTGCAACTGTTCACTGCGCGCGCGGACGTGCTATTTTGTAATATGGGAACGCCCGCGCTTATTTTGCATGGGTGTATGTGTCATCATCCCCTCTCCCTCTAAATGCACACACATCTGCTATTTAAAAAACGGTCACATTACATTCCCACATGGGTGGCTCCCCTATGGCGGATCTCCCGCTCTCCATCCCAGCTGATAAGAAAAAAATCAAATCTATTTCGAATGCGGTTTTCCCCAATCAAAGACAAATAAAGACCTGTTATGTTTTCTTTACAAAAACAAAAGGAAATTTTGACAAGACCGCCCTGAATCCCCACGAGTGGAAAACGCCGCTGAATATAATCCAAACTCACGGATACTACACGCGTGACCGATAGTGCAGCCGCACCGCATACCAGTATAGCCTACTTATCATCAGGTATCTTAGGAAAACTGGGTAACTGCGATGCATGGGTCTGTGGCCGTCTTCACTGGCTGGAAACTGGGTCAAAATCCAGGTGAAAGAAAGCCAATCGAACATAATGCAACAAAAAGGGGCGATAGGCATAACAAAGTGCGACTTACGACGATGCACGCGGCTAAGACTAGAGAAAAGAACATGGACCGGAAAGAAAGAAAACATCGGAGATTTCTGCTGAATTGCTTTTTCAAAAATAAATTCTTAACTGAAGTAAGCATAACAAACTGTATATTTAATACATTTCCTTGCTCTCCCTCCCAAACTTGCATAAACATTTCATAATTATATTAAACTATATGTATTATTCATTTATTTACTTACAAGATAAGGTTCCCGGCATTGTCCGGAATAACCCTGTGAACCCACCGTTCCGTCTCTCTCTCTCTCTTTGGTCTACAAAGCTTCCCATATTCTACAGTCTTATACTGCAGATTTCATAAAAACCAATTTTGACTTTGCAGATTTCATGCTCATCAGAGCTCTACGCACCCATTTCTGGTAGGGAAATTGCGCGCACCGAATTGAACGTGTATTAATACATCATTAAAGTTTACGGTGCGGTGGGCTTACTACAGGGGGGGGGGGGGCAAATCAAAGATCACTGTATTTTACATTATTTAAAAGTACATGTATTTTCTCTTTTCTCACATCAAGCGCTCTACATATAAATTTCCCTTTCTCCGTTTCGACTATCAAACAAACATGTCACTTCTATAATTACGCATCACACCCCCTCCTCCTTTTTTGTTTTTCGAGGTTAAGAAAAAACAACGTTTTTGTTTCACTTTTCAGATAGGCACACCATTTGGCATTGGGCACTCAATTGTGAATCAGAAAGTGGCATTCAAATTTCCTACTATTACTACTTAGATGCGATCTCCAAGAGACTGTACAGAAAAACTTTTCACAAGTACTTGCAATGGCGCTCTGTCCGTCTCGACATTTTCCGTGAATCCTTCAACTTAACTTCAAGCATCACGATCGGTGCCCTCGTTCGTCGTCACTAATCAGTGATGCAGCATACACGGAATTTCCATGACTATTCTCGCAATTTGTGGCCCTGTTTGGGGGGGGGGGGGGTGTCAAATTAACACCATAATATAAATAATGACAACAATAACAATAATATTAATAATATGATGATATGATGTCATGTGGAGAACCAATTCACCAGTTTGGTCATGGTATTGATGCCTGAGCGTTTCTCATCGCATAGGCAGATCTGGTGTGGCACACAAATGAACGGCGAAACAGTACAGTTGTTGCTATTTCATACCATTACACTGCAGTAATCGCCTGACACGCCTTATCGTACTTCTGCCAAAATTGGGGAAATAAAATGCTGAACAGCAATAGCATTTCTAACATTCTCCGCTTTCTCTTCGGTCAGGGAACATGCAAATCTGTGGTTCTGCGGCGAAACGATAACCGACCCGTTTTCAGTGTTCGCTAGAAAGAAACTAAGAAGAGGGTCAGAGGAAATGAGTTAGGGGCGGCAGGAGGCGGGAGAAGGAAAGTGTGTGTGTGAGAGAGAGAGAGAGAGAGAGAGAAAGAAAGAGAGAGAGAAACCCCAGCTCATAGGCATTCCTTGAAACGAATTTTCCAACCGACAGGATATGGATTATGATCTTCCCGCCTTAAATCTACAAAACCAATCTAGGGTACATCGCTTTATATATGATCAGCATTATCAGACAGCCACAAATTTCTAGTCTTTATAAATCTCATACTGTAAGAATTATCCTCCATCTGCTTTTCCCACTGTTATACATGTGTTAACTGGTTTCAGTGACGTGCTTAAACATTTTTATTTGGGCATTTTCTCTTTGCAAATTTACTCAAAATAATTTGAATGATTAATTTTTTAATCAACTCTGCTCCAAAAAATATTTTCTTTCCACATTTCTATCATTAATATCTTACCTAGCTTGCAATGACTTGATCACTGACATCGTCTGCATTAAAGGTGCTGCAAAACAACTTGTTTGCTGCACTATCCAGTTGTTTTTTAACTTTTATTTTAAATTTACTCATTGAGTGTGTGTGTGTGTGTGTTTGGTAAGCCAGCACAAAATAACTGATCTTCAGTCAAAAACTAAAAACTGTGGGTGCCTGCATACATACATCTGGACGCAGATCTACAGGTAATACTAGATGTACTTGGAAAATTATGGGATATTTTACTTAAATACTATTGGTCGACTGACGGATGTCTTCTAAAGATCAAGATGTTACCACTTTAAACAATAATTCAGTTCAGGATAATAAGATATTATCTTTATACTTATTTCTTTACATCAGAATTCTGCCTACCCTGCTAAACAACTTGTTTCTGCGCTTTTCATTTGGTAAGGCAGCACAAAATGGCTGGCCGGCGGTCAAAACCAGCAGGTGTTTGCATATTTATCTTTCTTGTGACTAATCGTCTACCAGATGACTGCTAAGGATCATACGTTACTGCTGAAAACCATGATTCAGCTCAAGATATTTCTATGAACGAAATATATAAAGAATTTTTTACATTAGCATTCTAATTTCTACCCTATAATTTCCTTTTTGGAGTCATCAGTTCTGTCTCGAAACAAATCATAAACTGTGGTGGTATATAAAAATCATTCTATGAACTACAAAGATGCAAGCCACTGTTCTAGGGGTAAATAATCTAGGTAAAAAAGCACACTAGCACAGATACAATATCCCTTAATCTCTCCTTCATACACACTAGCCGACCCGTGCAAGATGAATCTTGCAGATTCTTTGTTGGAAACCCAACTGTATATATATCTAGATCTAGGCTACATTAAAAGCAGCATTTGGACTCGGTGCAATGACTAACAGAACTTACGCCAGAAATACACAGATGTGATTACGTTGATTTTCAACCACCAAATTGTGTAAAGAGAGGTCAAGGACAAAATTTCCGACCATGCTTTTTGATTCCACAATTCACATGCATACAAGAGTATTGATTTGATGTCACCAAGGTACCCTACACATCAGTATGATCTTTGGCAGGACTTCTTTACATTTGGGCAGCAATTAATCCAGGATTGTTTTTCAATTGCTGCCTGGAAGGTCTGATCTTGTTACCGAACTCTAAACAGTTGTTTTTCTTTCAATCAAAGATGTTCCTCACAAATCTAGGCCACACCCATTATCTCGTCAGCATCGGAGTTAAATTAATAAAGCTGTGTTTGCATGTATATTATATGGAAATGGAAACAGAAACAGCAAAAATCCATCAAGTAGTAAAATGAAAGAGTGTTTCCATTCATGAAAATTGAAATGGTGTTTCCGTACACATGAAAATATTCTGCTCTATTTCTCGACTCGGTGTTTGATGTTTCCATACACATGCAAGCACAGCTTCAAGCAGTGCCCTGAGATGTAAAGAAAATGCAAGAAATTGAGTGCTGCCTGTCAGTGCCACTGTAAAAATCTTGAGTGTAGCTCTTCAACAGTATTATTTAACAAGCAGAATAGCCCCCATTTCTGTTTATTCTGGTGATTGATTGGCTTATGAAAGAAACCACCAATGGAGGAAGAAATGGCATACAATGGACCCCATGGACACAGCTGGACGATCTAGATTTTGCAGATGACTTGGCACTATTGTCGCACACACACGACCAGATGCAAGCAAAGACTACAGCTCTAAACAAAATTTCAGAATCTATCGGATTGAGGATACATCCTGCGAAGTCGAAGGTCCTAAAAATTGTTGCACCCCCAAGCGAACAAGTCAAAGTAGGAGATCAACCACTGGAAGATGTAGAGTCCTTCTGCTATCTTGGTAGTATCATTGACAATAAGGGAGGAACAGAGGCAGAAGTCAAAGCACGAATTGGAAAGGCACAGGCAGCTTTCACGTCCTTAAGCAAGATTTGGAGAACCAAGGATATATCTCTAAAAACAAAGCTGAGGATATTCAACTCGAACGTGAAGTCAGTCCTGTTGTATGGATGTGAGACTTGGAATGCGTCCCAGGCCTGCATAAAGAGAATCCAAGTTTTCATCAACAGATGTTTGAGGAAGCTACTTAAGATCAGATGGACAGACAAGGTCAGCAATGAAATTGTTTGGAAAAGAACAAGACAGAGCCCAGTCAGAGAGGAAATTGGTAGGAGGCGATGGAGATGGATCGGCCACACTCTCAGGAGGCCAGGAAACAGCATCGCGAAGAAGGTATTGGATTGGAATCCCCAGGGCAAGAGATCAAGAGGAAGGCCGCGCGGAACGTGGAGAAGAGCCAGAGAAAATGATGTGCAACGAACCGGAAAGACTTGGAATAATGTAAAGAGGCTGGCCCATGATAGAGAGGGATGGAAAGTGTTTGTTGGTGGCCTATACCCTGATCCAGGGTGAGAAAGGCAATGATGATGATGAGAATAGCCCCACCTACAGTATGCCGAGAAGGAAAACATTCCAGATTTTCAAAGATTTCCTTTTCAACCCAAAAGTTTGGCAATTTTCCAATTGCTTTAAAACCATAGCAATATTTTGGTATCATTTTAAAGCTAAGTTATATCTCAGGATTTTGAAAAAATGACCTCTTGAAACAGAAGCCTCTTTCAGTCTTTGGCTCTAACCCCCTGTACATCAAATTTTAAACTGAAAAAGACCTGACTTGTGACACCCTCTCTGATGGACGAAAGACAGAATAGGGAAAAACTTGCACTTCGCACAGTACTCAAGCTCATAGCATCACATTTATTTTAAACCAATACTGCCGATGAAGTCCAAACTATCAGAAGAGGCAATATATGAAGGAAAAATAATGAAGAAATCTAAATCAATATTTGTCTTTCTCTCCATCTTGATTGGCATTATTTTACACACTGTGATAAAACAGGGAAAAACTTGCACTTCGCACAGTACTCAAGCTCATAGCATCACATTTAAACCAATACTGCCGATGAAGTCCAAACTATCAGAAGAGGCAATATGAAGGGAAAATAATGAAGAAATCTAAATCAATATTTGTCTTTCTCTCCATCTTGATTTGCATTATTTTACACACTGTGATAATTTAATGATGCAATGGAAAGATCCAAAGATACACTGGATTAGAAGAAGCTCTAAACTCCTCCACAAAACAGGGACAGGAAAAGCTAGTCCAGAATGATCATATGCCACAAAATACAACATAAAGGTAAATTGGGGAGGAGCTCCACTCGAGTCACATAATAGGGATAGTATAACGATGCAACTTTAGGAACAGTTGTGTGCAGGTGTTGTACGGGGGAGCAGTGCTCCCCTGGTGTTACTGTTAGTCCTCCAGATAAATGTTTTAACACCCAGGACATTAAATATGTCCCCAACTAAAATTGTGTAGTCATATGGTACTCCTTTCAAAAATTGTCCTTGCTGCTTGGTATGATATTAATATGAACTGTACTAACGATTCCATTCGCCCATTGCAAACATTATTTTAAAGGAATGTAAGTGACGGTTCCTAGATTATGTGGTTGTCTCAGAGTTTGCAATCCCACGAATGATAATGAAATTTTAAGGAAAATTCCATGGATTAATTAGGGTATTATCAAAGAGGAAAGAACCATATATCTATTGATATGAGTATGAATATGAATGAAATTTCATCAGCGAACTTCACCTGCATGGCAGGATGGGCTAGCTTCCAAATTAACGTGTATGCAGCCTGAATATACTTCAACCAATCAATT